>JAOVVB010000026.1:23777885-23795139 GCA_028570985.1 Heterobranchus longifilis
AATCAGCTCTCTCTGTGCCTCCGGCTGTGAGAGGAAAACAGCATCACCCGGGGATCGAACCAGCGATCTCCGGATGATAGGGCGAGCCACTCGGAGGCCCTTTGTTTCTTTCTACATTGTAAAACAATGCTGAAAGTGTCCCAAATATTTAACAATCTGTAATTGCTACTACATTTTTACTGAATATGTATATTATATTATGTTACTATCCTTGCTACTGGATGTAGGAAATTTCCTTCAGGATCAAGAAAGTATCTATCTATCTGTGTATCTATGTATGTATCTATCTATCTATTGAATTGACCTTCTTGAATTGATCCATTGACCGTCTAACCATTGAATTAGAAGGTGTGTCCAAACTTTCGACTGCTACTGTATATCCTGGTCTCTTCCTTGTATTTACAGTACAGTAAACCTTTGATGGCTCTACCTCCTCTAGTTAAATCTCAATGACTCCTTGTTTTTAACTGCCAACAACATCTCAGTGTTGCTTGCTTTCTGTTAGTTTACATCCCGGAAACATCTGATGGCTCTGCCCCTTCTGGCTGGATCTCAAATGTCGCCTCCACTAATTTAAATTACAGTAGCCTCTAATGGTTCTACCTCTTCTGTGCAATGGCACCGCCTCTTTCAGTAATTTATGCCAAGATGAGTACCAAAGGGCCCCGCCCCTTTTGATTATTTAAATGTCAATGACCTCAGGTATCTCCACCCTTTGCAGGTAATGTGTGGCCACTCCCACTTCTACAGTTTGAACCACAGACAACTGATAGCTCCATCCCTTTCACCCCTTTTCTGTAGTTCTTGTGCATCATTTGATTGTTAATAGCACTACATGTCACTGTGGTCACACAACTCATGATTAAATTCCATAAAAATTAAGAGATCCTTATGACAAATAGTCTCTTTTCTTTCTTTCTTTTTTTCTCTCAAGAAACTGTGTGATTTACTCCAGGGTGGTGTTGAAATGTGTGCTCTGCTGAAACGGAGCTGCGTCATGTAATCCGGACTCTCAAAAACTGGATGAAAATTGATTTTGTCTGCTTGCATTCTTTGCCCTTTAGGCTCAGCCTCATTTTAATTGTAAATCTGTGAGATTTATTTAGTGTGAACGCTCTGTGCAGAACACAATGCATCGCTGCGCGCGTGTTTGTAAGGCATTTCACACGTAAGTGAAGGCGGCATAGCTCGCGTCGCACTTCAAAAGGCTTCAGCTTGGCTACCGTCGTCCCGACAGCTGGCAGATAAAACAGATTTATGAAGACACACACACACACACACACACACACATATGTTTATGGGTAATGAGTGGACACAAAAGCAGAGACACACAACAATAACTGCTCCATGCGGCCCATCCCTGGAGTTATTGACTGTCTAACAAAAGCCAAACTCTAGTTCTCTTGCTTAGATTTTTTTTGTTCTTCAGAATTGACAGCATTTACAGTATGAATAGACTGTATTATCTCAAGTGCCAGGTTTTGGAAAAGCTACTGTAGCAAGAGAGATGGAAGCATAAAACAGAGGTCACACACAAGCTGGATTCATTATATTTGCCACTCCTTAGAAAAAAAACCCCAAACATATTTGCTGAAAGCAGTGATAAACTGGTATAAAAACAATTTAATGTATTTAAGTATCTAATAAACATGGTGCGAAAAATCGATTCAGTTAGCTATCGTGATTCTTTTGTAAATTAACTGCCACACTGAAGAATTTAGCCATTTCTAATAGAGATGCACCAGTGAACAGTATTGGCAAAAATCAGCCTCGTATGTACCCAATTCTGGCTTTTTAATCCAAATTCCACCCCTTACACACGAAAGTCTTTGGAAGCATTTGAGGCGGTAAAACTTCACAGTTTCTTTATAATCCTACAGGTGGTGCGTGTGCTCCTAATTATACACACATTGGCATCCTGTCTAGTATTACAGCATATGATATAAGATAGTTTTGGATGTGTGGTTCAGTAAAAATATCGCATTTTTATTTAATCTAATTTTAAGTTAAATGTTAAACTCTTGTATTTAAGGTTAGTTTGAATTGTTTAAATACTGTGCTTAGTTTTTAAATGAGAAAAGTAATGTAATAAGGATCAGGCTACATTTTTTGGGTCGGTCCACATGTCATCCAGCTCATGGATGAAAATATATCACTGGAGATATATTTGTCGTTTCTATGGCAGTTACTTAAGGAGTCAGATTTCCAGCTCGATGCATGATTGTCATTCACACACGATGCCTAACCTTCATGGAGAACCCAGGGTACCTGGAGGAAACCCATCAAGCATTGGGAGAACATGCAAACTCACTCAATCACTCACTCATCTTCTATACCGCTTTATCCTGTATTCAGGGTCGCGGGGACATGCAAACTCCCTACATTTAATTACTCGTGTTCATTTCAGTTGTCAAGTTGTTGAATAAGACTAAGGTATATAATGTAGAAATGTTCGAGAAAAAAACGAAATCAGAAAAATCTGTAATATCAAATCGTGATGTACGTATAAAATCATGATATGTACATGATTGAAATATAAATGAAATTGGCACCTAGGTATCATGATAATATTGTATCGTATAACATCCTTGGTGATTACCATCCCTACTGTCTAATAGGATCCGGCTTTCATGCATGCATTTACACTCTAACAACAACAATGAAAGGTCAATATGAGTTAAGAGTTGGCATAAATCATCATGAAAGCACTTGTTTAACATGTTAGCTACTGTCTAGGCAATGCAAACTGGATAAAGTTAATTGGTAAATAGCAGGAATTCTGGAACTCTTTTTTTTTTCTTTCAGAAAATTCATTACCATAAAAGTAATTGGTTGTAAATTTTATTAATTGCATTATTGCATAGTTCCTCAAAAGGCTATTCCAGTTGTCCGCAGTGACTACTGATGGCATCACCTCTCCTACTCAATTAAACCTCAGTGACCTCTTATGGCACTACATCTCGCACTCAATTAAACTTTTGTGACCCCTGATGGGCCTGAATCTTCTAATTAAACCCTATTGACCTCCAATGGTGAAGCATCTTCCATTAATTTTAACCTCAACAAGCTCTGATATCTCAACCTCGTCTACTGATTTAACCACTTTTTACTAAACTTTAGTCTCATGGTCCCCCATTTCTGCTTAAACCGTAGTAACCTCTAATGGCAACACATATTACCTGCATTAATTTAAACCTCAGCACTTTTACTTTTCCTGGTTAAACCTCACCAATCTCTGATGATTCTACCCCCTATCCACTAGTTGGATAAATGTCACCAATCTGCTTTTATTAATTGCACATCTATATTTAGAATTGCAACCGGAGGATTCTGATTGAAATATGTCATCGGTTGTAACATTTTGAGAGCCTGGAGCAGTTGTATAGCTCCAGAGAGGGTTGAGCTAACATTTAACGTTATGTAAGTTGCTGTTGTTTTTCAAAAGGGGCCCAAACTTGTAAGCAGTGTGACTAAACTACAGATACTGGTTGTTTAGGACATTCTAGCAAAGTTATTTTTGGAGACAGTACAAGATATGTCGTTCCATACTTTTAGGACAAAGGTGTCACTTTTACTGTCATCATTTCTCAAGTTTCTGGATAGGTAGAAGTTCCACTGGTTTCCAGTGTGGGTAGTGTACACAGTGGAAGAAAAGCGCTTGGACCCGCATGTTCTCAAATTCCTTGATTATTTATCTTTTTTCAGATCTCAGTTTCATGAAGCTGCCACAGTAACCGAGCCTTTGTCTATGTTAGAGCACAGGTGCTGCATTGGCTTGAACCCTCAGCATTGAGACAAACTTCAGCCAATTGCTTTTCAGCGTTCCCTGGCCATGGGCTGCACATGGCACTGATGGGATTCAAACCTCAGCCATGCCAACAAGCCTTGCCTTCACACCCCGAGCTTTTATACAGGCACACAGAGGCTGTGGCGACAGAGAGGGAATGAAAATGACACTGTATGACCGTGTACCAAAAGCACATACATTTGAAATGCCAATATGCTAATGCTAACATTTAGCTTTTTGCTCTGGGGTTTGGTTGTTCAAACATGTGATGGCGGCTGTGAGGTCAACGATGAGATTATGTATTCAGGGGATGTGTATGTATCTGTCCTCGAGTGTCATGGCTTCTTTCTCTCGCACGCCGTTTCTCTGCGCAATATTCAAACATTGTTTTCCTCTCTGCATCTCCCCATTTTCAATTAGCGTTACTGGCAAGATGGTATATAATTATACGATTCAAACAACTGCCAGTTCGATCTAATGAGCCCGATGCGCTACAGAATCCAAACCTCGCATTTAGGGATTTGCCTGATTTGGGTTTCATTTGCTCCCATGTTTCTTCTGTATACACTTCTAATACAGGCAGCAGGAGATACAACGGACTGATTGGTCGGCTCTGTTCAACATAGGAAGGCATCCTGGCATCTGGATATATCCAGAATGTGCAATAAATGTCAGGAGACTTATTATTATGACTTGAAATGATGTGTTTACATATACAACAACACCATAATCATGATCAGATTTTGGCATTTACCAGATTATTCACATGGTTGTGTAAATAGCGTTATAGATCAGTTTATTTAAGCTGTTGTATAATACACTGCCTGACAAAAAAAAAAGTTGCATACTCTAAGATTTCAATCAATCACCTTTAGCTTTGATTACAGAACACAATGTGGTGGCCAGTTCATGTGTGAAAATGATTCCCCATGCTCCCAGAACCATTCTTTCACAATTTGAGTCCTGGATTATGGCTGTACCATGAGAGAAGAAAAACTCCATAGATGTGATAATCTGGTCATTCAATACAGTACATTCAGGTCGTCAGCTGACTTTATTTTATTGCCACATAATGTTGCTGAGTCTAGACCTGAACAAATGAAGCAACCCCAGATCATAACACTCCCTCCAGAGGCTTGTACAGTGGCCACTATGCATGATCCTTTCTTACCCCTTAAACATCCATCACTCTGGAATAGGGTCAATCTGGACTCAACAGATCACACGACCTTTTTCCATCATTCCAAAGTCCTATCTTTATGCCTCCTAACAAATTGAAACCTGTCTTCTGATTAGTCTCACTAACAAGTTGTTTTCTCATGGCTACACAGCAGTTCCAGCAATTTCAAATCTCCTTAGTTTTTTTCTTTGCTTGATGCAGCCCAATGGACTTTTTAATGTTTAAAACTTTTTTTTTTTTTAAAGATAGTGACTTTTTTTTGGGCCAGGCACTGTGTTAATATGTCTTTGATTTTTGTGCAACAACGACAACAACAAAAGCCCACACAGAAAATACGGATGATACATGAACTCTATATGTATGTATTTTACATAAACGATTACAGTCAAAGTGGCTCACGAATACAGGCTCATATAATAATCTTATAATATACAGTATTATAATAATCTTATATTATAATATAAAAGCAAGTAAGAAGTTCATATCAAGTTCACATCTGTCATTGAGGAAATCTGAGTTTAGATTTGATCTAACAATCATGAAAAATGTTAAAATATACCACAGATGTGATGGACGTTTAAGTAAAAATGGGACTTTTGATTGTGCAGAATAAAAGAACACACTTATGAGGGTAAAAAATAGTTTTATTTCTCTATATACTGTAACCCCGTTACACTAATGCACTTACTGTATCCCATAGAAAGTTTTCCCAGCATGCTGGAGCCATAACCAGACTGTCTGCTTCACGTCTGAAACACTGGCCTTCCAGAAACTCTATTAATGGTCCAAACATGTAGAAATGGCTGAGAGCGAGGTCAGGACTGTACAGGGGGGGTGGTAGCAATAATCCGCAGCCAAGTTCTTGTAAAGTACAAGTGGTGTTGTTAAATGATTGATTGGGTAATTACATAAATGGTCAGTGGTATAGGTGTTCCTATTAAATTAATAATCCTAATCGTATCAATATTAATCATAAAATATGAGTTAGATTAGATTAAATTAGGATTGATTCAACTTTATTGTTACTGCACATCTATGGTACAAGGCAACGAAATACAGTTAGCATCTAACAAGAAGTGTATTTGTCGCAATTCAAAATAACTTCACTCCAGTGAAGGAGTTATACATAATGAGTACAAATGATTATAAGTGGGTTTAATGAAGCAAGGTATTGTATGCCATGATAAAAAAAATTGCAAATGTTAACAGTATACAAAGAAGGAGTTCTATACAGTGAGTGCAATAATTTTAGATGGATGCAATGGAGAAAGATATTGTATACTGTACCATGATAAATAATTTGTATATGTAAACAGTACACAGAGAAGCAGTTATATGCACTGAGTGCAATGATTATAGATGGTTGCAATGAAGGAAGACATACATCATGATAAAATAATTTGTATGTGTAAACAAAGGAGTTATGTACAATGAGTGCAATGATTGTAGATGGATGCAAGGAAGGAAGATATTGTATACCATGGTTATGATATACATTGATATAAGTAGGTTATATAATGTGTGCAAATTGTTATGAACAGCAGAATGAGGGAGGTTATTATATACAATATGTGAAAAAGGTATAAATAGTGCAATCCTGAGTGTTTACAGATTATGTACAGTATTGAGTTATGAGCAGCAATTATGGGTAGTGCAAATCTATTTACAGAATTCTATTTATTTGCAGGGCAAAGTAAGCACGGTAAGACAGAGTAATGCTATTCAGTTCAATGTGTATTCGAACGGGTGAAGGCAGAGTTCAGCAAGGAAACAGCTGTAAGGAAAAAGCTGTTCCTGAACCTGTTTGTCTTGGTCTGGAGGCTCCTGTAGCGCCTCTAAGAAGGCAGGAGGCCAAAGAACCTATGAGCAGGGTGAGAGAAGTCCTTTGTGATGTTGTGTGCTCTGCTGAGCCAACACTTCCTGTAAATATCTTCAATTTTAGGAAGTGAAGCTTCTACGATGCGTTGGGCAGTTTTCATCACCCTTTGCAGTGCTTTCTGGTCCAACACAGAACAGTTTCCATACTAGACTGTAATACAGCTGGTGATAATGTTCTCAGTGGTGCAACAACAGAAGTCCACCAGGATGACTGAAGAGAGATGGTTCTTTCTCAGAGCCCTCAGAAGGAGGAGGCACTGGTGAGCCTTCCTGACCAAGGTGAAGCTATTGGTTGTCCAGTCGAGATCCTCAGAGATGTGGTTTCCCAGGAATTTGAAGCTAGTGGCACGGTCCACCACCGCACCATTGAAATGAATGGTTGTGTACTCTATGTCTTACCTTATTCCTTCCTGAAGTCCACTATGAGCTTCTTGGTCTACTTGGTGTTAAGCAGCAGGTTGTTGCCAGCACACCACACAGCTTGGTGGCCCACCTCCTCTCTGTTAGCTGACTCATCATTGTCTTTGATGAGTTCAATCACTGCAGTGTCATCTGCAAACTTGATAATGGTGTTGGAACCATGTACTTGCTTGCAGATGAACAGGTAGTAGAAAAAGGGACTCAGCATACAGTCTTACTGTATGGTACTCCAGTTCCAAGGATGAGGGTGGAGGAGCAGTGGTGGTCTACCTGAACATGTGGGGGCTTGTTGGCCAGAAAGTCCAGGATCCAGTTGCAAAGTGATCAGGTAATGGCCTGGTCTCCAGTTTTGGTGATTAACTTTTAGGGGATGACAGTGTTGAACGCTGAACTAAAGTCAAGAAAAAGCAGTCTGGCATAGGTGTCATTATTATATAAGTGAGAGTGGACAGAGTGCAGCGCTGTGGGAACTGCATCCTCTGTGCTTCTGTTCTGACGGTAAGCAAATTGGTGAGGGTCCAGGGTGGCAGGGAGACAGATTTTGAGGTGTGCTATGACCAACTGCTCAAAGCACTTGGTTATAATGGGGGTGAGCACTACTGGGTTGTAGTCATTAAGACATGTTGCGGTGGAATGTTTTGGTACTGGCACAATGGAGGTGGTTCTAAGGCAGGTGGGCACAATAGCCTGGAGCCTGGGGTAGGGACAGGTTGGATAAGGATTACTTAAGTATTTAATTTAATAAACTATTTTTGTGTGTTTATTAGTGAGCTCTAAAGCAATTGTAGCTCCAATCAGCAAGAAATCTGATTAATACTTGACCCAGGGTTTTCAGTTAAGTGCGCATAATGCGCTCTTGATTAAATTATGGCCAAAAATTGGTTATCTAAATGCATGAGTACAACAACATCCCCTATTTATGTTATTTGTTACTGTTAAACCGAATAGTTATGGTGTTTGCACATTTGAAACTGGTATTTAGCGTGTCAGCTGTTGTAGGAAGACAGTTACAGACTGGTTGCATCAGCTTTAGCTCAGGTTGAAGTTAAATAAGCATGGCGGGAAGCTCTAAGAAAGATTTTAATATAAATTTAGGTCTGTATTTCTCATCTTCCATTTCTATCCAAGATGATTACATCTCCACGGTGTGTACATCTTGATTCATCTGCTCATTATGCCAATTCCCGAAGGGCAGTCCTGGGAGAGAGAGATGGGTCAAAGGTTGCAACACCTATTTCAGTGCTCACGGGCATTTGCCTTTTTTCTCTCTATATTGTCACTTTATTCTCACTGCCACTCACTTTCTGTAGGGAATATGTTTTTTTTTCCCACTATGTCTGTGTTGTTTCTTGAAAACTCTGGAAGAAATATGATAAAGTTACTCATCTCTTTGAGCGTAAAAGAACTGCAATGCTCCTGGCTTTAATCGATGTCTGTTTTTATTTGTATCCATTTTTTTATTAATAAATGTGTCAGAGTGAAACCTGGTAATCATAATTTTATTAAGATGGCTAATCTTAATTTTGTAGTTCTGTTTAAAGGTCAAAGTAATATACCTTTAAACTGGCCTGATTTCAATTGCAGATTAATTACTGTCCAAATTTAATTTGCTCTCCGAAGCTGGAGGAAAATTGATTTTTTTTTTTTTTCCAGCTGTGGCCAAGAGGCTTTTACAGAGGGGCCTGCTGACTCGGGCTCTGTGGAGCAACACATACATACGCACTTGATTATCTGATATAGCTGGGAGAGAGATGGCGAGAGCGAGAAACTCAGAGGGAGAAGTTGTCACAGTTTAATGAGTTTATTTGAAATGGCTTGTAGCTGTGTAGCTTTAATCCACAGTGTGGGTCATTCTTCTCTCCTGCAGCGACAACGTTCTTTCAGACTCCCTCCTGACTACATTGGCCCCATGAACGCATAAAAAAAAACATAGTCACCCTTTAGAATGAGTAATTTCTCCTTTCCCAGACTGAGCCCCTACAGGACTCCCTGATTTGAGTTCATCGTGGCTACAGAAGCACACCAGCAGCATCCTAACCGGTTGCAACGTGCCATTTTTTCCATCCCTAGCAGCTCATCACCCTCGGGTACTTGGCACACCGCTCCTCTATAAGCCCCAGGCGGCAGCCAAGGGCATTCCTGATTGCAAAAGTGCTAAGCTGACCTTTAGCAGGCTAATTAAGGATGGCGTGACGTGTTCGGACAGATGGCCTTGCCGCAGGGTTTAAGAGCCCCTAAAATCCAAACAGTCATCGTCACGCGGCCACTTCATGGACAGACGTAGAGATAGCATGTAAAGCAGTCATTTGGAAGAATCTGTCTCTCCAGCGTGCCCGTGAGGACATTAAGAGCGCCTGCTCTTCCTCTCCAATTGTCACAAGAGGGTCATCAGGGGGCCCAAGCATGTGTTAGCTTGCCGGTCTGTCATTTTTTCCTGGCATCACTTACTCCTTTCTTTTTCTCACCTTGCTGGGGTGTGAATTAGATAGATACACATCTGCACATTTTAAATGCTTGATGGTTTTCAAAAGCAAAAAAGGAACTACTTATCCACCTGAGATCTTGAAAGTAAGCTGTTCTTTAGTGGGGAAAAAAAGCTTAGATCTATTCATGCTAGGAAACACTTCTCTTAAAAGCAACAAAAAGACAAGCGATCGTTCATTTTCTATGATTTCCATGACAGTGCCGAGCGATAAAGCAAGTGCCTGTAAAGTGGCTCAAAATGCAGTAGAAGGTGTATTTAAACCCTAGCTGAGATATTTTAGGACTAAATGCTTATTTGTGGGAAGGTAACATAACACACATATGGTTGCTTATACAGTATATGTTGCTTAGTTTGAAACAGGACTTCAGGACATTATTTTTTCCTTTCTGATTAAAGGCTTCTAGTCAGCTTGCTATGCTTGAGGTGACAGCTGATGAAGTACTGGAGGTCTCCCGCAGAAAGAGATTGTAAATCAGCGAATTATTACATTATCTGTGTCCAATCTAATAGAAGATTTAGGGCCATGATTATAATCAAGGTACGCATGTTCACCCACTCCCGAGAGGAGAGCTTGAGATTTATCAGAGCGACGTGAGCAGTAGCTTTTACATCCATCAGAATAATTAGCCCATCTCACAAAGGCAGGTGGATGAATCTCACGCCTGTGCCATGAACTGACAGCTTTGTTTGTTTTTGTTGAAATGAGTTTGCTTATAAAATGTGTGCGCTTGTGTGTTTGTGTGTTAGTGTGTGTGCATGTTCATGCGCGTGACGCTCGTGGTTGATGGGCCTAATCTAAAGCTGTTTACCCAGACACCCGTAAATACATGCTCACTGAACTTACTGACGCTGAATAACTCATATAAATGCATCGCCTTGCCAAAATATGTTTACAAAGCCGGGCGAACACATTATACACAGCGGCGTGAAGGATTTTATTTTGTTTGCTTTGCGTGTGCATAATTCTACGTGTATACAAACTTTTACGGTTCATGTGATATTTAACACAAATCACATGGGAACATGCAGGGTCTGTACTCGGCACAGGCACATTCGCAGCCTCCCAGGGCGTCATCTGTGTGCTGGGGTGTGATTTTATTACTAGCCACCATATTGCTTTCATTCCACACCATCTCATTCCTTACTCCCTCATTCCACAACAACTCATCCCTCATTTCTTCAAATCATCTCACAAGCATTCACTTCCCTTTTCCACACTGCCAAATCTTTACTTCCTCATTCTACATCAGAAACCAGAATTCTACACCACACTACCTTTTACTCCACTTCCTGATTCCACACCACCTCATTTCTGACTTTCCTCATTCTACACCACCTTACTTCTCAATTCCTCATTAAACACCATCTCATCTCTCACTACCATCTTCTTCACTTCCTCATTCTACACCACCTTATTCCTCACTTCCTCACTGTACACCACCTAATTTCTCATTTCCTCATTCTACACCTCTTCTTTTCTCATTTCCTCATTCTACACCTCTTCTTTTCTCATTTCCTCATTCTACACCACCTTATTCCTTACTTCCTCATTGTACACCACCTCATTTCTTACTTCCTCATTCTACATCTCCTCTTTTCTCACTTCCTCATTCTACACCACCTCATTTCTTACTTCCTCATTCTACACCTCCTCTTTTCTCACTTCCTCATTCTACACCTCCTCTTTTCTCACTTCCTCATTCTACACAACCTCATTTATGACTTTTCTCATTCTATACCACCTTACTTCTCAACTCCCCATTCAACACCATCTTACTGTAACTCTCACTACCATCTTCTTCACTTCCTCATTCTATACCACTTAATTTCTCACTTTCTCATTCTACACCTCCTCTTTTCTCATTTTCTCATTCTACACCACCTCATTTCCTACTTCCCCATTCTACACTTCCTCATTCTACACTACCTTCTTCTTCACTTTATTTCATCCCGGCACTTTTACCACTTCCACATTCTATACAACCTCATTTCTCATGTCCTCGTTCAACAGCAGCTTATTCCACTGGCGTTTTCTTCACTTCCTCATACCATCCTACCTCTTTTACCACTTCCACATTTTTATATTTTACATTTTATTATCTCAGTGCACAACACATTTCTCACTTCTTCAGTTCAATTCTTTTTTAAATTCCACACCACCTTATTCCAACACTCTTTGTCAAGGCCCCTCACTCCATCGCCTTTAAAATGCCTTATTTATTCCACACCCTTCCATGCTCCCTTATTCCAAGCCACTTCCATTCTATTTTACAGCCCTCGTCATGGCGCTTTTATTCAGTGCCTCTTTATTCCACCCTGCTTCAGTCCTAAACCTTTATTTATTGCCACCTCGCTTTTGCTCAGTCTTATTGCACTCACTTCACAGTCTCGATAGCATACAGTACCTCCGTTACTCGACTCCTTCTGTTAGTGTGTCGCTCAATCGAGTGTCATTAGAGAGATTTCTTGTCTATTTTTCTGATAAAACTGTTGTGTGCGCGTGTGTGAGTGGAGGAAGAGTGGAGGAAGTGTAATTGCGTAAGACAAGAAGGGGGAGAGGGGAGCTTACTTTAGATACACACACACACACACACACACACACACACACACACACACACACACACATACACAGCGCCTGCGCACAAACGGAAACACATCTGTCGGGATTTATTTTTACTTTTTCTTTTTAAAGGTTAAAGTGCAGGTTAATATTTTGTGTTAATTATTTTTATGTATTTATTTTTTTGGGCTGTGGAACGAATACTTTGAGTTTCCATTATTTCTTATGGGAAAGTTCGATTTGGTTTACGAGTGTTTTGGAATACGAGCCCGCTTCCGGAATAAATTATGCTCGTATCCACTGTATTTCTCAGCACACTAAGTTGTGAACTATGGCTGGAGCACTGGCTCTGTTTTCTTCTGTCCTTGTTTAAAAACCAGAGGAAGTCTGGACTACAACTTTGCAAATAGTAAAGGTTTAAATTTCACATCTACGCCAGTAAATAACAGAGAACCCACAAGCAATGATAGGATAAAGTAACCATTTCTTCAAAACTCCTTTTGAAGTGTGCACAGTCATCTTTAGAAGTTGGGTTTTGTGTGTGTATATGTGTGTGTATGAGAGTGATAGAGATAGAAAGAGGAAAGACACAGTTGCTAAGTGGTTTGTGTCTATGTGGTTATTTCTCTGTGTCCTTGGGGAGGTGAGAAGTGCTGATAGGACCATGATGAACGACTAGGAGTGTGAAAACACTTATTACTGGATGTGAGAAACGATACTGTGCGTGAGCATGTACACTCACACACACACACACACTTAACCATCCTGGCCGACACTTCTTATCTACAAGAAGAACAAGATATGTAGTGGTGTGTGTGTGTGTGTGTGTGTGTGTGTGTTAAGCATTTTATATAACAGCGTTATAAGTTAAGTGTTAAAGGCATTAATAGTGTTATATATTTATAGGTGACACTGTGGCGTAGTGGTAAGCACTGTGGCCTCACACCTCCAAAGTCGAAGGTTCAATTCCCGCCTCGGGGTCTGTGTGCATGGAGTTTGCATGTTCTCCCTGTGCTTGGTGGGTTTTCTCCAGGTACTCCAGTTTCCTCCCACAGTCCAAACACACGCAGATTAGGTTAATTGATGTTCCCAGATTGCCTATATTGTATGTGTGTGTGTGTGTGTGCCCTGCTATGGATTACCACCCTGTCCGGGGTGTACTCCGCGTCGTGCCATAAGTCTCCTGGGATAGGCTCCAGGTGACACAACCCTGTATACAGGATAAGTGGTATAGAAGATAAATTAATGGTGGTGTAGTGATTAGTGGTGTGGCTTTACACCTCCAGGGTTAAGGGTTTAGATTTCTGTCTCGAGTCTTGAGGTTTTCATCGGTTTTCTCCCACAGTCCAAAGACATGCAGGTTAGGCCAAATGGCATTCCCAAATTTCCTGTAGTGTGTGCATGATAATCTTAACTAAGTGCCATAGAAAGGATGGCTATACCTCCACATATAAGATGGGGAGTATCCGTCACCTGACGTTACCAAATGGAAAATATTATATATATATATTACTGAGTCAGGCAAAAAAGTGTATACATGCTTCAGGAAAGGAAAAATAGTATGATGTATATTATATAAATAAAATATTACTACTTTTATAATATTATTATCATAATATCATCATATATATAAAAATATAATGTATAACAATAAATTTAGTATTAAAATACTTATACAAGTTTTTCTTTTACTGAAGTGTGTATATATTATTTTGGCTGACTCTGTATAACCAGGGTGGGTGAAAAGTAACATTAAAAATGGGTAATAAAGTCCATATTTCTAATCCCGAACAGTCAAGCTTCAGCCATCTTTGTTTACGTTGCATGTGCTGCCTCTCGCGGCCTAAGCGATGCCTGATTTATCGACATGGGAAATATGAAATCCAATTTACTATGGTCTATTTGGAGACTGTTTTCATCATGACTCCAGTGATACTACAAGTTCTATAGCCCTTAAATATTGCCTAGTTTTTACTCACCCTGTATTCTCATCACTATACTAAGCTTGAAGTCTTATGTAAATCGGTTTTATGCCTTCATGCATGAGAATGTTCATCACAAATCATGCTTTGATTTGAACGCCCCTCGCGGTAAAACATATATTTGAATTACTGTAAACTGTACTGTATTATTTATATTTAATATACTACTGTATATGTATGCATTTGTTTTTTCTTAGTTAAAATATCTCCAGGCTCCTTCATTCCTGAGCTTAAATTGCTCCCTGTGTGTGTGTGTGTGTTTTCTCCAAGTTCTCAGAATAGGGGTCGCCACAGCGGACCCCACTATGAATCCTGATGTGAAATGAATGAATGCTTTGTATGTGAACGTCATTTAGAAGGAAACAAGATGACAGAATGCAGTGACAGAATAATAACAGTAAGAAGAATCTTGGAAAAGTCTCTAATAAATAATGATCACTTCTTTGAAGTGAATGTTTTTTTTTTTTCATCACTTCACTTGGGAATGAACCTTTGAAGTCTTCAGGATGGGCGTTATGACTTTACAGTCGTCCTCTGCACCTGTCTGGTGCTGTCATCTTTGTGAAGGTCTTGCCATCATTCCATTGAACGACACAAAGCCTTTTTTTTATATTAATATTCTCTCTTGCTGCTGGACCTTCACATGTTGCAGCTCTCTTGGTTTCCACAGTGGACTATTTCTGGATCGAATTTCGACTCTGGGTTTGTTTATGGACTGCGTGTGGAGCTCTCAGCAATTGTACTCAATTCCTCTTGCTTGTGACAGGTGCCTTGTTGCTGTATAACTAACATTACTTGTCATGGCTGAAGATGCAAATTTGGGAAAAGATGATGTTTGGAGGAGGGTTTGTTTCGATCGGTGATGATTTTCATAGTGTTGTCAGTTTTGGGGTTTAATAATGGCTTGACTTTCAACATAATGGTCATTAAAATATAGAAGTCAAGCATCTGTGGAGAGACAGTTACGGCCCATTGAGGCTAGCTCATCTTTTCATATTTATCATATTTCCTGCATTTATTTTTTCAATTCGTTGCCTCTGTTTCCAAGTGTTATCAACCAAAACCAGTCTAATTCTGAAATTAAATATTTGTCTTCTCTAAATCCTGGAATAAAATGTGCAATAATAAAATTGTGTATATTATACTATTAAAAGAAACAGCCATTGGTGGCTCAGTTTTGCCTGCCATGCGAAAAGCCCAGGTTTAGTTTCCCAACCAGTGCCCAAACCCCAGCCACTGGATGCAGTGCCAGTTCCAAACCTGGCCAAAATGGGAGGTTTTGCACCAGGAAGGGCATTTGGCGTAAAGCCTGTGCCAAGCTTGTATTTGTGGACCGGATGGTCCCCTATGGTGACCCCTTGCCAGGAGCAGCTGAAAGACCAACAACAACAACAACAACAACATACTATTAAAAGAAAATTTTTACCATGGAAAAATGGTGCAACTGGCAACCAAAACCCCCTTTTCCTCCACCACCATTCTCACCATTCTCACTCATACTCTGCACTTCCTGGTAAATGATTATAACTGAGTTTCTCTGATATTGCCCAGTGGCATAATCGCCAGAAACTTGCCTAGGGGGCATTTAATTTTCATTGTTTGCGAACTCACAACAAACTAAAGCAAATATGCATTCACAGGTGACTTTACACAGGAAACTATTTATGCCTAAATATATCATTTCACACTACGAGTTATTGTTATTAACAATAATAAAATTTCATAAACATTTTATGCCACGTGGTGCTGACGCCTTGCCCCTCATGGTTGAGGGTTCGATTCCCACCTCTGGTCTGTGTGCATAGAGTTTGCATGTTCTTGTGCTTCTTGTGCGTGAGTTTTCTCAAGGTACTAGGTACTTCCTCAGTCCAAAACCATGCAGATTAAGAGGTTAAGAGGCTTTCCCAAAATCCAGATTGGCACCCTGTCCAGGCTCTACCCTGCCTCGTGCCCAAAGTCTCCTGGGATATAGGCTCCAGGCCCCCTTGACAAGATAAGAACAATAATAATTATAATAAAAAATGTCAGATGTCAGAAAATTTAAATTATGAAACTATGAATTTAGGGAACAAGGCAAGGTACACCCTATAGGTTGTGTAGGTTGTTCATTCATCCACCTAGGAACATCTGTAGTCCAACTAGGGACTGTAGAGGGCCAATAATGAATACGATTATATTCATATCTCTGGTCCTACACTTCAGGCAAGTTGGGAATACCAATTAGCTAAAACTGCATGTCTTTGAACTGTGGGAGAAAGCTGGAGAACCCGGAGGAAACCAATCAAGCACAATGAGAACATGCAAACTCCATGCACACAGGTTCTGAGGTGGGAATCGAACGCGGGCCCTGGAGATGAAAGGTGAGAGTGCTAACAACTAAGCCACCATCTCATCACAGACGGGGTGCCCAGGGTCACACACTCTCACAAGCAGTCATACACTTTGGAGCATCAATCAACATGTACAAAATGTCTTTGGGCTAAACCATAAGCAACCTCAAAATACAGACCATTTGCCAATCTGGCAAGCATCTGAACAGAATTATTTTTACTTGGTTAACACTGTGGTATGCACAAGCATCCGAACGCATAAACACATCAATATGTGCTTAATATACATTCTAATGTTGAATTCATGCTTGGAAAACAAACAAAACATACAGAATGTCCTTTTACGGAATGGGAAACTTTACGGTGGGATTCACTGCAGCAACAGAAATAGCTAAACAATTCTTACTTTAGATAGATAGATAGATAGATAGATAGATAGATAGATAGATGCAGTTGCATCGTGTAGAGCACACAGCCAAAAAACACACATAAAAAGGGTACATATGTGGCAGATGACCAATGTTTCTACAGGAATGACTAATAAGAGACAAAATATCATATATACAGTGGTGTGAAAAACTATTTGCCCCCTTCCTGATTTCTTATTCTTTTGCATGTTTGTCACACTTAAA
>JAOVVB010000026.1:23804449-23825089 GCA_028570985.1 Heterobranchus longifilis
TGTCTGTGTTTCCTTCTGGCTCTCCCTTTTAGTTATGCTGTTATAGTTAGTCCTGCCGGAGTCTCTGCTTGCACTCTGCACTAAATATACATTTATATTATACATTGTTTGACTGTGACCATACCTAACTGCTACAGTATCTCTCCTTCTCTTCTGATCTCTCCTCTTCTCTCTCTTTTCCTCTCTCCCTCTCTCTCTCTCTCTTTCCCTCTACCTGTATAGAGCTATACATATCACTCCTGAGCTGCCAGTGATCCAGACCCCTCTGCCCCCTGGAGCTGTCTGACTCATCCTGGTGTCCTGCTTCTGGTTGGAGATCTCATTGCATGGATACCCTGTGTGGTCTGCCAGGGATGCGTGTGGTGACTGGGGACGGTTCCACTTTTCCACGAAGACGGTCCTGTCCTTGGCTGATGCAGACAGCTGTTCTCTGAGTACTTGTGACTTCAGTCGCTCAATAGTTTAGGACTGGGTTTCCTACAGTCTACCTGAGCCTCCATTAACGAACTGGACTAAATTTTAACTTAAACGCATCTCCTGTTATACTGAACTTCCAGTCTCACACAGTATGATGCAGATCAATCCCTGCTATCCGTTTTACCCAAATGAGGATGGGTTCCCTGTTGAGTCCGGTTCCTCTCAAGGTTTCTTCCTATTACCATCTCAGGCTTGCTGACAGTCTTATCATTTTGATTCATACACTTTCACATCTCATACAAACTTAAATAATTCTTTTGATTGTGTAAAGCTGCTTTGCGTCAATATCAATTGTTAAAAGCAATATACAAATAAAATTGAATTGAATTTAATTGAATTCTTACGTTTATATAAGTCAAGTAATGGCAGAAAATCCCAGCTAGTTTTTGTTTAACCTGAGTACATTTTTCATTGAAGTGTGCAATATTATGGAACCAAATGCTCACAGTGCGTACAGTTGTAGTATCATTGTGGACAGTTGCCAATTTATCACTGTCTTTATAAAATCTTTCCAAACTTTATTTGTGGTGGTCAGTAACCTGGGACAGGACTTACCCAGGACAGCCAATTTCATGACATTATTTTTCTAGGCATCATCGAAGCTCTGCTCTGTTTGTTCCAAGGACATTTGAATATCCTGTTTTCTAATTGGGCTGGAACTCGAAATAATTGTTTTGCGACATTGTTTTATTCATGCAACATTGGCTCTGTCTTGATATTACATGAATAAAACAGCTGCTGTGCATGAATAAACAGTGAAAGGAGATGATGTTGAATGCAAAGCCCACATCTATGGATAATGCACCTGCACATCAAAAGTGCCATCCGCAGCAACGTGGTCATTTGGATCATTCGTTCATTATTAGTGTCATTACAAAGTGCCAGGAGTCAAATGAGTCCAAATCTACTTTCCTTACACTCCAATACTTTACCACTTTATGCACTGTAGATAATGAATGTTTTAGAGGAGTTAATATGACCACAGTGCTGTTCAATTCTTGATTCTGATTCAGATGTTTTTCTTTCATTTTCTATAACAGAAGCTCTGTATTTCAAAAGGCAGCAAGACAGATCAAAGGTTTGTATTAATGCAGTCATTTTAATATGGTATAGTTTTTATAGTAACACTTGTACAGAGACTTGTAATCAATATAAGCTAAAGAAATTTATTCTTACTTAAGTAAATAAGAAAACACACTAATTAATATGTTGAAGCCACCTTTAAGAAAACCTTTATTCAGTATTCATGGAATGTGTCTCCAGTGTGCACACTTTCTAAGAGTTCTCAATAACAGGAAACCGATTATTACGGAAAATATGTTTTTTCACTAACATGACATTGTTTGATTTTTGTTTTGTTGACTTAAAAAGAGATTAATAAAAAGAGGGGCTGTTGAGGGAGCAGCTCTTTATAGACATTTTATACCTAATTTAATGATATCTGTCCACCACGGGCTGCAAAATTGCTTACCGGATGTCAGAATCAAAACTCACATAAAAAAACAGGCATGGAAGCGCTTTTAGCAATAAAACACATCTTATAATGTCCTGTCACTTTGTATCCTTAATAATAAGTGGCTTCAAATTGCCTCTTTAATGTCCATGTTGAGTTTCATGGCTAACTCGAGCTACAAAACTGACTAGCTTCTAACTCAAGGCTGAATCTCAAATCTCTCTCTAACCACTGATGAAGGGCACTACTTGGTTTGTGGAACAAGTCATTGTACACCCCAACTACCGCACTAGCTTTCCATTTTATGTCGTTTGGGATTCAAGCACGGAACAGTTAGTTATCTATTAATTAGAAAGCATTGAATGAGCATTTGAACGTCAAATGTCACCAAATCCAGGAGGAAGCACATATTTTTACTTTGATGTGATTTTGTTATGATGATTAATTAAACTTCCACAAATTAATAAGTACTGAACTACACCTCAAACATAATAATTAACAAAAATACATTGCAGCTTGATGTAGGTTAAGTAGGTACTTCCACTGTACCAAATATATATATATATATATATATATATGATATATAAATATAATAATAATAATAATAATATAAAACATATGATAATGTTATCATATGTGATTCTAGGAACCTTGAATCTTGTTTCACAGATGTTCTACTATAAACAGTTCAAAAAGTGTGACGATTGTCACAACAGTAACTTCATCTGTGTCTGGGTGCATCGCATTACTAGAGCACGACATCGTTGATTAATTTTCCTAGAGCAGCATGCGTGATTGTGTTTTATTGCTTAAAGAAAGTTAAAGAAGTTTCTCTAAACAGCAACATGATGGTAAATTATCAGCTAAGAATAATAACCACAAAGGAAGCCTCTTAAATATAATTTATTCTTTTTCCAAACTAATGGACTAGGATGAGAGATGGTGCTACACATAGATGGTGATGTGTAACTGCATGCACAAATGAGTGTGTTTGTGTGTGTGTGAGCATTTGCGTGTGCTAGAGTGCTAGGGGTCCGTTGCACCAACAAGTTAATAGTTTTCTGGGTGTGAAATAATTGCGCTGCACCATATGGTCATATATTATCATTTTCGTTACTAGACCAACAAAATCAAGCAACTCAGAGATAAAGAACACAGTGAAGACGACACTTGGACCCGGTAGCTGTTATTACACAGAATCAGCACAATATAGGAAACAAATAAACTCATTTTAAAAAGAACCTTTATGAAAATTCTTCATTTGAGCAGCGATGAAGGTCAAATTACTGTAGTTCAATATGTCTAAAATGTGTTTCGTTCCAACATCTTATGAACAGAACACACACTACACTATATGTAATAGCTTCTTTTTTATTGCACTGGCTTTTTTTGTGTGTTTAAAGGCTATTAAGGAATCGTTGTCAAATTGTACAACATGCAATACATGCTCCGGTGAATTTCAGCTCTAATTTATTCCAATAAACATGTGACATTATACTCCATTTGACTGGGTTAGTTTAAGGTTCACAGCCAGTTTGGTTATTGTACCTGTTTATAGATGTATTCATTAATAATGTCGGTTTTGGCATTTTCACAGAGCATGCATTTAATTATGTACACTTTGCTGACGCTCCCTTTATAGCTGATTAACATAAAGTTTAAGGTTTTCCAGGTCCATGAGAGTTATTTGTTACTTTCGAACTTCTTGACTGGTGTACTGTAATTTGATAGCACAATATGGTACTGCATGGCATTAATGTGTCATCCAAAGGTGTGGCATTAATATGGAGTTAATAGGGTCGAGATCAGGGCTCTGTTCAGGACTTGCGAGTTCTTCCACTCCAACTCTAGCAACCAATTTCTCCATGAAGCTCACTTTGTGCATGCTGGAACAGGTTTGTTCCAATCAATAGAACTTGTAATGCTATGACTAACAAAGACATTCTTCGCTATGGTGTGCTTTCAACTTTATCACATATGTTTGAGAGTGCAAAAGGTGTTCAAGTCAAACCCGGGACTTTTGATTGTGCAGAATAACAGAACACAGTTTTATGAATTAAAAACTACCTTTATTTCTCTATAGAATCTCCTGCTACACTAATGCACTTATCCCAATGTTTCACTAGTGCTTGGATACCATCAAGGTTGACAGATTCTCAGTATGCCAGAGTCATGATCGGACTACCTGTTTCAGGTCTGACTTGCTAGCCTCCCAGGAACTCCTTAAATGGCCCAAACATGTGGAAATGGCTTGGAGCTAAATCAGGACTACTGTATACAGGCAATGTGGAAATAACTTCTAGTCGAGTTCCTGTTACGTGCAAGTGGTGTTTGTGAATGATTGTGCTGTTCAGTACAGTTCCCACATACAGATGGATCTCTTCTGCAAGTTGGCAACATGTTTTCAAGGATCTGGCAGTCCATTCACTAAATGTTCAGAGGAATGACTGCAGTGGGCTTTAAGCCACCTCAGCTGGGATCGTCATTCATGGATGTAGGTCCTTCTTTAAAATGTTTGCACCGTTCAAATGCAGATAAGAGTCTCATCACTGTACTGCGATTGAAGTCTTCTGTAAAGGTCAATCAATTTTATGCCTTTATTCTTAGTTCCCGTTTTGACTTAAATGCCCTCTGTGTAATGGATATGGTTGTGATGGTTAGGTGTGCACATACTTTTGGCCATATATTGCACTGCAGCATGAACTAATAACTCTTAAACAATGAGCATAATGTCAACATTAGCTCTGTACACTCCAAACATCATTTGGTGTATGCAAATAATAATAACTGAGGTTTTTCTTTTGATAAAAGGTTCCAAAAGTAGTGTAATCACAGATGTAGTCTAACAAAATAATCAAAAACACAAATATGGTTTGGTGAGTAACAGTGGTAATTAGCATGGCAGTAGTGACAGATTCCAAATTTTGAATTTTTGACATTATTTAACATTATCCTATTTGGCATGGTGGCATTGTTATATTGACCGGAGGTCCTACCACGATCGTAAAAATAGGATGGTAAGATACAATGGTAATCACCATTGGCTTCCACGGTCCCTAGTTGGACTACAGAGGTTTGTAGATGGATGGATGGATGCATGGAACATTATGTTAACCCTATAAGTGCTCAATCAGATTAATCACATTTCCATTGTCTACGCGCTAATTGGATTTTACCCAGAACAGCAAAATCTGAGGTTCAGAAAGATACTGTTGTTAATCTGCATGAAACAAGCATTGTTAAATCTGTTTAATTATTTTATCCAGTCTTCAATTTCTCTCGCTGATCCTGTGTAATCTTCCCCTAAGCCCCATATTTGACTCAGGCAAAGACATGTTGACAAACCTCCCTTGCTTGGAGTCATTTATGCTGATTTTTGCTCATTCCTTGGCTTCTAGAGTTTGCCTGGCTCAGATATGACAAACAGCACCTTTAAAAATATTCCAAACTAAAAATGTTCAGAACTTCGTTATTGAAAAAGAACACATTTGTGTGTGTGTGTGTGTGTGTGAGAGAGAGAGAGAGAAATGTGAGAGATTTTTTTTGTTTTTGTTTTCTTTAAAGAGTTTTTTTTTTTCCCCTAAGCTATGTTCTCTTCATGCATTATTTATCTGCATGCATGATACAACGTTTAAAAGTGAAGTATTTTCAGTTTTAGAATTGGAATAGGTTTTGGCCATCGGGACCAGTTTGTCTTGCGGAAATCCCTGGACGCTGATGAGAAACAAAATATGTTATGAGTGGAAAATAAACGTGTAGAAAATGAATCAGTTCTGATTGGATGCAGTAACTAGCAGCTTTACTCAATAACACAGACTGCTCAGCAAGTCAGTCGGTATTATAGGTCACGTATAACTTTTAAACGATTTGGAAGTCCTGTCTTTCTTAGCATCGCGGTTATGACCTGTTGGTGCAAACGGACCAGAATAACAGTAGTCCCATATAGATTCCAGTACTGTGTGAAGTGGACAGAAACAAACACGCGTCCAAAGAACTAAATAACTCCCGTCAGTTCATGCGTTGATCTGTGCTTTCAATTTTCCATCTTTCTTCCATCTTTCTGTCAGGATTTTATTTGCAGTTCATCCATGACCCATGACCTCTTTCATATATATATTAGAAGTTGTTCTTTTATGCTGATGCAGGACCCGAATCATGTCAAATCCCAGATCAGCAACAAAGAACAACAAATCCCTGTGACCTCAGCGGTCAGCGTTCATCCTCCTCAGTTTGGCAGGCAGCTTATCCTCCATTCTGGCTCCAGCTGAGGGGAGAGGAGTATGTGGAGGGGCGTGAGTGT
Organism: Heterobranchus longifilis; assembly: GCA_028570985.1. Classification (NCBI taxonomy): domain Eukaryota; kingdom Metazoa; phylum Chordata; class Actinopteri; order Siluriformes; family Clariidae; genus Heterobranchus; species Heterobranchus longifilis. The sequence goes on from JAOVVB010000026.1 coordinate 23,810,680, forward strand.
GTGCCAGGGTGATGGGTGACGGCATCGGGGACAGGCTCCTCTGCTGGAGGTCTCCGGTGGACATGGTCATGGGTTCAAAGCCCACTCTGAGGGCTTTGAGATGGAAGTCATCTGTTTGGCCAGGACCGGAGCCCATGCGCTGCAGTTTGAGGGGCAAGTCGCCCGTGCTGGATGCCTTCTCCGAGGCCTGGGAGCTCAAACGCAGAACCTTCTTGGGCAGATCCTCTTTCCCAGACGAGCTCATCCTCTGGAGCTTGCTGGGCAGCCTGCAGGAGGCGCTACCTCCAAGGCTCGGACGCTCTTCCCCTAGCTCTAAGCAGTTGACAGAGAAGACTCGTTCGCGGTGGGGCACGGCGAGTGGAGAGGGAAGCGAGCCCTTTTCCTCATGCTCTTTCACGCTGTAGGGTGGTGTGGGAACCTCGAACGTGCTGTGAAACTGTGAGTAGTCTACGCGGAAAAAGCCCTCCTCTAGAGACATGACGGGCAAGAAGCGGTGACCCCACAGCACCTCGTCCTCGGTGTAAGATGTGCGCGCCTGGCATGTCATACCTAAAACACAAGGACAAGCAGAGCTTTATTTGCACTATCAGTTCACAATTTCTCAAGAAAAGAGGTAAAAACTTCTGTACACAACTTTATTGTTGATTCATGACACCTTGTTACAATTTCCCTTTTGGAACAATAAAGCTAGCTATCTAGCTAGCTAGCTAGCTATCTATCTATCTATCTATCTATCTATCTATCTATCTATCGTATCTATTTTCATTAGAAATAGTAATACATCATGAATATACTGTACATGCATTTATGTTAATAAAAACAAAGCACACTCTTACTTTTAAATGACAATACTAGCTACTAGTACTACTACTAATGACAATACTACTTAATAAATTAAACAAGTAATGAAAAGGTCTATATTGAGATATTAAAAGAGACAATAATTTAAATAATAATAATAATAATAATAATAATAATGCTTATAGACAGTACTGTATAAGAGTCTTGAGACATCCCACATTTACTCATATTAAATAAAATAAAATAAAATTAAAGAAATGTTTAATTTAGCAAAGTGCCTAAAGATACAATTTTAAAAAATGGTTGTTTATGTAAAAAACCTCAGCAGCAACCTCATTTCCCCTCTCATCCGTTCCAACCAATCGGCATTTAGCATCACCAGTATACTAATCTACATCTAGGCATACGCCCTTATCCAGAGCGACTTACTTTTTTTTTTTTTTAAACCCAACTGAGGGTTAAGGGCCCAACAGTAATTTTTTTTTACAGCAATTTGATGGTTGTGGGGTTTGAACCTGGGACAGTCCAATGCCTTAACCACTGAGCTACCCCTGCCCTAATCACCAGTCTAATCATCTGCACCGGTTTCTTACTGGTTCATGTCTTAATTTGGATGAGTTTTTATGCTTGAATGATTCATTGCCTCAGCAAACAAACCAACATTCCTCTGAAACTTTCCTATTCCTCAAGACTACATTTAAATTCAGTTGATCATCTATATACTGTAGTTTAAGTTCCAGTTTTTCAAAACTATTAACATATTAGGTATGGTAATTAAGTAACTACAGTCAGTCTTTATTTTAAGACATGAAGGTCATCTGTTCTGGAACAGTTCTTGCAAGAACAGTATTGTGTCAAGTGCATTTGCAAACCCATCAAGCACCATGATGATGAAACTGTCTCTCATCTCAGGAAAGCAAGAACAAAACTGACCTCTGCCGCATACAAGAAGTTCATTTAGAGTCACCAGCCTCAGAAATCACCAATTAACAAACAGCACCTCAGATTAGAGCCGTTATGAAGGATTTACAGAGTAGAAGTAGCAGATACATCTCAATATCAACTATTCAAAAGAGATTTTTGTATATTTTGATTGTCTTCAACATTGTTTTATAATAAATACCATGGAATTAGAAGGTGTGTCTATTTGACTAGTAGTGTTTGTGTATATGTGTTTATTCATTACTTTATAAGGTAAGGTTCTTGATGCTTATAACCAATTTTCATGGTCATTACATAGATTCAGAATATACCATCATTTTATCCAGACTTTAGGTTTTCGTGAACATCTAAAAATGTAAAAATGTAAAAAAAAAAAAAAAATTTGAAAAAACTGATGAAATGTTAGAAGCATCAAAATAATTTGTTTTCTGTCTTTGTTTCACTCGTCTGTTGCCTCCATCGCTGGGAGACTAATTTACACTCTCTGAATGTAATGTGTCTGTGCGTGTGCCAGCTATGGGTGAGTCTTCAGCCAGCAGCTAAGTGAGATTTTCTGCGGTTCATGAAGTGAGACGGTCCGATCGTTACTCAGCTCTGCCAGCGTGCTTTATATCCGCAGCCGAGCACGAGGAGAGACAGCACCAAATCCGATTTCCCGCATTTTAACTGCTTTCTGTCCAATTTAAATTAGTCAATAAATCGATTAATCCAGACTTGTTTGTCCCTGGAAAGTAAAAGTAAGTCTTTCAGGCTGTACAAAAGGATTTTTTTTATCTGGCTTTTGCAAAAAGAAAAACAACAAAAAACAGAAGTCAGTGAACAGAGAAGGTAGTTAGTAAAGAAAGAGACATGAGAGGAACAGAGAGACAGATCGGTAGGGGGTGTCAATGGCAAGAAGCGCAAGAAGAAAGGTCTTCAAAAGAAGAAAAAAAATTGCTTTTAATAACGATATGAAACAAGTATTAGGCTCTTTATATTTATTTAGGTGTAAGATTTGTGTGACTTGGCTTTATGCAATGTGGATTATTATGTCAGAAAAGATGCATGAATGATTTTATAATTTTTTTTATAGTAGTAGTAGTAGTAATTTATAAATAACGATATAAACACTCATTTTATAGTAAATTATGATTTATAGTTGTTGTAATTAATTAATAATTATTAGTAAAATCTACTATAAAATATCATAGATATATAAAATCATTTATAAATAAATAACTATAGGTTAATAAAAATAATAAAGATAATAAAGATGCTATTAATTAAATTAAATAGTACTAGTAGTAGTAGTAGAAAAAAACTAAATATACAAATACTTCAAATAAATATTATTAAAGTGAAATAATAAATAAGCAAATAATAAACACCGAACAAAATAAGTAAAATTCTAAGTGTTCTGTATAAATTAACCATATTATTATTGTTGGTGAAGGTGCTTCTATAATAATAATAATAATAATAATAATAATAATAATAATAATAAGTTATAGCAATTTATAAATACATAATTATATAAACACAAATTTTATAGTGAATTATAATTCATAGTTGTTGTAATTAATTATTAATTATTAGTATTATCTACTACAAAATGTTATAGATATTTAAAATCATTTATAAATAAATAACTATAGGTAAATAAAAAAGAATATTAATAAAGATGCTATTTATTAAATTATCTAATAATAATAATAATAATAATAATAATTATAAAATAAATAATTTCGAAAAATAAAATGTACAATTTAGTAAAGGAGAGTTTGTTTTCCCCGTGCTTGGTGCATTTCTCTCCATGGTTTAAGTGTGTGAGAATGTGTGTGTGTGAGTTCTTTGATGGATTGGCACCCTGTGCAGGTAGTACCCTGCCTAGTGCCCCAAGTCCCCTGAGATAGGCATCTGGCCTTTTATGACCCTGTACAGGATAAGCTGTATGGAGAATGAGTGACAGAGGTTGAGTGAGAACTTGATAGAGATGCTATATAAATGAAACTCAGCTATTATTATTATTATTATTATTATTATTTATTTATTTATTTATTTATTCATTTTTCAGATTTTTTTCCCCCAGAAATTAACTCTATTAACTAAACAAAAAAACACTAAAAAAAACAAATGTAACTTTAATGTGATTTAGACTTTTGCACAAAGCATTAAGGACTTATCATTGTCTTATTAAGAATCTTAACAAAACGACTATTGATACATTGCAGTCCATTTCAATTCAAAAACCTTCGCAGGAAAAGAAAACAATCATATCAGAGATATTTAATCATCCTGATTACAGGAATTTGAAGAATTTTTGATGTTTTGATGATTTCTCCTTTGATCAGCTCTCATACTTTAATTGGACTCTGAAGTCTGCTCTCATCTCTTTAGTCTACATGCAATACAGGTTTATTGAGCAGAGCTTCTCATGCATTTTAATCAACTCACCATCCCTCGCTCTTACACACACACACACACTAACTAAATTCCACACACATTTTTTTATTATACCCGTAACATGATATCCAATTGGACTGGATGTACATTGTGAAACTCTTTAACTATAACTAAATTAAAATTTAAATGATGTCTAATGTGATCTGCATAAAATTCATTTAACTGTCTGGAGTGATGATGCGCGCTCCGACAGATAAGCCCTCAGAGAGGTGCGTGTGCTACAGCATCCCTAACAACTACTTCCCCTTTGAGCATTTCATAATCATTCAGTGAGGGCTGGTGGTGAGAGTGAATGAGACAGGTGAAAATTCTACTACACTTGTAATACTAAGACTTTGGTTGAGGCTTTTACTAGAGGGTTGCAGACACATAAGAACACGCTCACTAGAAGACAAAAAGGCAGCACTTTTTTTTCACATGAAGTGTTTCAAGTCTGTAATTATGTCGTGTCTCATCTGCAGATTACGCATAGTAAATAGGAAATCCGCGCTTGTCACTAGCCAGCTCTATCTTACATTCAAACAATGCAGAACTTATCTTCTGTCGTTTGTCCCTTTGTGTTATCTTAGCTTTGACTTGTGACATGTTTGCTTTGCTGTGTCTTTGCTTCTATTTTCTCCCTTTTCACTCTGAAAAAAAATCAGTAATCAAGATAGTAACCCACGTCGCTCATCTTTATTCCATTCACTGCTCCATTTCTCATGCAATTTCTCGATCACTTCTTATGACGTCTTTCGAATGTGTCAATAATACAGGCTTTAATAGACCCTTAGGTGTATATGTCACCCTGACGCCAGCCTGTTTGCAAAAAGATAATGTGATTTTTAATAGCGAGGAATAATATGTTTTCTAAAATGTTACGTGTCAGAACTGGAAAAGTGTTCAGAAATGTTCATCTCTTTTTTCATCTTTTACAAGTTACAGGAAAAGTGAAGTTATTAACAGAGACAACTCTGGTCCAAAGAGTTCTGTCTTTGCTGCACCATATCATCTCAGCCAAGTAGCTAACTCCATAGCTAACAAATTGGCTTGCTACTCACTAATCAGGTCATTTATATTGCTTTAACAATCCCACCACTAGATACGGGGTGGAATCAAAAAGTTTCAAGACTTTACAGGGAGCACCGACCTTCTTAAGTCATTGTGAAAGATCAACGACACCTTCAACGAGCATAACCCCCCAAAATACCGAAACCATTCGGCAACTGTGCATGATGATCGTCTCTCTTCTGCACCCAGCCTACTTGCCAGATTTGGCTCGTGCCGACTTCACCCTCTTCCATTAGATGAAGATCAAGCTCAAAGGTTGCTGTTTTGACACCCCTGCGAAGATCCAGCATGAATCGCAGAAGGTGCTTGACACGCTTCGAAAAGAAGACTTCAAAGACATGTTCCAGGACAAAATATCTTACATAAATCTCCATTTACTGTTTTTTTTTTTATGGCTGTCTGAATGCACAAATGATTTAGATTCAGGATAATAGATTAAATATACTGTAGATCCGAAATGTGGTCATGTGACTTTGATGAGAACGGGCAGATCAAAATTCATAGCTTTTTTTTTACATTTTTCGTAGGGACACGAACGTCATCAGTGAGCAGCGTAGTGATCAGAGTTGGGTATAACGCGTTACTGTGTGACGCGTTACTGTGTGACGTGTTACTGTGCATCTAATTACTTTTCCTGATAATGCAGTAATTTAACATTTTAAATGCATGTAATTTGATTACAGTTCCCAGTGTCAAAAAATTTATTAAAATGCATTTAAAAAACACGTTTTGCGCGGCAGCATCAGTTAATGAGCATGCGCTTTAATCAATCGTCTGAGAGCTTTGGAGTTTTACATCTAATGTTGTACCGGGTTCACTATTTGTGCACAGGTGGCATCACAGACACACGGACACGAGACGAGGTCTTACGGGAAAAGGGGTGAAATTATTTAGAAAAAATGGTTAAAGAAGAAAGTTAAAGGAGGGAAAAAAGCTGAGGATTTTTAAAATGGAGAAAGCCAGAGATCCATTAACATTAATTATCGCCAGCCGGCCCGACCTGGTGGCCTCGCCCCTGCACGCAATTGCAGAAAGGGGGGTGGGACGCGACAACAGGTTGAGGCGCACGCCCATCACAGGCGCATGCCGTGACAGATGATTTCAAAGTAACTTGAAAGTAGTGTTATTAGTAATCTGATTACTTTTTACATGTAATAATCAGTAATGTAATCAAATTTACAATTTTAAAGTACTAATTAGTCATTTGTAGTAGATTACTTTTTTGGAGTAACTTTCCCAACCCTGGTGGTGATTTCAAAGTAGTGCTAGCAACAACTGCTAATACAGCTGAAGCGAATTATTAAATTTAAGAATAATGTCAAATGTAGTTAAATTTTTAAAATGAAAGAGACAATATTTTGCAGGTTGGACTGGATTTTAACCCCCCATTATTAATTGTTTATAGCAGGTGGCACGGTGGCTTAGCGGTTAACAACTTCAGGTTCCGGGTTCGATTCCCGCCTTGGGGTCTGTGTGTATGTTCTCCCTGTGCTTGGTGAGTTTCCTCCGGGTACTCCGGTTTCCTCCCACAGGCCATGACATGCAGATTAGGCTAGTTGGCGTCCCCAAATTGCCCATGGTGTGTTAAAAAGAGTGCCCTAAATCTCCTGGGATAGCTCCAGCCTCCCACTACTCTGTATACAGGATAAAGTGGTATAGACGATGAGTGAGTGAGTGAGTGAATAATTATTTATAACACATTCATGATAACTCCCTGTATATAGAGGATTCGTCATGTTCCTATATTCCTCCAGCTGATACACAGACTTCCTAAACAAGTCAAGTGATATATTGATATAAGATTGCTTCCTTACAGTGTTATAGCTGCTCTAGACTTCCTCCATATGAGAAACTCATATTGAAATATCACTTTAGAGTTTCGTAGTTTTGAAAGTAAATCTTACTTTATAAGAAAAAAATTCAGGAAGAAAAGTTCCCAGAAGATGGCGAGACAAGAAAACAGTCTGTAGCATTAAAATTAATGCCACCCCATGTGTTGTGTCCTAAAGCTTACACAGTTCCTCCAGCATTATTTGATCAAAGATTCATGCTTATGAATTTGTTATAAAGGCGTCATGTGTGCACTTTCCAAACCACTAAATGATCAAGGCTTTAACACATGAAAACTCATGCTGTTTTTTTAAATTGTTTCTATGATGAAAAGAAAGCATGGTTCCTAAATCTCAGTGTTGTGCAAGTTCACACTTCACAAGAGATCACATACAGTGAAATGAACTAGTTCACGTTCATAATTCATAAATATGAATACTGATTTGTTTGCTGAAACATACTAATTGCCTGAGTGCCTCAGTGCTTACACACCTGGAATGTCAGGTTGTACTCGAAGATGAAAGGAGTAAAGTTCCTCAGCTCTTGTGACCTTCTCTGTTAGACTTTGTTTTTCTGCTGAAAGGAACTGTGAAATACCTGAGCAGCTTCCCTTTGATTGAGCTCCCTAATACACTGCCTGTCCAAAAGAAAAATCACACACTCTGAGATTTCATTCAGTCACCTTTAGCTTTGATTACCAAACACAATTTGGTGGCCAGTCCATGTGTGAAAATGATTCCTCCTGCTCCCAGAACCACTCTTTCACAATTTGAGTCCTGGAATGTGCCTGTTCCATCAGGGAAGTAAAACTAAAATGATGTGATAACCTGGTCATTCAGTACATTCAGGTCGTCAGCTGACTTCATTTTATTGCCACATAACATTGCTAAGTCTAGACCTGGCCAACTGAAGCAACCCCAGATCATAACACTGTCTCCAGAGGCTTGTACAGTGAACACTATGCATAATGGGATGTATCGCTTCATGCGCTTCCCATCTTACCCTGATGCACCAATCACTCTGGAATAGGGTCAGTCTGAACCCAACAGACCACATGACCTTTTGCCATTGCTCCAAAGTCCAATCTTTATGATCTCAACAAAGTGAAGCTTTTTTTCAGATTCATTTCACTAACAATTGGTTTTCTTATGGACACACAGCTGTTTAGTCCTAATCCTGTGAGTTTTTATCAGACTATGGGTTTATGGAAACGCTCTTTCACTATTAAACCAAGCTCTAATTTATATTTTTTTTACCATTCAAATTGATTTTTTAACTTCACCAGTGTCACAAAGTTGATGGTTCAGTACTATCCTTCCAGGTTTTGATGCTGCGTTGAAGGATTCTTAACCCAGTTCCAGTGATTTTAATTCTACCCAGTTGTTTACTTTGCTTGATGCAGCCCAATAATTTGACGCTTCTTTAATGTCAACTCTTTTTTGGTCACGTGGTGTATTTTGTATATTATCTTATCATTATTATGTTTTCTTGTATAATACTTTGTTTACTGATTCCACCACTTTGGGTATATGCAGAAAAAGTCACATGGAAAACATGTATTATCATTATATCATATTGGAAAGGAACTCTGAGAGAGCTCGGCCAATCAGCTTTCCGGCTGCGGGAGGCTACAGCAGCACCCAGGATTTAATCTTGCGATCTTTAGATGATAGGGTGAGCACTTTACCGCTGCAGCACTCGGGGGCCACGTTCTCTTTTTTTGGAAAAAAAGTTTTTGAAAGTTCGTAACTCGAATGTTCATATGTAGGGGACATTCTATTCTATTCTATTCTATTCTATTCTATTCTATTTTAGTAACACCTCTTTTGATATTATATATTATTACAACCCATGTGATTGTTTATACTGAAAATTCCGTTAGAACTTTAACTTCGATACACAGGACCTCAATACAAACTAGTAGCTAACCAATTAGTTCAAATAATGTTAACTATCAAATGCTAATGAATGACTTGGACTGTTAAACTCACCTTAACATGTCTTTCACATCCATTAAAACCACCAAGGCCAATAGAAACAGGCAGCGAACAAAACTGACGTTACAAGTACATTCTACTGTACTTGAAGTGAATTACTTTTTTGAATTTTGCTGTTCGGATGAATCAGCCACGTTGCCATACGAGACTCAACTGGACTGATTGAGAGAGACAGAGAGAGTAAACATAAAGCCCCGCCCACTGAGAACGGTGATAGGTTCACTTAACACAAGATTAATCAGAACGTGCATGCACTCTTTCTTTCTCTCTCTCGCTTTCTTTCTCTCTCATTCTCTCGCTTGCTCGCCCTCAAAGCATCTATTTACAGGATATACTAACCCTAACTCTAACCCTCAGTTTAACAAAGCCTGTGACACTTATGTTCATCAGCCTGCATGTTAAAAACGCTCATGTTCACATTCTTTAGTTGAAAACTGATGTGTGTTGAATAAGTGCCGCTCTTTTAGCACGTTCATGCACAACACCGGTCATGATCCGTGATCTTTAGAACAGCTGGGCACCGGGTCCACTTCATATCGAGTGAAAATAAATATTCCAGTCATTCAGGACATGGACATGGACATGAATATCCACAACTTTTTAATACCGAATGACTCTAACTACTCGAAAAAGCTGTCAAACCATTTAAAGGCAGAGAAAGAAATCCCCTGATTAGCCGCGGAAATCGGGTTGCCTGACCTGAAATTGTGTACAATATTCAGTTTGACATTTCTATTCAGGGTCCCGTGCTGATCGATAATCGGTTATGAGTGCATGACAATTCACCTGGCATAGTGCTGAGAGAGAGAATGAGAGAAGAGGAGAGAGAGAGAATTCAGGGAGAGAGAGAGAGAGAGAGTTAAAGAAAGATGTAAAGGAAAATAAGGATAGCGAGACAGAGAGAGAGATTAGGTAAGAGGTGACAAGGACTAAGAAGAACTCAATGAGAAAGACTGAAAGACAGAACTTAAGATATAGAGTTGAGAGAGAGAGAGAGAGAGAGACAGACAGAGGAGGATATAGGTTGATTGAAAGAAGGTGAGAGACACAAAGAGAGAGAGAGAGAGACTGAAAGAGAAACAGATTAATAAAATGCTAAGTAAGTGACATTGTTTATAATGTTTATGTATGTTTATAAATACTGATTGATGTTGTTATTTATAATGTAATCAGTCTTCAATAACTGCTTTGGCAACAATGTAATTTTTTTAAACATTCATGCAAATAAAGCCCTTCTGAACTAAACTGACAGAGAGACGGGGAAGCAAGAGAGTGATGGAGAGAAAGAGAGAGAGATGGAGAGGAAGTTAAGAATAGAGAGACAGAGACTAAAAAAATGAGTCAGTGAGAAAAACTGAAAGACAAAGAGTCTAATAGAGTGAGAGTGAGAGAATGGGAAATAAACAGAGAGACGAAAGAGAGTGGTTGAAAAAGAGAGAGAGTGAGGGAGGGAGAGAAACTATAAAATACTCACTGAAAAAGAGTGAAAGACAAAGCCTAAAACAGAGAGAGAGAGTGAGAAAGACAGATAGACATAAAAAAGAGGGGGAGACAGAGTGACTAAAAAATGTACGAGTCTCAGAGAGGGAGAGAGATAAAAAGAGGGATAAGAAAAAAGAGAGTTGGATAGATGATAGATTAAAAGGAAGATAAGGATGGAGAGATAGAGAGAGAGAGAGAGAGAGAGAAAGAGAGAGAGAGAGAGAGTTTGAAGCTCATATATCACAGTGGCACACGGGAGACCCAAAGCATTTTATTATGCATAGAGTACAGCTGGAAGCATGAGTGTGTTTATAACACTGCTTTCATAACTCAGAATGTGTGTGTGTGTGTGTGTGTGAGAGAGAGAGAGAGATTGAGTCAAGTGCAGGGAGACAGATGGATAGAGAGAAAGGGAAGATGAAGACATGAACAGAGAATGAGAGAAAGAGAGATTAGAAAAGAGACCGAGGTACAGAGAAAAGGAGTGTGAAAGAGACAGAGGAGAAGGGTGAAAGAATGAAAGAGAAGAGACAGAGAATCAGAAAGTGACATAGTAAGAGAAAGACAAAAAATTGAGTCAGTGAGACAGGAATAGAGAAAAAGAAGTTGAGAAAAAGGGAGAGAGAGATAAAGAACAGGAGAAGCAGAAAGAGAGTGTGTGAGAGACAGAGGTATGAACAGAAAGAAGGAGAGACAGATGACGAGGGAAAGAGAGAGGCAAGTGACCAAATAGGGAGACAGATAAAGAAAGGAAGAAAGAGGTATATGGATTGACAAAGACTGGTTCTGTCTGAGTATGAGACAAATCAGGAAAGAGAGAAAAAGAGAAAAAGAGAGAGATATATGAGTGGTTGGCAGTAAAGAAAGAGAATGTTAGAAACAGTTGAATAAAAGCATTTAGAACAAGAGGACAGGAGAAGCAGATAAAGACTAACTTCATCAGGCAGGAATACAGTAATAAATCCAAACGAAAGAAAGAAAGAAAGAAATTCTTACCCGTGGTCTCGACGATGCCCTCTAAGATAACGACTATCTCAAACTGCTCATTCATGAGCGATCTCTGTGAGAGGTCGAAGAAGGGGCTCTTGGGATTAATCTCGTGGCAGATGGTTAGAGGAGAGACGAGGAAGAGCTGATCAGCTCCTGTCCCAAACCCAACGTCCAGCTCACATTGGTCTAACGGTAAGAACTCGCCCTCAGGGGTCTGACGAGACTGGAACAAATTGAGAAGCAGATCGTCATTAATCTCATCCATTACACACACACACACAGACACACACAGGAACACACAATCATCATCATCATCATCATCATCATCATTATCTTCAATATCATGAGCATCATCATCATCATCACTGCAATTCCCATCATCCTCATCATCATCAAATATCCTCCTCCTCCTCCTCATCATCATCATCATCGTCATCATCACTGCTATTCCCATCATCATCATCATCATCATCATCATCATCATCACCACCACTACTATTCCCATAATAATTATCTCCATAATCTTAATAACCATTCCCATCTTCATCATTATTATCATCGTCATCATTATCACCACCATCATCATCATCATCACTTCCATTTCAATCATCACAATGATCATCATCACCATCATCATTACTGCTATACCCAACATCATCGTCACTGCTATTCCCATCATCATCGTCATCATCATCATCACCACTACTATTCCCATAATAATCATCTCCATAATCTTAATAACCATTCCCATCTTCATCATTATTATCATCGTCATCATTATCACCACCACCATCATCATCACTTCCATTTCAATCATCACAATGATCATCATCATCACCATCATCATTACTGCTATACCCAACATCATCATCATCACTGCTATTTCCATCATTACTATTTTCCCATCATCATCATTACCACTACCATCCCCATAATAATCTCCATAACCATAATACCCATTCCTATCTTCATCATTATTATCATCGTCATCATCAACACTACTATTCCCATCATCATCATCATCATCACTTCCATTCCCATCATCACAATGATCATTATCATTACATCATTACTGCTATTCCCAACATCATCATCATCATCATCATCATCTTTATCATCATCATGATCATCATCATCATCATGCTCATCATCATCATCACAAAACATCATCAAACAAAATTTGGACTGATATTCTAAGGAAGGTGAAAGTTTCTTAGAGAGAATCGTTACTGGTGATGAGACACAGATTCATCACTATGAGCCTGAGAGTAAACGGCAGAGTACGGAACAGAAACATCCTCAATCGCTGACTGAGAAAAAGTTCAAATGTCAACCATCAGCTGGAAAATTGCTTACAGTTTTCTGGGATTCTCAAGGGCCAGTATTGGAACATTATCAGGAAAAAAGATCAACAATCAACAGTGCTCGTTACAGTGAGACGGTTATTGAAGAGCTGAAGCCTTAAATTTGGATTAAACGCAGAGGACATCCAAGGGCGTTGTGATCTCGCATGATGATGCACGTCTGCACACACTGTCGACACTCTGCAAAAAACTTCGTTTTGAGGTGTTAAAGTATCCTCCCTATAGTCCAGATCTCGCTCCATAAGACTTACACCTGTTTGATTCACTTCTGAGAAAGTGGCTCGCAGCTCAGCCTAAAACATTTTTAATGAGGGAATATGAAAGCTTATTGACAGATGGACAATGAGTATTGAAAAGCATGATAATGAAAAGATTGACAAAAAATTATGTTTTTGACTTTTCAAAAGGTTAATTCAAATACATTCTACAGCTAGAGTGCAGATCATTTGTCTGGTATTATCATTATCCTCATCATCAGAGTAAAAATGAACATGTAAAATAACCAGCTGTAGAATCATAATAATTTCTTATCACGTACATAGAATCTGTATAACAGTGTAGCAGAGAGCAGGCCCATGTGAATACATTTATTCTGCTGTCTTGGCATCATGTTTGCACACAGATGATAAAAGCATTTGCAGACAGACAGGAGAGAAAGAAAATAAATAATGTCAAGTTTTCCTCTATCGCTCTTTGCTCTGTCCTCGGGCTTTAAACCCGAGCTACTTCTCTACACGACATTGTCATCATTCAGGGGTCAGGATATGACACAATATGCCATAAACACACTTAAGCATGCTAATCTTTTTCCCTGCTCATCTCCTATCAGTGTGTTAGGATTTACATTATTCCTCTCTCTCTCATAACGACACCCCTCTAACCTAAACTCTACTTACTGAATAATTCATAACACTATCTGAATAATGTATTTTAAGATTAACACCTGAGTAATCAACAGGAAATTTAAGATAGTAATCGAAAAAAAAAAAAAAAAAGATCTCAGTGGAACTAATTAAGTGCAGCGTGATGTGTACATTTAAATCAGATAATACAAACTGTCTTAAAAATGAGCAACATAAACATTAATATTCAAATAGTGGTCTTATATTCATGTTTTCTTTATAATAATGTGACTTTTGTTAGAGATTAAAGAGCCAATCATCAGTAATGCATGCATTAGCAAGAGAACCAATGAAAAGTAAGGGAAAGGTCGAAGATTCAGTATTAATTGATTCACAAAGTCATGTCTCAGGAATCAAAGGGAGGATGGGATGGTACTTGCAATTTTTTTATTTTTGTGGTTCAAATTTTTTTTTTGGGTGGCGTGGCGTGGAGCGAGGGGCTGCAATTGGCTTTACACCTTCATTCACAAGGAATTTCACCAAGTCCCGGTTTGACTTGAACACCCCATATATATTATTTTCTCATTCTGTAGTATATCCAAGAACTTTGTAATAGTAAAAACTATGAATATTCTTAAAAGTTTTAGTATTTATATACTAATATATTAGT
>JAOVVB010000026.1:23895642-23909961 GCA_028570985.1 Heterobranchus longifilis
TGTTAGCATTTTATAGGGTCATCGAAAATAAGCATCATGAATCTTCTGTAATATGATGCTGGCCTTCTGCGAGGTAGATAAAAAAATAAAAAATTATATATATATATATATATATATATATATAATTTTTAAACTTGTTTGTCCTAGGTTGAAGTATAAAACTTGACAATGATATCTAAGGTAGTAAAGTTTCACAAATTTAAATTGATAAGATAGATAATATGTCATCCTTTGTATTTATTTTCAATTACTGGTAATAATCAGTATGTTTCAAATAGATGTGTTTGTGTCTGTCATCCTCTCAGGGGGCCACCATTCGGCGTGATGACTCTACAGGAGCCGTCATTGTCGCACGCGTTATGAAAGGCGGAGCTGCTGACAGGAGTGGTGAGTGTGACCTCAATCAATATCTATGCTAATTCAGCTTATACATTTTGCGGCAATTTCTGGTTCTTCTGATTGATATCAAACTGCCCCAAGGCTTTCTTAGATGTGTAGAATATAGAATTTATAGTCGTGTGATGGCAGATAGGAATTTTATGAGTATATCCTTTTTATTGTGTTACAACTGTCCTATTTTTTTTTTTTCATTTAATCTATTTAATCAATTTTTTTCATTTAAACAATTTGTTTAAAGGGTTGTTACCTCAAGGCAACTGTACATGGCAGAAATTGATACATTTATAATACCTGTATATTATTATTATTATTATTATTATTATATTTATTATATATTATTATTATTATTATTCTACTACTACAAGTGGCGTTAAAGTCAAATCAGGACATTTGATTGTGCAGAATAACAGAGCACAGTTATGGGAGTAAAAACTCTCTTTATTTCTTCACACTTATGCACTTATCCCAGAGTTTCACTAGTGCTTGGATACTGTCAAGCTAGAAAGTTTTCTCAGTAATCCAGAGCCATGACATGAAGACTGTCTGCTGCACGTCTGAAACACTGGCCTTCCATGAACTCCTTTAATGGCCCAAACATGTGGAAATGGCTTGAAGCCAGGTCAGGACTGTAGGGAGGATGTGGCAATAACCTCTAGCTGAGCTCCTGTAATGTACCAGTGGTGCCTTGGGCAGTATGAAGTGTGCATGTTCTGCAAAAACAGAATGCTTTTGGTGATCCAAACCCCTTTTACTTGCCAAATTAAAGTGTGATTTCTTCTGACTACCGTGTAGGCCAGGAATCCCATGAGATCCTATCACAGAATTAAATATTAAAAATTCACACTGCTCCTAAGTGTGTATGTTTGTTACTTATCCCCATATCCTTTGGTGAAAAAAGCTCAATTTGAGGAAGCAGGACAATGTCTATCATCTAATTAGGACAATATTACTAATAAATGATTTATTAATGAATTATATTAATCACTGATGACCTTATTTCTATTTTGTGCAGGTCTGGTGCATATAGGTGATGAACTTCGAGAAGTGAATGGCATAACTGTAATGCACAAGAGGCCTGACGAGATCAGCCAACTATTAGTATGACACTTGTCACCACCATCATCATCATCATCATCATCATCATCATCGTCATGAAATACAAATTTCAATTTAATTTCAATAATTTTTGATTGATACATACAATTTGAATAGAAAAATATTATATTCCATATTATGCCTTAGAAGCTATGACTGCTCCAATTAGCCTATGTTTTGTGATCATCAAGAAATATGGCTGAGAAACACCTACATAGACTGAGACAACATGAATGATAAGGTGGATGATCAATTACAGCAAATATCCTTAAGAACTTTTTTAATCTCATGGCTATATTTAGCATTGAAGCTCATTGTGTATTAGTGTATGTGCTGAGAGCCAATCAAACTGCACAGTTCTGAAGCTTCTATTTATGGGCTGATTTATCTGACTCGTGTATGGCAGATGTTTTGAGATAAAGAGTAATTTATAACTTCTGAAACCCTGAACCAACTTGTGTCTTCTTAAGACAAAAACTAATTATGCCTACAGGATACAATAATATGACTTGAGCATGTCATGACACAATTTATAACATTTATACATAATTGCATAACTTAAATATTACAATCTAACAAGATGTTATTACTATTTATCTTATAAATTCTACACCATTAGTTTCGTGAGGGCAGATCAACAATACACAGAAAAGAGCAACATGAGAATTTTATTTGACGAAAGAAAAGCACCTTATTCTGTCAGGATTTTCCTTATTTCGGTCTCTATCTTTGTTCTAGTCTCAGTCTCAAGGCTCCATCACATTAAAGATCATCCCCGCCATTAAGAAAGACGACAGGCTGAAAGAAAGCAAGGTGTGTAACACTTATCACGATTATCTATTGCATAACCTTTACACATGTAGCTGAATTTAATCTCTGGTTTTCTCCAATATATCTCCTCTGTAGGTCTTCATGCGGGCACTCTTCGACTATGTCCCTTTAGAAGACAGGGCCACACCCTGTCAGGAGGCGGGACTACCGTTTAAGCGTGGAGACATCCTGCAGGTTGTAAGTCAGGACGATGCCACCTGGTGGCAGGCGAAGGTAGTCGGCGATAGAAACCTGCGTGCCGGGCTCATCCCGTCCAAACAGTTTCAGGAGAGGTTAGAGATGAGTTTATTTGATGATATTAAAGGAATTCTGTGTCACCATCACATTAACTTCCCTCTGCTTTTAGGCGGTTGGCCTACAGACACAAAATGGGCAGCTTACCGAATTCTAAATCACTCAAACAAACTGCATGTGAGTAATTCCTTAATTATGTCTTTCTTTTCATGAACACATAATTTTTTCATGAATGAGAAACTACAATCTTTTTTTAATTGTCCAAACATGCAGCTAATTGTGATCATTTATTTCAAATGTATTATTTATATTAAATTTAAACTTTTAATTTAGAAAATTAACGTTTTTCGAATCAGCATAGAGTTGTCCTTCAGTGATTCAGCTGATAATGTCCTTTTTTTATGATATTAGACATTGTAGGCACAAAGTTTGTGCTCCTGTTAGCAAAAGTTTGGCATGCGAATTTTCACCTTAAGAATGACAATTTTGCAAGAAATTTGCGAGACGGTCAACAATGGAGCATTGGCCTCTTACTATATTTATGGCTTCTCTTTAAACATTGTCAGCTGATCTCTTTGCGTCACCCGGATTCCCCTCGTGATTTGGAGAGAAAGTCTTGTGAGACTAAAAAAAACGCAGAACCAAAACAACTGATGGGGCAAAACATCAACACATGGGAATCGAATTTGAACTAATTTTAACCAACTTCCCCAAACATGACTGAGTGAAAAAATTAGAAACTGGGTCACATAGGCAAAGAAAAAGCATGTTTTTATTGTTATTTTCAGTTATTTTATGACCAAAATCTAATAATGATTTGCTAATTTTAAGAGTTCTTCATATATCCAACATCATTCTCATATAAAAAAGTATCGTAAAATTTACCCTTTATAAAAGATAACTTTTTTTTCTTTCTGACATATCCGAAGCACATATATAAGCACTTTTTTTTTATTCTTTTTTTTATCATCATTGACCTATGCTGAGTTGCTGGCATGTATCTGTGCCATTTGAGTTTCAAGGGTTTTAAGGTTAAGTGAGGTTTAATGTCTATTTATTTCATTATTCTAAATGATTTGATTGTTTTTTTTTTATATAAAAATATAATTATAGTGCTAGAAATTGGTAATATTGCTAATATGTGCATTTTTGGAACGGATTATCTGTTACGCTAATGATGATTTGTGCTAAGGAAGGTTTAATATCCCTTAAAAACTCACACTGCACAGATCTGTGCCAGCAACACAGCATTGGTTAATGAACGAAAAAACCTAACTGCCTATATAGAAGTCCTGCAGAGGCTTTAGACTTTGAACTGTACATTTGAGTTCTCGGTAGAACCAAAGTTATCATTAGTTTAAAAATGCAGAAAATTTTACTGCTTCCAGAATTTGAAAATGCCATTGCAAAAATGTTGGACTTCTTGTATTCTTATTATTTTTGGTCACAGAAACAAATGAAAATGACCATAAAATCACATGATCATACAGTATTTATTGTTGCCATTTCTTTGCCCGTCTGACCCATTTTTTTTTTTTTTTTGCTCATGTTTGCATAGTAGATTAAATTGGAATAAAATTCTGTTCCTCATATTGCCTAAATTGTTCTGAAATAAAAAAGGATTTGTGACTTTATGTTGCACAATCCTGACCCCTAAATAAATGTATTAAAACATACTAATACAAAAAAAATGCTCTGGGCTAGAATTTTGTAGAAGAGTTACGATAAAAGACTGTCAAAGCAAACACAAAGCTATAAAATAAAAAAAAAATCATCTTTTCTTAATCTTCTTTACTTTTTTCCCTAAGGGTGTGCAAATTTTTGCACTTAGTGGTAACTAGCTGTTAGCTTTAGTCAGGATATCACAGATCCTTATATACTTTGTTAAATATTAATGCTATAACTTATATTCTTTGTGTACTTTAAATTGAACTGTTGTACATGTCTGGTTGTGGAACAGCGAGATTGACTACAATGTAACTCTGGTTTCAGAGAAAAGCTAAATCAGTTTAGTTTTCGCAAACCGGGAATAAAAACGCTTACATGATGCATATCACTCCATATATTTACACAACTCCACCAAACCCAACAATCCAGAAGCACGGAATATGTAACGGATTCTTCTTTTCTTTACCCTGCCTTACGCTAGATGATCAGGGATGTGACAAAGGTAGGTACAAAGCTAGATACCCCTGCTCACACATGCACACACACACACACACACACACACACACTGGGATACTAGCACACTGGCACAGAGACATGATTGCACATATCCAAGCTCTTCATTTCCCATGATGCCCTTCTGTCAACCCCGTCTGTTCTGCTCTCCTTTCCATATCTCTCTACACCTTTAATGAGACTCATTTCGTCAGTCAATATAAGCTTTATTGATATTATTATTTATATTCAAGCCTCACAACCAACGATCAATGAGGAATAGTTTGCTCTCAAATATTTACATAAAATTATTCTGTCGATCTTTATGACATCATAGTTTAGAAGCCGTGCTCTAGTGTAAAGATTGTACGTTTTACATGAACATGTGATTTGTAGATATTTATATCCTAAATCATAAATCTCATGATATGGCTCAGTGTAGCTAATTGTACTACATAATAACCATTAACGATTATTCTATTTTCCTATATGTTGCATAAATGTATGCCCCCTGTACGCACATGTCCATTGCGACGCTGCCTGCCTGTGTACCTGTGTGTTTGTGTGTGCGTATGCTTTCCATCCTGCTGCTCGTGACCTTGCGTCCATGCACCCTGTTTCCGCTCGATCCTTCCTGTCTTCTTCCTGAGCTCACTCCCTCTCTCCCTGCTTGCTTTCCCTACAGAGGACTGTGACTGTGAGGGCTATTTCAATGGACACTACATAGGTGAGAGCCTGCATGCCTTCCTCGGCTGTCTAACGCACACACAAACGCACACACACACACACACACACACACACACACACACACACACACACACTGATCATCCCTTCGTGGTATAGCAGAAGGTTGAAGCCTTCTCCTTCTCAAGCAAGCAGATGGAGAAACAGCGTGGAATAAATAAAATATGAGGATGCATTGTCACTTGCTTAATGTCTGTCATATTAGGCTCTCATTACATCCAGGGTGTTAAAGTGCTTTTAGAGGGTGACACACACAGAGGTGCGAGGCAAAGTGTGAACGTAGTGTGAGTAGTTGTAGAGCTTTTAGAGCTTTTTCTTCCCTTCCATAGTCATAGGGAAAAAATAAATTATGATGTATGACCGAAGTCATACTAAAACAAACAGATGCAGATGGGATTTGAGCTACTTCGGCGGGTATACCTCCATTGGACACAGAAATCGGCCTCAGTTCCTGTGCCAGGGCTTTCACCCAGAAGTCGAACAAAACACAGAACAGAGGGAAAAATCGCTAACAATATGGCGGTGTTGATTATGATCATCACCATAATCATGAATCTCACTTGTACAGAAAGTAAAGCATACAGCATGCAAGAAATGTACAGCACTGCAAATCTGTCCATGTTTTCACTGCTCGACATGATACTCATCGCTAGTGTACTTGTTTCTCGAATGTTTGGTGTATGACATAACAGCTCAACCGGGATAACAAGCTGAAACTGGGCATATTGTCACCTGTCCTTGGACTTACTTGGCTAATAAATCGATTCCTCTGCCGTACTTGTATATTGTTACAAGTCTGATTAAATGCTTTTTTTCTTTTAAGTTTTAAAAGAAACTTACTGACTGACAATATTTCCATGTGCTCCTGTGGTTTTATGATCCACAGTCAAACCTTTGGCCATGTTGTCTGGGAATGACGCCCAACACAGATAAAACCACCAAGCTCTAAATAATGATGAATCACTGGCCATATTTTTCCCCAAGGATTTAACTGAACACATGCTGAGAGACCAGATAACGGTGTATGTTGAGAAACTTAAGTAATTGTAAATGAATGATTTTTACCAAGCTCCATCTGTTCTTTACAACACTTTCGACAGTGATAATGCACTGGCACATTGACCATATGGTGATATTTACAGCTACCTCACCGGCATAATGCAATATAACATTATTATTTAGTAAAATGATTTAAAAAAAGATTGTTTAAGCACAATATGAAATATAACAGAATATAGCAGTTTACATTCTGTTATTAAGTGTGTTGTTTTCTGGCATATTTTTCTCCTTACCTTGCTATTCATCTGTCTCCAGTGAATAAAATAATTACTAATTACTAATAAAAGTAATAAGTTACTATTTCTAGCCTCTTTTCAGTGAAAGTAATATGTTCATTTACAGTATTTATAACTCTTTTATTATATAACTCTTATAATCTTTTATTGGTAAAGTTTACATTAGCTGTAGTCACATGCTCTCTCGCACATGTGAAGGTCTCGGATGCTCATCTTCACTTTCTGAGGTTAATAAAAAAAACAAACAAACTAATAAATGAATAAACAAACAAACAAATAAATAAATAATCAATCATAATGTTATCCAGCACAACATGTAAAAGAACCAAGCAAAAAAATTCCAGGTCATGTTACTTGCTTGTAATTAAAAATGGAAAGTGAAATCTGTGTATCATGTATTCATTTGTTTTCAATATAAAACCAAAACTCCACTTTTTTTAAATTCCCTTTTCAAAACAAACACATAACCAATATTTAGTTGTTGTGCTGAAATTTTTTTATTTTTCTTTTAACAATAATTTTATGTTTCCCCTCAAAAGCATGGAAATAAAAAATGCCATTGAAAGAAGCAAACATGTAACCGTCTGAGGAACCTGAAACCGAAGGCAGAGATTATCAGACATTAATCAGCCATTTAGCGGCAGGGCTTTGCAAATCAGTACAGAAATAACATAACAGTACAGAAAGTGGAAAATGAGCTCCTGCGAGCTGCACAGTGTTTTGTAATCAGTTTTTGGATTTTTGGAAACAAATATTGTAAAAACAAGTGATTTTCTTAGGTGATGGCTTAGGTTTACATTGGGTCTGAGATCATACCCAAGCGTTTTTAAGTGACACAATGTAATTAAACCTTTTTTTTTTTTTTTTTTTTTAAATGTGTTATTAATTAACAAACAAAACCTTAACCGCCGAACACTGAACACTGTACTTTTCTGTGAATGGACGTGTATGGATGGAGTCTCCAGTGTCAGAAGATTGGAGTTTATTTTCTGCTGATCACATAATCATAGTAATAATTAATAAGTGTATAGTGTGGGATAAATAAATAAATTAATAATAATAATAATAACGATAATAAAAAACACAAAAGGATGCATATACAAATCATAGTTTTAATTTACATAATATACAACCCACCTCTAAATAATCCCTTTTTAATTTTGTCAACACACAAAGAAAATTACTTAATTTAATCTCCCAATGTCACCTTCACACCACATTTCCTCCTGTCTGGGTGTAATCATACTGCCAATTCTCTTGCGCCCTCTAGTGCTAATAAGCAGTAGTGCTAGCTCAAGTCTATTTATTTAATCCCTTTATGCATAAATGATTTAAAAAAAAAATCTAATTCTTTAATTTACAATTAAATTACACGACATTTCGCTTTAATTAAAGGAGATTAAATTGCATTTGTTTTTAAATGTTAAACTTTTATTTATGTTATAAAAGAGTATTTGAAGGTATTCATATTTTCGCTTAAATGGACTTTGAATATGAGTTGACAGTATGTAGGAAAGGGTTAATTACAAATAAACAGTACATACCTTGCCGTTTTAGAAGACACATAAATGACAGGAACATGTCTGTGATGGTTTTCAGCCCTATTGATGGTCTAGTTGGAGTAATTCAATGTGCCTCATGATCAGAGTTCCATCACTTCTTCCTGGACGTCAGCTGTCCTGACACTTCCTGTTGTTGCTCATGAACCCAACTAAGGCTGCATTGTATCAGATTGAGGCATTTCTCTCTTCTCCCTCACCTCATCCAAGTCCTTTTTCATCCTTTCTCCATTCTCCTGCATCCCCTTGCCTTGGCTCGTGACCTTTACCCTTTGATCCCTCATTGCCCAAGCTGCTGGCCTGCAATCAGCCACCTCGCACGACTGGCTGCTCGTTTATACAAACTGCTCTAAATGTTCTGAAATGACTGAAACACTCTGCCCTTTACAACTGACCTGAGGTCAGGCTTACAGAGACATCCATAGAAAAGACTAGACAAGGTAATTTGGGGTTGAATATAATTTTTTCTTTTTTTTTTAAACATCAGGTGAACCCTCGTGTTCTGTTTTAGGAGCTTCTGATTTAGAATGTATGGCTGGATAATTGTATAATATCACTTTAATGCCCTGGCAACCTAGGTATATCTCTGAAATACAATATCAATAAATACGAATAACCAAATAGCTAGTTTAGGTTCGGCTCGGTTATCATGACACCATGTTTTCATTTGTATAACACTGTAGTTTATTGAAATTCTGAAATCAAATTGAAAATAAATACACAATAAATATAATAAATAAATTTATTTTTTAATAAATAAATATTGAACAAATAAATAAATAAATAAACAATTATTATTACTTCCTCTTCCTGTTGTTATTATTATTATTATTATTATTATTATTATTATTATTAGTAGTAGTAGTAGTAGTAGTATTACTTACATGGTTTGTTAAATAATTAAATACAGGGTTTCCCCTTAACTAATGTGTAGAAAGAAGGTTTTCAGGAGGATTTCAGATGTTAAAGGGTTAAATAAACTTCTAAAAGATTAACAACTGATGCTAATCTAAACTAAATAATAAAAATTCAAGCAAGTGAATTAGTTAGTTTAAAAATTAACTTAATAAATAAAACAAATTAAATTAAATATGTATTTTTTTTCAGTAACATTATAATCAATATTTTTGTAAATAAATACTTTGTCTATTTATATAGTGTACCGGGATTAGATTATCCAAGAAGTGCTCGCTTCTATAGTTTCAAATTGTTATGCATTGAACTATCCCTTGATACCCTTTTCCCAAAAATAAAGATATACAGTACAGTGCAAAAATCCTCATTTCTTCATATTAAATTAAACTAATGATGTAAATTAAATAAAAAAAAAAAGGAACAAATGTTTTACTGCGACAGGCTGCAAAGTGCCTAAATATAAATATGTAAAAATAAATACAATTTAAAAATTGCTGTTTATGTAACAAGCTGAGCAGCGACCTCATTTCCATCTTGTCTGTTCCAACCACTCAGCATTCAGCATCACCAGTATACTAATAACCGGCCTGATCATCTGTCATCATCTGCACCTGTTTCTCACTGGTTCATGCCTTAAATTAGATGCTTTTCTATGCTTGAATGATCCAGTGGTCATTCTGGCTTAACAAACAAAAAAACTAAAATTTCTCTGAAACTGATCAGGTACAGGGACTGGATTGAAAATGGTGCTTCAAGACTGCATTAAAAATACAAGAAGGTCTGGCTCTTTGGAAGCAAAATATGAAGATATAGAGGGGGGATCAAAACCTTTGCATTGTACTGTATATGTATGTAGTCAGGATATAATCATCCAAACATAATCATAATTATAGTTTTACAATATTGTATGGATGATAGATGCATTGCAGTTAATAATACACAGCTGATGTGAGAAAAGAGAACTGACTCAGGGTCAGTAGTTGAGGGCAGAGTGTCCTGTGAGCAACTGTTTAGTGGTCTAATACGCGTTGTAGTCTCTTCGAAGTGTAAAGCGATGGTGCCCTCCTGTGGCCAGGTGTTTTCCTGGGACTTTTATGCAGGTACAGTCCCTGTTCATTCCACTCAGGTGGCCTATTAACCATTTGCAGAAAACATACTCATTTATTCTTTGCTAATTAACAGCAGGACTGTCAGCTTCCTTTGAGACTAAGCTAATGTGTGTATAATGATAAAGAATTAGATTTCCATTAATATGAATAAAATAATGCCTAGGTAGTCTGATTATGTAAACAAGAAGTTGCATGAAGGCCACATTTGATACCCCAGATTATATCAAAAATTGTTCTACTAGTTTTCTTATAACCTTTTGATTTTCTCTCAGCCGGTTTGCGAAGGAGTTTCCGTCTGAGCCGGAAGGATCGGCACAGCTCATCAGGGGATGCTAACACATCTGACCCAACCGAGCCGGAGCTGCTAACCTATGAGGAAGTGACACGATACCAGCAACGGCCCTGTGAAAGACCCCGGCTTGTGGTGCTCATCGGTAAGAAACGGATTGTGTCACGTTCGACCAAATGCTTCAGTCCTGAATCATTAAAAGTTTAAACACCTGCTTATACTGTACATGATCAATAATTCTAAACCAAACCTTTGATTATTATACTAGATACAGAAATCTACAACACAGTCTGAACAGATGTATTTACACAGATCAGCCATATCATGAAAACTTAAAGCATTAGGCTCAATATTGTGTAGGTTCACCTTGTGCCACGAAAAACAGCTCTGACCCCTGGAGTCCTGACTCCACAAGACCTCTGGGGGTTTGCTGTGAGGTCTGGCACCAGGATGTCAGCAGCAATGCTGTAATTTGTTAGGTGGCGACTCCAAAGATCAGACTTATTTGGGCAATTTATCGGCTGAATCAACAACTTTGAACTCTTTGCCTGCTAAGCCCCATAACTTTCTCCAGCAATTTGTACTACTTTAGCTTTTCTATGAGATTGGACCAGACAGGCCTTTAGTCCCCACATGCATAGATGAGCTTTGGGTGCCCATGATCCTGTCACCAGTTTACTGGTATAGAAATGATATTTAATTTTAGTAAATTTGCCTGGTGGTGGCGTTTATATTCTGGCTGATCAGTGTAACTGAATTTCATTAAAGCAACATCTGGCTTACTGACTGTTTAGAAAGAGCATATGAAATGAGTTATTATTATTATTATTATTATTATTATTATTATTATTGTCTTAATCTTTTTTAAGCTACCTTTATTTTAAGACAGAGATGGAGATTTTCAGCGATAATAAATAACATTTATGCACTAAATCACCCGATCATTGGGGTGCTGTCTTCATCTGATTTCTTGTCTGTCATGTCTGTAATCAGAGTTAGCCTTTTACATTACAGTACAAAAATGTAAATAGGCTTAAATAATCACCTTTAAAATATATATTATATATATGCATATAAAATAGATTTTATGCGATTCACACACCAAGGCTGTCGTACTTCAGTTGTAACTCTCACAAAAAGTTTTTTGGCTCATTATTTGTTTTGCAACGAACATAAATCTTAGCGCGAATACAAATTCGCAGCTCTCGACTGAGAGAAAGCAAAGTCAAAGAATTTGTTCTGCAGCGTTGGTGTGTTTGTGTCTGCAGGGTCTCTCGGAGCACGAATTAATGAGCTGAAGCAGAAAGTAATAGCGGAAAACCCTCATCGCTATGCTGTGGCTGTACCCCGTGAGTTCCTTCGCATCATCATCATCATCATCACAAACACACTATCCTTAAGGCAGTTAAATACAAATATCATATGATGAACAATGACAAATACTGTGAAAAGTGGGTTTAGCAGAAAATCATGTTCTCAAACAACTGCTCATGATGTCTATACAGGATTTCACTTTAGAAAGAGGAAATACGCATCACCATTTTCAAAACATAAATAAAATACATCCATAATCTGTTTTACACAGCGTTACGAACTTTTGCACCTCATCATATTTTTCTAACTTGCCCAAGGTGATGGTACGCTAATGATACTTAATGTTAATATATTGGAACAAACATACTAAGGAAAAATTGAAGTAGTTCGCCATAATTTATAGTTGATTTATTCATATAAACAAAATGT
Organism: Heterobranchus longifilis; assembly: GCA_028570985.1. Classification (NCBI taxonomy): domain Eukaryota; kingdom Metazoa; phylum Chordata; class Actinopteri; order Siluriformes; family Clariidae; genus Heterobranchus; species Heterobranchus longifilis. The sequence goes on from JAOVVB010000026.1 coordinate 23,908,016, forward strand.
GTAGAATTATAGGAGTACGAGTTCTTATCTCTATAATTAATCCTCATAATTATAAGTGTTTTTTCTTCTTCTTTTTTTTCTCGATATGCTTCCACATAGAGTAAACAATATTAAATAAAGTATGAAAGAGGTTAAAATAACCTGATATATTTTAACATATTATTTTATTTCCCAAGAAAACATTTTAAATCATTGATTATACAAAGGGTGTTCAGGTCAACACGGGACTTTTGATTGTGCAAAGTAACACAATACAGTTATGAGAGTAAAAATTCCTTTTATTTCCCTATATAACCTTCTGCTACACTAATGCACGTATCCCAGAGTTTCAGTAGTGCTTGGGTACCATCAAGGTAAAAAGTTTTCTCATTAAACCAGAGCCATGATCGAACTGTCCGCTTCATGTTCTGAAACGCTGGTCTTCCAGGAACTCCTTTAATGGCCCAAACATGTGGAAATGGCTTGGAGTGAAATCAGGCTCAAGTGGTGTTGGTGACTGATTGTGTGTACAGTTCAGATTTCCAAGGTCCAGGCATTACACTCACGTTCACAGGAATGACTGCAGTGGACTCCGATGCATCTCCGCCGGGATCATCATTCAAGGATGCGCAGCCTTCTTTAAAAAATTCTCATTATTAAAGAAGTCTCATGCTTGAAATGTCTATAACGTTTTTACGCTTTCTTTCACCAGACATTTCATTATGAGTCCTGGTTTTACCAAAACAACCCTCATCTCTTATTTAACAAATTAACTGATACAGTAAAGAGTTTTAGAATTATTAATTTTCATATTAAACTATATTGTGCATACTTTATTTAACATTGTTTAAAACATTTTCTAGAATAAAAAAAACAGATGGGTTAAGTAAATACCTTTATAAAAAAACTTTTGGGATAAAAAATATATGTAATTTATTAGTTATCTACATATATATTCTATTCTCTCTATCTTTAGTTTTTTAGCCATGGTTTGAATATTTGAGTAATAATATACAGGGTACATCAGTTTGTTTCTTTAAAAAGCAAAGGTATCATGTTGTAACAATTTTCTGCAACAATTTGTTCTTTTCTAATTCTTCTGAAGACACGACACGGCCGCGGAAGAGCCATGAGAAGGAAGGGGTCGAGTACCACTTTGTCTCCAAGCAGGCCTTCGAAGCTGACGCTCAAAACAACAAGTGAGTGTGATGGAGCGCCGATTTGAGCCGCTGTGAGCTTCGAACCTGCTCTGATTAATCAGAGTAAAAGCAGCTGAAGGCGGGAAATACATCAGGAACGGACTCACGTTGGATGTTGATCGTGCTGGAAGCTCAAGTCTCTCACTGTGTAGCCGTAAAATATTACCCTGTGACTCGAAACAACAATCGTATGTTAGACGGCGCTTCTGTTCGAAGTCGTAAAAAGTCAGATGGTATGTTTATTAGAAGCGATAAAATCTAAAAAATCATGGAAAGCTTAAGACGATGATTAAAATGTGGAATGAAATATGCCAAAGTGACTGCAGTGTGCCACTGACTGGCATTATAACATCAGAAATATCAGATTTACAAACTGCAGGTATTTATTATTAGGATTATTTATTTAAACACATTAAAACTGACCTTTTGTACTGTTTATCCCAATGAGCAGTAAAGTTATAACATTTTCCAATCGTGTTATTTCCAAAACATTTAGATAATTTGTTTAAAAATGTGGTGCATGTGGTGTAAATTTGTATTGTGTGTTGTAAGCAATAAGAAACGTGGTATACAGGCTAAAATGTGAATGGAGACTAAACACTTATACATATATAAGTGTACAAATATATGATTTGTAATATTTAAAAGCTAATCTATAACACTTTTTAAACAATACTGTAATTGACCGGGCGGCACGGTGGTGTAGTGGTTAGCACTGTTGCCTCCAGGGTCCGGGTTCGATTCCCGGCCAGGCTCGATTCCCGTCTC
>JAOVVB010000026.1:23910461-23920796 GCA_028570985.1 Heterobranchus longifilis
TTTGCTTTCTGTTACCCCCATCTCACTGATTCATGTTCCCACTAAGTCCACAAAAATGGGTGAACATAGTAAGAACTTGTACAAATTGGCAGGAACACATTAGAAACCGGTAAGGACATAGTATTGTCTCCATTGACATGGAGATGCCACTCTTTATTATTTTTTTGGTCATGTTCAAAAAAATCTTGGTGAGGATGTTGTCGAAACTTAACAAGTAACACAGTATTGGTGTTTATGTTATACATATAATACAGAAAATGTGTGTGCCAAAGAAGCTACTTCTGAAAAGTTGAAGCAACATGGAAATGACCAATTTTGCTTGTCTAAAAATTTCAAGTTGCTTACTTCTGCCGTTTTGAACAGTTGATTTTATATATGCCCCAAACAATAATTATCCTTTTTTTTGTGAGTATTGATACTAAAATTGGTGTAAGCTTCTAGATACATACTGTATGACGTAAAAAATTTGCTTAAATTGGTTTTTGATAAAAACTTAAAAAGGAAAAAAAATGTTTAGTGTCTGTAACCATGTCAAATTCATATTGCAATATCTTAACAATTTTGCATGTTAGAATAATACACTTTTTTAGGTTTACGTCTTTCCATGTGAAATATAAATTGTCCAAGTTTCATCTGAATGACAATTAAGATCATAGAAAGATTTGACTTCAAAGACGTTATGGGCACTACATGAAAGGGCATGAAGCTGTATTTAGCAAATGTGTTTCTTTTTATCTGATAAATAGGTGAGAAGCATTAAGTATTATGAAAAAAAAAAAATATATATATATATATATATATATATATATATGTTATATGGTCCTATCTGTAGATGCTGTAGACATATTGAGAAGCTGACAGTGATGCGGCTAGGAAGTATGAACTTGATAACTGCGGATTTTTCCATTTTTACTCCATTTCCGCTCTATTCCTCAATATTTTTTAGGACACAGTGGAAACTTTGTGGTCTTCATCAGAGTGTGATCACATTAGAGTAGTAAGTCATTTAAGAAGAAATGACAAGCAATACTTTAAACCAAACTCTACGATGAAGGTCAAATCTAACACTCCAAATATAATTGTATTGGTAATGATAATGAGAAACTGATTAAACTGACTCTCTTGTTTGCACTCCTGCACCAGTCAGAGCCGACATGTTCAAACAGTTCGAGCAGAACAGCATTGAAAATGTCAACCGTGTAGAAGCATTTCGCAGTGATATTAGAGAAATGATTTCCAGGGCTGCTGATTAATCCTGTTCAGGACCTGTATTTGTCCAACACAACCAGATTTTGGAGAAATATTTATGATGTCAATGCCTCACATCAATGATCTTTAATTAACGCATTTGTATTTGTTTTTTTTTTAAAATAAAAATTGCAATACAAATCTAATGTACTTTATTCATTTTGTACATGTGTGTGTTGCTGCTGCAGGCATTACACACCCTGAGGACCGCTGAGTTTAAGCCTTACGTTATCTTTGTAAAACCTCGGATCCCCGAGGGCCGTAGACGTCGCAGCGCGTCCTCGCCTGCGGCAGGAGAGCACGGGAGACTCACGGTGAGTGTTTACAGTAGCTACGCTATCGCTGCTTCATTCAGTCGCTTCTTTCACTTTTCATTCCTCGATTTCCATTGTTCGGTTAAGTACCCGTAGTGCCAGATTTAATGGAGCATAATAACACCCGCAGCCACAGCACACACTGAGTGTACAACCAGAGTTTAATCAGTTGTATAATTAAATAATTTCATTCTAAGATTTTTAACTCAAGGCCAGCAGTCAGCCATGCTCGGCTGATTGTTTCTAATGAATGTGAAAAATTAATAAAGGAAGCAAATCAAGTCCAAACCTTTGCTTCCCCCTTAAGACAAATTCAAGGAAACTGAGAATAGATTTCAATAATAAAAAAAAATCAACACGGTTGAAAAGTTTGCTCCTCGCTTTCTGAATGTGATAAATACACTTGCCGTCCACTTTATTAGAAACACCTGTACACCTGCTCATTCATGTAGCAGCAGAACAGTGCATATAATCATGCAAATCCGGGTGTGGTAAGGTTGAGAATGAGGAAAAGCTGTGATCGTGTGTCTTGAAAGGTTGCATAGATGTTAGTACCAGCTGGGATGGTACATTTTTCTTTTACTACAGCAATCCAAGTTTTAAGAATTAATTATTAATTAACATACTGTACTTGTTATTCGTACATATGAGGGGCATTCAAGTCAAAACAGGACTTGAAATTCTACTTCTAATGAGACTTTTAGCAGCTGCAAAACATTTGAATGTGCAAACATTTTAAAGAAGGCCATACATTTGTACATGACGATCCCTACTCAGGTGGTGTGGACCCCTAACTGGAGTTATTGCCACATCCCTCATACAGTCCTGACTTCGCTTCAAGCCATTTCTACATGCTTGATCCATTAAAGGAGATCCTGGGAGGCCAGTGTTTTAGATTTTAAACCGGCAGTCAGATCATGGTTCCGGCGTACTGAGAGAACTTTCTACCTTGATGGTGTCCAAGCACTAGTGAAACACTGGGATAAGTGCATTAGTGGAGCAGGAGATTAAATAGAGAAATAAAGGGAGTTTTTCACCATCATTACTGTGTTCTGTTATTCTTCACAGTCCAAAGTACTGGTTTGACTTGAACGCCCCTCGTAGTTAGATGTAACGTCGAGGAACGACCGTGAGGCAATTTAGTTTGGGTTCAATTGAGTTGGGGGTTCCACACAGTCCAAAGACAAGAGGCTGATTGGTGTGTGAGTAAGAGTGTGTGCCATTGCCTTGTGCCCCACGGGATAGTCTCCAGCCCTGGACCATACACCGGATAAGCAGTATAGAGACTGGATAGATACTTTAATTCATTTAATAGTAACATTTAAAAACAGAAAATTAACCAACAAATCATATTCAAGAATTCAACCACATACTGTAATACATGAACTATGAATCCCTAGATTAATTGATCATACCTTTGTCAATGCAGTAACCATAATCTGTCCATCTCAGGAGGAAGACTTGCAGGAGATGCGTCAGTCAGCGCAGCAGATTGAGCAGGAGTACGGCCACCTGGTTGATCGGGTCCTGATTAAGGAGGACACCACGAGTGCCTGTGCAGAACTGCGTGTTATCCTCGAGCGCCTGGAGAGGGAGGCCTTCTGGCTGCCAGTCAGCTGGGTCAGGAACTAAAAAGCTTCCAGGACAAAACAGGACATATGAATTCGTCTCTTCTTTCACTGCAGAGCATAACTGAGGTCTTTCTGTGGACGAGAAGGCAAGAAGGACAATTCCAGAAGTCAGAGGGAACTCTTCCTGAAGGCGAGGGGAGAAAAATATTGATCTTTTAAAGTTTGATAGACTTGGGGCGTTTAAAAAAACAAACAAACAAACAAAAACTTATCCACACCAATATGCATACACAGTATGGGCAAGGATTCTACATATGCACCATGGCTGATTCTTTTCTGAATTCTGTTTGTAGATATCAGTTTATTTATTTAAAATATGTTCATTATTTTATTAACAGTTTTAGAATTATATTTAAAGAACCATGCACTGTGTCAAAAAAAAAAAAAAACATTGTACACTTATTCCCAAGTGTAGATTATAGTAGAAAGATAAGTTATACACTCCCTCGTCAAAACAAATGAAGAGGACACACAGTAATATTTCATTGGAACTTTTGCTTTGATTACGGCCATGGCATTCTTTCATCACACCTTTATTTTGCATCAATTTCTCTCCATCCTGAAGCCCACACAGGCTTGTATGGAAGACAGTAGTCATTATGGTTGCATCACTTCACCTGCCTCTCCTCATTACCGTATGCACCATCATTCCAGAACAGGGTAAATCTACACTCATCAGACCACATGACCCTTTCCCAAAACTCCACAAACCATTCTACATGCTTCCTAGCTAAGCCTTTTGAAGCCTTTTTCCCTCTTGATGATAAGTGATTTTCTTAAGGCTACACAGCTGTTTAGTCCCAATCCCTTGAGTTCTCTTCGGATTGTGCATGTGGAAATGCTCTTACTTTGACTACTTAACATACAGTGGTCACGAGTTCTATGGTAAAAACTCAATACAAAACATACTTAGATTGAACTTTTCGGCAGTGCCATGAGTGACAATGATCATGTGACAATGATCAAGGCCAGGATCTTCCCCAATTCTTCTCTAACTGCTGTCATATGACCGACATCGATTATTGGTTTGTATGTTTTGTATTAAGATTTTGAATAGATAACTTATCTTTCTAAATGAATCTGATAAGACCAGATAACCCTTTTTGGACACATATACTATGTTATTTCCCCAAGTGTTTATAGCAACTGCTGAACTTTTCAGACTAAATTGTTACAACTGATCACCCTGACAACCTCTGACCTCTCTAATTTGGAAACAACAACAACTCAAAATACATCTAGTTGTCATTCATGATGAAAAACATTCCATATGCATTTTATTGATGTGATATGTGTAATAAATATACATTATAGATGCATCGTAATAGAGTGTTGCAAAAAAAAAAAAAAAAACCTAATGGATGACCGTCAACTCATGGTAGAGTGCAAAAGTTTGTATACCTAGACACATGGGTGAAATGAAGACATTAGGTTTGGTAGGTTTCACAGGTGTAAAACGTCAAAGTGTTAATATTAAGATATTAATAGTGGACAAATTAAATAAAAAGATGGAATGTGTGTTATGAAGAAATGTTCTCCAACACATTTTAACTGCCTAAAACATTTAATTCCTCCACCTTTACATACGGGGGGTGTAAACTTTTGCACTCTGTAGTGTGATGTAAAGTGTTCCACCTTCATCAGCCGTCTTTTTAAAGACTAAGTGGAAATCTTACAGTTGAATATTGTTGAGTTGATTAACGTGCAGGTATTTTTAACGTATTAACTATCGGTTTCCTACAGCACATTAAACCCATGTTGAACCCTGGATATGTTGATGAAGCTGAGCAAAAGGATTTTGGATCAAAGTGTCCACGTGGCCAGTCAACAGTAGCATCTGATTAGAGTTTGAATGCAATAAAACATTTTACTGCTTGTTTTGCAGCTTTGTGTGTTCCATGTGCACGTACACAGAGTTTCCAACTCTCTGGTGTTAAACTTGGCTTGCGGTCAGAGACGGCTCTTAAACAGTCTTGGAAATGCACACCTGAACAAACCAATGTTACAAAACTAGTGTACAAGCAAAATGCCAAAGCGCATTTCAGCAATTAAGTGTGTGAACACAATTTGTATAAATGTGTGAGGCATCCTGGGAAAAGCCTTTACATGAACTTCTCCTTTACATAGAAACATATATTTTCCTTCTTTATCTTTTCATCTTTTTTTATTCTTCCTTTCTTTCCGGTATTCCTTCGTTCTTTCTTTGTTTCTTTCTTTCACTCTGTTCTTTTTCATACATTTTCTTTCTATCTTGTCTTGTATGATCACATTCTTTTATGGTATTCCTTCCTTCCTTTCTTGCTTTCTTTATTTCTTTCTTCTTCTAATTCATTCTTTTCTTTGTCTTTCTTTCTTGTATTTCCTTCTTTGTCTTTCCTACCTTGCTTTCTTGTTATGATTGTACACTAGTTTTCATTCTCTTTCTTTCTTTCTTTCTTTCTTTTTTTCTCTTTTTCTTTCTTTCTTTCGGGTCTTTTATCTTTCTTTTGGGTATTTCTTTCTTTTGTTTTTTCCCCTTTCTTTCAGGTCTCTTTCTTTCCTTCAAGTCCTTCTTCTTTCCTTCCTTCCTTTCTTGTTAAATCCAAAACTTCAAAATGCTTAAAAAAAAAAGACCTCCAAAATTTTTTTGGATCTTGTCAAATGTATATTAATAATAGTTACGATAATAATTGTTTTTTTTTCCTTAAAGCTACTAAAATTCTAACAGTTCATGCTTATTTTGTGTTATATTATATTCAATCACTTCTGTTCTATTGCCTAAATTTCCTTTTTCTTTTAAGCACTTTTACAGAACCAGAACAACATTAATATAAGTTGTTACTGTCACCAAAACCAAAACAGAATGATTAAACAGCACACCGTCGACTTGTTCAGTTGACGGAGAATTTATGTCTTTATGTGGTCTGAACTACTGCCTGTATTGTCAGCCCCCACTACTACAGCACGGACTAGTTAATACATTACCCGAAATGTTGTAGTGATGTTAATTACGGATACTGGGACAACATTGTTAGGAACTACTTTGAAGATATGATGTCGGAAAATCAATGACTACATGACGATGAAGGTAATATTGAAAAAAATACCGCTAACACAATGTCGTGAAAATTACTTCAAAGCAACATTAATACCCTCAAGCAAACACTATGTGCAATGTGGGAACGCCAATTAGCCAAATCTGCATATCTTTGGACTATGAGAGGAACTCAAAGAAAAGGTCTTTCTCCTTTTCTGCTCTAAGGACACCATATTTCGGCCAGCCCTTTGGTTTGAACAATCATCTGCCCTGGATATAAAAAGAAGGATTGTAATAATTATATACATAATATAAGTATATATGCTATGTGAGACTGAGGCTTCTTGATTCTGATTCAGTGTGTAGTCTGAACAAGAGTAGGCAGTTGTCTTTATGCAATGCCAAAGGGCCTGTAAGCTCTTACACCAACCCTCATTAAAATATGATCAATAAAATTCTGAAGAACCTCATTAAAATAAAATCATTAAAAGACTGGGAAATCTCTGTACGGTAGACATGGCTGTTTAAGGTTTGTCATACACCTACCCCTGCTTTATTAAATACATTCTGTTTCTTCGAAGCAAGAAACATTTTTTTTTTGTTTTACTTCCCACACATCAGAGTTAAAACGTGCCTTTCAAGTTGTCTTGCTCTATCATGAAACATGTCAAGTCATTAATCCTGCCAGGAGCTGCAGAGCACAGACATGAACAACTTTTCTTTTCTAATCACCTCCTGACTTTATTTGATTCTAGGCCCAAGTTTATAAATAAGATTTACTGATGTTCGGTATACACATTAGGATAAACCAAAGCCGGAATTAATACAGTATATACTGTATACTGTACATTAAACACGAAGAACCGAATCAAAAATAGACAGTTATGAGACCTACCATTGTATGGAAACTTAAATTTAAGCTACTGTATAAGGCACTTTTAACAATAGACACTGTTGCAAAGAAGCTTGATGGAAATCCTGATGTAGGTGTAGATGTTTAATGAGCAAGCTAGAGGTGGCAGGGTGAGGAAAAGAAAGAAAAAAATATAAGAGGAACCAAATGGGAACCCATCCTCTTTCAGGTGACACAGGATGACAGGATTATAACTTGTTAGAAGACAGAAAGATAATTAGTTCTGAGTGTAAAGTCTGATGGCTGACATCTCTCATTTTAAGATTGTATGGTTTTTATCCATTAACTTTAGCATTTCAATCAGTAAGTACTGACACTTAAACGATTAACATCACCAAATCATCTGAATTGCCATTTGAACATTTGTTGAAAAATATTGCATCCTGGTATAAGTACTAATCCCATCAACTTCCAGGACTGTTGTTTGAACCAGACTTAAATTCTTTCATAACTACCTTTTCTGTTAGTCTCACTCTCTCCTACAGCTATGCCTGGTAGTAGCTCGGGCTTCTAACAGGGTCACTTCCTAGTACAGGTCAGGGCGTAGGAGAATGACAAAGCAAACAAATGAAATCAATACGAAACCTGTGGGATGGACAGGCACCTGAAAGTGCTGGAGAGAACACGGGAGGAATTTTGGAGTTCTCAACAATGCAGGAAAAAAACATCTATGTTACGGTGATTTCTTTTTTATGCACAAACAAGCACAGATCATCTTTTATCACCATCATCATCATCATCATCATCATCATCATCATCATTATCATCATTATTATTATTAAGATAATGAAAATAATATTAAACTTATAACTACTGAGTACTGGTGATTAAAAAAGCTCAAAACAAATGAATAATTGTGCTCTAAAATGCATTTTCAATTTCATCATCTCATCTTCTATACCCTGTATAGAGGGTATCTTAGCCCTGTATACAGGGTTGTTGGAGGCCTGGAGCCTCTCCCAGGAGACTTAGGGCATGAGGCAGGGTACACCCGGGACAGGGTGCCAATCCATTGCAGGGCACACAGTCACATACTCACACACTCACACACTATGGGCAATTTGAGAACACCTGTGTGAGGAAAGCGGAGTACCTGGAAGAAACCCACCAAGCACGGGGAGAACATGCAAACTCCCTGAACACAGAGTCGGAAATCAAACACGGACCCTGGAGGTAAAAGGCGACAGTGCTAACCACTAAGCCACTGTGCCACCCAATGTCATAATAATAATAATAATAATAATAATAATAATTATTATTATTATTATTTAGGGGCCAAGGACTATGACATCACGTCATAGTGTGTGAAGGACTCTATTGCTTTTCTAAGGAGTTATTTTTTTTTCAATCATCCAGGTCCTTTTGGAGGTCTTAACATGAAAATCGGCTTACAGGTTGGAATCTGTTGCCATTACATAAGGGGGGATACCTGCGAGTCTGGGCCTTTACAAGAGATTTTAATGCATACTGTAGCTCATACACTCTTGCACGTAAAACTTGGTACACTTCTATATCTCATTTAGCTAAACAATTTTCATTCTCAATTCAACACAAAGTTTTAGGTTTTAGGTTGTATTCGGCTAATAGCTTCCTATGGCATCATAGTGTGTGAGTTTTTTCAGCATCCAGAGCAACACTTGCACATTACAGGACCTCAGCTGGGAGTTATTGCCACATCTTACAGACAGTCCTGTCTCCCTCCAAGCCATTTCCACATGTTTTGCTTGTTAAAGGAGTTCCTGGGAGGCCAGTGTTTTAGACGTGAAGTAGGCATACCGATCATGACTCCGGTGTACTGAGAAAACTTTCTACCTTGATGATGTCCAAGCACTAGTGAAATGTCGGGATTAGTGCATTAGTGTAGAAAAATAAAGGGAGTTTTTACTCTCATAAAGGTGTTCGCCTATTTTGTGCAATCAGAAGTCCCGGTTTGACTTTGAAAAAAGCAGAATAACAGAATAACAGAGCAGTATATAAATACTATGAGGAATTATAGTAAAGAAAAGAAAATAGACAGATAGATACAGTAGATACAGTAGATAGATAGATAGATAGATAGATAGATAGATAGATAGATAGATAGATAGATAGATACTTGCTAGCTTGCAACACTAACTGAAGAGAATACAAAAAGTTTCAGTTAATGTTTCTGATTGTTAAGGTGCTTACACCTCTTTTATAGAAACGTGTAGTGGAAAAAATAAAATTTTGTATCGTATATTCAGTTGGTGTTTTCTCCCTGAAGGCAGCTGAAGAGAAAGGGAGAGCTTCAATGCAAGGGCGATGGTTTGGATGCCATTATCCTTAAAGCATGCACCTGGTCAACATTCATAACAGCACCTATCGCAAATCCTACAACAAGGTCACAGTGTCCAGTACGTCCATGCCCTACGGATGTTGTTGAATGCAGTTATTGCAGGAATTAAGGACCAACCGGTTTACTAAACCAGATCCAGGAAGTCTTTGCTTCTTTTATTTTTACATAATAGTCCGCCCAGTTATAATAGTCTGCCTGATTGTGTGTGTGAATATTAAATTTGATAACAGTTCAGTTAGAGCTCCTGAGTATCACTCTTACTCACTCACTCATTGTCTATACAGCTTTATCCTGTATTCAGGGTTGCGGGGGGCCTGGAGCCTATCCCAGGAGACATAGGGTATGAGGCGGGGTACACCCTGGACAGGGTGCCAATCCATTACAGGGAACACACACACACACACACACACACACTCACACATTATTTTGAATTTGGAAACGGCGGTTAGCCTAATCTGCAGGTTTTTGGACTGTGGAAGGAAACCGGATTACCCGGAGGAAACCCACCAAACATGTGGAGAACATGCAAACAAACATGCACACATAGACGGGAATTGATCCTGAACCCTGTATGTGCAAGGCAAAAGGTTAAAATAAGAGATACAGGAAAGGGCAGCAGGTTAAAAGGTCAAGTTGTCGTAAAGACGACAAATTAGCGAGCTGCAGGAAAAAAATTGTATCTGTTACGGTATGTTATGGATAATCTCCTGTACTATACATGATAATTATTTGCAACGTTTTTGGATTGTTTATACATATTGTAGCATTTTACTGCCGGAAAGGATGTTGGAGAGACGAGTGAGCTTAATTGCTGCCCAATGCAATGGCTGGGAGTACTTTATTTTGCACACAGCATGTATAGCATGAGCAGCACATTCACACGAGAACCTACATCC
>JAOVVB010000026.1:23920896-23936548 GCA_028570985.1 Heterobranchus longifilis
TGTTTAAAGCATTTCACTGCATATCGTACTGTGTATGACTGTGTATGTGACAAATAAAATTTGAATTTGAATTTGAAATAAATAAAGCATATGTGCACTCCTGCCACCTGTTTCCTCATTTGCTCCAAACTGAGACAGTGTCACAGGGCATATGAGTGCTCAACAAATCCAAAACGACTCAACAGAATCGGGTCTGTGTGTCATATGCTCGCAGCTGTCGCATGTTTAAGTGCAATCTCTCTCTTTTCTTCTATCTTGCATGCATGCACATGAGCTTGTTGCCTTCAAAATGCACTTTCTCTTCCTTTCAAAACCATTTTCAGCCATAAGTGAGGGTGTCTGAATAACAATTGTATATGTTCTGGGGATCCACTCAGTTTGTGCTTTCTGTACATGTTTCTTTTGAATCCTCCGCTCTTTTATTAGCTAGGGGGAAAGCAGTGAATGCTGATTTTACTACCACTGCTTTATACTTTAGAACAACCAGCAACGGCACACCTGTTAGACATTTTTTAATGTTTAAAACACTCTTTCTCACCAAGAACTAAAGCAAGGCTACAGAAATGTGTCGATAGATACATCACTTCTGGCCATCGCTTCAGAAAAGAATGGAGACTATAAGAGACACATATATACTGTATACAGTGTATATATATCTGTATACAGTATATATACATATATACACACATACACACACACACACATATAGTTTGCACATATTAGCATAGAATGTTTTTGTATCCCATAGTTTTAATTAATTTCAATCCGATAAAATTTTATTTAAATAGCACTTTTAACAATGGTCACTGCAGCCTTACAAAATCTAAAGAAAATTTGGGAAATTATTATAAAATGTGTAAAAAAAATTATATCTAAATCAAAAAGATCTGATTGTCCCGGATGAGCAAGCTGAGGGAGATGGGGGCAAGGAAAAACTCCCTGTGATGGCAATAGGAAAAAACCTTGAGAGGAACCAGACTCAACAGGCGACCCATCCTCAACAGGGACTTTTTTTTTGCAGTCATACTGAGTATTAGGTAGCTGGAAGTTCAATATAACAGAAGAGGCATTTAAGTTAATATGGAGTCTATTTTGTTCCAAAATCTAGTGGATAGTGTTTCCAGAAGAGTGGAGGTTATTACAACAGCAAAACTGGGACACAATCCAAAATGAGATTTTTAACAAGCACATACTATAAAGGTGTAATGGTCAGATGACTACAAACTTTTGACTATATAGTGTCTTTCAGAAGAAAAAAAAGTGCATACATATCTGAGTGAATGCTGTGACAGTAAAACAAAAAACACTGAGTATTTGGTAAAATTGTACATGTTTTCAAGGACATCAGAAAATATCTAGCTGTATACTATTTAATAATGGTGATCATTGATTTTATTAAACCAATGCACTTTGTCTTGCAGATCAAGTACTTGTCTTCTGGGTCAAGTACAATGTAAGTATTCCTCAGAGGACTAACTGTCCTTTCCTGCATATATAAACTCATATCCACATTGGATTGGCTAGTGTCTCTGATTGACAGGAGGAGAAGTAATATCATTCCTTCCACCTAAAGAGCTAATAGCTCTCATAGACTTCTTACCACAAATGGATGTGTTGCCATTGGGGTCTGACTTTTAATCTCTTGTCAATAAAGTGAACAATTTGTTTGCACACCTGAATGCTCCAGACCAGCAATTTTTGAGGTCTGCACACCTGCTGATGATCAGTTAATAAAGAGCTGATGATTAGCAGTGCCTGACTGCTACTTACCTCTTAAATCCTGTGGAAGCTGTAAGGGGTACTTAGTATTATTCACATGGTTTTTTTCCCTTCTTGCTTTATTTTTGTTAAAAAATAATGGCATGGTGAAATTTCAATAATACTGGAGAAAATATCCTGGACAGAGTGTGGGCTCAGCTATGGTATGGTGTCCTGGGAGCATATCAGGTTAAGTGGCTTGAACAAGGGCCCAACAGCTAGGTGGGGCTGGAACCTCACCATCCGATCAGAAACCCAGAGCCTTCACCCCACTGGACAAAAGCAGGTGGGTGGTCAGAAATGGAAGGGGCTAATGTAGCAATGTAACATGGGGCTTTTTCATTTTTCAGGCTTCTAATTGTTCACACTGGTGCAGGTTGTTTCAATTTATTATCCAATATTTTGTTGCTTTTCTCATTTATGCCGTTGGATTTTTGTATTCACTCTGATGAGTAATATCCTTGAGCACTTTTAGACTTTTTAAATACAATTTTAGAATTTTTATTGATTTTTGGCTTATGAAATAAAAATGCTGACATGCATCCACATCTCATCCACTCTGTCTCGACAGAATAATTCATTAATTCATTTTTTCATCTTCAGTAAGCATTTTCTCTTCAGCAAGTGAACATCTTATTAATATACTTGTTCTATGACATTTGCCTTTCTATGGATGTATCAAGAATGTAATATTGAATTACTTTATGATGAGCAAGGCACAGAACTTGTGAACTAGTCTCATGGTCTCAGCATGCTCAATTAGTGCTGCTGCTTGATAATGGAGCCCCTTGTTTGAAAATACCACTAATTTCCTTAGGTCCTTTTTTATGCTAAGAACACTCAAAGACCAATAATCACCACAGGCACTGTTCAATTAGACATCAGCCTCTCGGCACTCGGACCACACAGGCCAGAGAAAATATGCTTAGCCTTCAGGCCACTACACAGTTATACAACTGCTCCTGAAAGCCCATTGCACTTTACTGTGGGACTCAAATGAACTTACAGCAGTTAAGATAATGCAGTAGTGTCTGGGAGTGTGCTAGAATTAAGCACTTTAGATCAGACTCCAAGATTTGAGTCTTTTAAAGCCAGCCTGGGAAATCAAGTGAAACAAAGCATGAAAATCAAAAACAGTTCCAAACTGATAAGCAGTTTAGAAGATAATCTTGTATACGGTCACAGGGGACTGGAACCTATCCCAGGAGACTTCAAGGTGCCAATCCATTGCAGGGTATACCCATGCTAACCACTATGCCACTGTGCCAAAAGTCAAATAGTATTAACACTATACACAATCAGCCCTACCTTTAACACCATATACAGTAAGATTAACACATTAAAACTGATCATCAATTACTGCATATCTCAGTAAACTGGAGAAGGGTCATGGGCACCCAAGGCTTACCCATGCTCTTGGGAACCAAAAGTCAATGCAACAAAAAATCATCTAAAAAAGTCAATGCAGACCGTGATATAGAAGCACCAGAATACAGAGAGCACCATAGCCTGCAACAAACAGGGCACAGCAGGGAAAGCTCCCAGTGCCATCAAGCCAGCCTCCAATCTCCCCAGATCTCAATCCAATAGAGCACTCATGGGATACACTGGACAAACAAGTCCAAACCATGGAGGCCCCACCCTGCAAGCCACAAAAGGATTGGCTGCCAATGCCCTGGTGCCAGACACCACAGCACAACTCTAGTGGGGTCATACCAAAGGGGCCAGAGCTGCCCAGACAGCACAAGGGAAACCTACATAATACTGGGCTCAATTTTTAGAATTGTAATGTTATAGCCGAACGGTGTATACAGGGTAATTTTTTTTTATTAATAACATTTAGAATTCAGTATTTGGTAGAATAACCTTCATTTGCAATCATAGCTTTTATGTGTCTTGGCATGCTCTCCACCAATTCAATTCAGTTTTATTTATGTGGTGCTTTTAACGATGGTCATTGTCACAAAGCATCTTTACAGAATCAAACCATTATTTCACATTACTCTTGGGTAACTTTGTCAGCCTTGGTGCGAAAAAAAAAATCCATCAGCTCAGCTTTGTTCAATGGCTTGTGACCATCCATCCCTCTATTGTTCACATTCCAGAAGTTTCCAGTGAGGTTCAGATCTGGATATTGAGCTGATCCTACCAGGGTCTTGATCATAGTGGTCTTCCATCCACATCTTGATAGACCTGGCTGTGTGGCATGGAGCACTGTCCCATTGGAAAAAAAAAAAACTATCCTTAGAGTTGAAGAACATAACCATGTCTGTGGCTGGATTCATGTGTCCTTCAAAAAGACAAATCTGTCTGATTCCAGAATTGTTGAATCACCACTAGATCATCACTCATCCTTCTCCTTATTTCAAAGTTGGTGTGAGACACTGGCTTGTACGCCTCTTCAGGTGTCTGATTAACTATAACATGACCGGGTGTTGGCCAAAGCTGAAAATTGGACTCATCAGAGAAGATGTCAAAAATCCTGTGGTCTACTGCAAACCTCTTTTTTGCTTTTTTATTGATGAAGTGCTTTTTTTCTGGCCTTGCCTCTAGCAGCCTGTTTTAAACTGTTCTTGCCATGTACTTTACACACTTTGCCACTGTGATTTAAGGTCACTTGAAATCATCCTACGGTTGTTGAGTCATATTCAAATAAGTTTGTGGTCCCTCGGCCAGTCTGTAGCTTTGTTGTTTATGGTGTCTTCTGCTTGAATTCCTCCTTTGTACTGCTGTCTTTGAAATTTTAAATATAAACCTAACACTCACTATATCCCTGTTTCAGTATGGCCAGAATTGAACCCTTGTTTTCCCTCACTCAAAACTTTTCTTTTCTTCAACTCTTTTAGCGTAGTGATTTTTATAACTCCATTTATATTTAAGAGACACTACTATTAGCACTGTTTAGCCATCCAACTGGTCACATTGCAAGAGGAGAGTGATGATTGCAGCAGTGGTTTTTATACTTTTCCTGATTAAATCATCTTTGATTCAGGTGATCACCTAATTAGTACCTTATTCAAGATTCAATTCAAGTTTTATTGTCATATGTACTAGTACAATGGAATTCTTACTTTGTTTACTCTTCTCAAGAATGATAGGGTGGAACCTATAGGGCAGAATGAGGTGTAGTCGACATACACTGGAATGGAATGGTTGCCGTACTTGTGAAGATGCCGATTTAGGAAAAATTCTTCTTATAATTATTATTATTTCAATTTATGCTACAGTTTCTCCTCTAGCCCTCCCTCCTCACCTACATCAGCAAGATTTTGGTGCCAGTAACCAATAATGTCTCTGAATTACCAGTCATTCTTCCTTGGACCACTTTTGGTAGGTACACACCACAAACCAGGAACACGCCAGAATACCTGCTGTTTTGCAAATGCTCTGATCCAGTCATCTAGTCATCATAATTTAGCCCTTGTCGAAATCATTCAGATCCTTTATTTATATTTTTTTTCTGCTTCAAGGACATCAACTTCAAGAACTGACTTTTCACTTGCTGCCTAATATATATTCCACATTCTTGACAGGCACCACTGTAATGAGACGATCCTGTGGAGGCCAATCTGATTTTGGCAGCCATTCACTTTTTGGCACAACACCACGGAAGTATTTTCCGGGGAAAGAAAAGAGATAAATTTGTACTAAATTAACTGTAACTTTGAAAGATACCATTTTAATTTATCTCAGAGGGACTGCAGAAGCTCCATATGAGTCTCGGCTAAACTTTTTTAAAGAAATCTTTATTAAGAACATCTGACCACATTCTGATTCTTTCTACCTAAAGCAGTTTGTGATTATTTACCCCTTTTTTATGTTATAATTTCAGTTTGGCTATTTTCCTGCCTTTGAGTTTGATAAGGTTGTGAGGTTAAAAAACAGCTCCAGATGGTAAAGAATCTCAGATGGTTTTTGCCAAAGCCTATCTCTTTTACATTCCACTGATATGTTTAAAGACCAGCTCTGCATCTGTTCTGTCACAGCCTTGACTATAAGTCTGCATATGGGAAAGTTTTTCCAGGAACCTTTCCTTACTTTTCTTTTGCTGCCTTTTACTTCTGAAGAAAACAAAAATAGTGGAATAGAGCCAAAAGTATGCATGAAACTATAATGAAATTTAGAGTTTGACTGAGAAATAATATTTAAGCTAATGTAATACTGTAGGTAGTAGCTGGAAGTTTGGGGCAACATTGTGGTACAATGGGTAACATTGCCTCCTTAGAGCTGCAGGCTCCCTGGTTTTATCGCAAGCTCCGTCTGTGTTGAGTTTTCCATGCATTAGGGTTCTCTGGTTTCCTCCCACCTTTATGAAACATATGGTTTGGTAGATTAGCAGAGGTTGGGCAAAGTGCACATATCCTGTACTTGAGTTTTCCTTTTTACCCTGACACACCCATCACTCTGGAATAGGATTAATCTGAACTGAAGCATTTTTTTTTCTGATGCATCTCACTAACAAGTGGTTTTCTTATTGTCACAAAACTGTTTTGTTCCAGTCGCATGAGTTCTCATCTTATTGTGTATGCATGGAAATGTTCTTACTTTAATCATTAAACATACAGGATCTATGGTTTTCACTTTACCATGCAATTTCACAAAGCATTCAGGTGATCTCTGATTACAGTCATTCATGTTAATTTTTTTGATAAAATTTCTTCGGTGCTTTTGATGGTTCAGCACTATCCATCCAGGTTTTAATATGTTGGACAATATGTAGAAGAAACATTCCAGCCATTTTAATGTGTTCCTTACATCGTGCAAGTCAATAATTGGATCCTTTTGTAATTGCGACCTTTGTTTTGACCAGCCAATATAAAGTAACTTGCAGTTGTCACCACATTTTCATTGTCACCCGTGCAAGCAGCAACATGAGGAAGCACAAGTAAACAAGAACAAAACCAACATTTTGATTTTAATCACATTTAGGACACAGATGCCAACCACTTAATGAAACACAATCTTTGCTGTGACCCTAGAAATGAAAAATGCAAGCAAAATGTAAACACTGCCATTTCTACAAATCTGATAAACTCATACAGCAGAAAAGCAGATAAAAACCTTAAGGGGGGGAGTATAGGAGAAGATCTAAATGTCATCTATGTCACCATTCTGAGCTCAGCAGTGTTATATCTGATCTGTGTTGTACTGCATTTCCGGAAAAACAAAATGCCAGCTGATTTCATCTTTTAAAAATCTCTTTACATCCTCAAAAGAAGGCCAAAGTGGCATGTGTGCGTGTCCACATACAGTACCGTGCAAAAGTCTTGAGCCCCCCACATGTTTTACTGTGACAGACTGCTGAAGTGCCTAATGATACAATTTACACATTGTCTGTTTATGTAACCTTGAACAATTTATAGGTCACTGTGTTGCTTAACAAACAAATAAACTGTTGAGGCACAGGAACTGCCAAGAATTAGAGCAAAAAGTCCTTCAGAAGGCCTGGAGAACTATTCCTCTAGATTGAATTGAAAAAAAAAAGTAATTCTGGTTCTTCAGAAGCCAAATATAAAGAAATAAGGGAGGCTCAAGTTGTTCATCCAGTACTGTACAGATGTGAATATTCTAGCTAGAACAAAGTACATAATATGCATCAAACATTTAATTTATGCAGACAAGCTTGTTGTTTTATACCTTTTGAAAAATTATCAACCCTCGTGAGACACGTTCCTTTATTTGTTGTTTGAGGTATTTCCAAAAAGTATTAAAAACGATCGGTTTCTATGCAGTAACTATGTAATAAGAATTAATACATTTAGTCAGACTGTTTTTCACAAACTTGAATCATAACATCATAAGAGAACGGAACATGAATTATATAGAAAATGCCAAATGAGAAATTGCATACTTTTCTCATATGATTGTGAGTTATATGTGAAAGAAAATGTCACAAGTTTCAAGTTAACCTCAAGTTAATTTGTGTCACTGCTTAAAATCCATACATGGGAAAATTACTGTTATAGTCAGTATAAAAATATGAGTATAACTCATTAAAAAAAAAGTATCCTGTAAGGGTAAAAAACATACAGTATGGTGTGAAATAAAGCATGTGAAAATAATAATATGGAGAAAATGGATGTCATGGTGAGAAATTAAGCAACTTTCCAATTTCATAATCCAGGCATTCATTGCGTTAAAAAAAGAAATAAAAAGCTTTATTATTATTCGTTTTTCACACTTGCATTAATATTTGTTAAAAGAAACAGGTCTGGATAACATAATGGACCTTTGGGACCCCACAACCCCTTTCATAAAGAAATAAAGTAATAATAATAATAATAATAATAATAATAATAAATGCATTTAATTATTTGGGATTCACATGAAATGATTATAAAAATGTACTAAAGAACAACCTTTCTCTCATTACATTTAGCACACCACCACCCACATGCACATTAACACCTCTGTAACACAACCATGAGAACCTCAATTATTTCTCCTCCTGCTGCTACAGTAATATCTCCCTCTAAAGTGATCCTTTTTGGAGCAAAATGTCTCTGTGTGCCAAACAGCTGCACTCATATGGCCATGTTCAAAGGTTAGTACCCCCTCTATTAGTACTATGTGTTTTTATGTAAAAACATAATAAAAATCATCTGCCATTATGCCATTATTTATTTTAAAAAAATGAAGCCAAAAAGACATAAAACATGTGGGCAATACTAAGTACCCCATGATCCAATAGTGTGTAAATTTGGCAGCAATAACTAGAAGGAATCACTTCCTGTAATACTTTATCAGTCTTTCACATAGTTGTGGAGGAATTTTGACCCATTCTTTTTTCCAACATTGTTTCAGTTCATTGATGTTTTTGAGCATTCGCTTATGCAGAGCTCTCTTAAGGTCTTGCCACAGCATTTAATTGAGTTGTGATCTGGACTTTGGCTAGGCCTTTACAAAACCTTGATTCTTTTCTTTTTCAGCTATTGTGATGTAGATTTCCTGGTGTGCTACGGTTCATTGTCCTGTTGTATGACCCAATTTTGCATGGTCAAACAACTTCACTTTGTTCTCATTTTGCCCATAGGACATTGCACTAGAAGCTTTGAGGTTTGTTCAGATGCAGTTTAGTGAACCTGAATTGTGCTCCCATTATCTTTTTAGACAGAAGAAGCTTTCTGGCAACCCTTCCAAATAAATCGGAACTATTCCGAATCAGAAATTGGGATACTTGTTCAGTCTTCTTATAATTGTGATGTCAAGATCCTTAACATTTAACATGCTCAGTGAGGTCCGTAGGATCTGAGATGCTCCAGAACAGCAAACTGCACACCTGCTGATGATCAATTAGTCAATGGTCAAATTAGCACCTGGCTAAAATCTGAGTAACGTGCAAAAAAAAATAGTATTGCCCATGTGCTTATTTTCTTTTTAGTTTAGTTTTTTGTTAGAAACAAAATAATTTAGATGTTTTGCTTTTTGTGACCCAATATGATCAAATGATTTT
Organism: Heterobranchus longifilis; assembly: GCA_028570985.1. Lineage (NCBI taxonomy): Eukaryota > Metazoa > Chordata > Actinopteri > Siluriformes > Clariidae > Heterobranchus > Heterobranchus longifilis. The sequence continues at coordinate 23,930,108 of JAOVVB010000026.1, forward strand.
TGATGGTACTAACTTGATGGAACATGATTGTATCTTCTCAACAACCCAAAAAATCTTAATCCTATTCACAGAGAAATATAATTTTTTGCCTTGGGCAATGCAGCCTAAATTGCACTCAGACATTAAAAAGTAAGCCCTAGGGGTGTTTGTGTGTGTGTTTTATGTGAGTGTGTAGTGAGACAGGGATTTCCCTGAAGACTCCATATTAACCAGCTACCCAGAAGCAAAGGCTCTTGTTTATTGAAATGAACTCATTTGTTTGCCTCTTCACGAACCCTCCAAGCCCTGGATGATTTTTGTAATTCTTGTTTGCGGTGTGTTTTTACGAGAGCAAGCTTAATGCTGAGTACGAGCACTTTAACTCCTACAACTGCGGGCTGATTTACAGCATAGTTCTGCAATTATGCATGTAATGTGTTCGCGTTGAGATGTATATAGGATGTTTATGGTAAACATAACTCCTTTTGGATGCTTTTGTCTTTGCTATAATTTGTTAGAGGAAGTGAGAACACAGCAATCAGACTTGAACAAAGTGCAAAATAATCTCTATTACCATCTCTATAGGGTTCTCTCCGTACATATGCAATCAAATTCTAGAATGGATCGGAAAATTTCCTGCATTTTTAAATTAGCAAGGAAAAAGTGGGGAAAAAAACAGTGGATATGAGAAACAATGCTGCATGCACAAGTGATTTTTAGCGAGGTGGTTCTGGTTCGGTTTCTAGTTAACGCTAGTGCAGATTGGTTGAATTGAAAAGGCAAAGATTTTAGCTATGAGTTTAGCTGTAGGAAGTGAATATACTGTATAAGCCCATGTGTTTTTGAGTTACTACATTGTTTTTTTAAGATGTGAGCTAACGTGAAACAAATGACACTATCTATTTCACTTTGATTCCGACCCAACAGTCCAAAAGGTGCGTGAGTTTTCTTATGTGATTTGTCTAAAGTCTTCCATCACATCACATCGAGTAATGCACTTTATTTATTCTGTCTGCGCTTCTTTTCTTTGTGTTCAAGTCAAATCAGCTTTTGATGAAATTTCTGGAGAATGTAGGCATAAAACTGATTGACATTTATAGAAGACTTATACAGTAGAAGTACATTGTTGAGACTCTTGTGGAAGAGGTGCATCTTTCTGTCGGACCTTTACACACAATCGTTCACCAACACCACTTGCACATTACAGGAACTCGAATGGAAATAATTGTGCTACATTCCTGTATAGTCCTGACCTTGTCCCAAGCCATTTTCACATGTTAGGGGCCATTAACCCTTAGAGCATGAGCAGATATGTGCGGGCCAGGGGTAGCTCAGTGGTTAAGGCATTGGACTACGGTTCGGAACATACCAGGTTCAAACCCCACAACCACCAGGTTGCCACTGTTGGGCCCTTGAGCAAGGCCCTTAACCCTCAACTACTTAGATGTATAATGAGATAAAAATGTAAGTCGCTCTGGATAAGGGCGTCTGCCAAATGCCTAAATGTAAATGTGCCAGGGGGAGGTCTCAGGCAGCAAACTGTGTTTTAGTTAATTTTAGTTTTAAAATGCATACATTTTAACACTAAATTAAAAACATGTGGTATATCACTGCTTGTGATATGTGTCCCAGGTGTGTGAACCGGTAGTGGTAGAGTGTTCATGAGACACAGCGAACACTGCAAAACTGTTGGATCATGTTTGGATTATTTTACTCCTTTGTTTCAGTATAAATAAGGCTTAATAATATAAATAAGGTTTAAACTGTGTGTGTGTGACAACAATTCATTTAAAAAGTCTAATCATAAATTAAAAATGCGTCTAGGCACTGTTATTTTTTGTTATTGTTTATATAACATTTTTTATTGTATTAAAAATAAGTGTTTTTATAATAAGTGCAGTTTTACTTTTTAAATAAGGTTTAATCTGTGTGACAAAAATGTATGTAAAAAAAAAGTCTATCAGATATTACTGTAAATATCTGTGATGTTTTTTTCCTCGGTCATGTTTAGGCAGTTAAAAAGAAATTAAATTGAATTCATCATATTGCCTAGACTATGCTGAAAAAAGGATATAAGACATTCTACACTGCATGATCTCTAAACCTTGAAAATTAAAAATGAATTATTATCTTTTGTATTTAGATATGAATCCATTTATTAGGTCATACTTTCAAGATTATTTTTAACCATTGATCTATTACAGGATTAAAAATATACATTTTATCATCCTAAAACATTCATTTACTCCCGAACATGTTCATCCCTACGGAATATTTGGAATATTTCACTAGTCACATGTTCAACAGGACATCGTCTTTAGGACCTTTCAAATTACCTGGAGATCATGTGAAGAGGAAAAGTACGTTCTCTCATTTGATCTCTTTGAGAAATAACCTTATCAATTTCCCATTATGAAATATATATTTACAGCAAAGAAACCTTGAAATAAACACGAGACTCTTATCTGAGATGGGATCAGGGTTACAGTGCGAGATGCAAGGAATGAGACCCAGACAGACAGTCCATTCAAATCAGAAAAAAAACTCAACAGTAAAACAGAGCACATTGAGGATAGGCTATGAGATCATAAGCCATGCAATAAGTGGATACACTATATGACCAAGAGCTGCTGTAGCAGATTCCACTCTTGTGAGAAGGCTTTTCACTAGATACTGAAGTGTCAGTAGGCGGATTTTAGCCACAAGAGCATTAAGGAGGTCAGGTGCTGATGTCAGGCGAGAAGACCTGGCACACAATCAGCATTTTCAATTCATCCCAAAGGTGTCCAGTGGGTTTGAGGTCAAGGCTGTGTGGAAGTCACTCGAGGTCTTCCATATGGGTTGGGGGAAATCATGTTTTTGTGCACAGGAGTATTGTCATGCTGAAACATGCTTGGGTTTCTTCCTTCCAGTGAAGAGAATCTTAATGCTACAGCATACAAAGAATTCTAAGCAGCTGTTTGCTTCCAACTTTATGGTAACAGTCTATGGTTGGGCAACATACATGTTTTTTACATATTTGGTTATACAGTACCAGTCAAAGTTTTGACACACCTTCTAATTCCATGGTCTTTCCTGCTTTTTATATGCAATAATCTCTTTTAAACAGTTGATATTGAGATGTGTCTGCTACTAATGCTCTGCAAAGCCTTCATAACTGCTCTAATCTGAGGTGCTCGTTGTTAATTGGTGATTTTGGAGGCTGGTAACTCCAAATCTAAATGAACTTCTCCTCTGCAGCAGAGGTAAGTTTTGGTCTTGGTTTCCTCGGGTGGTCTTCATGAGAACCAGTTTCATCATGGTGCTTGATGGGTTTTGCAAATGCACTTGACACAATACTGTTCTTGCCAGAATGGTTCCAGAACAGCTGACCTTTATTACAGAACAACTGACTGTTATTGTTGTTGTTATGTAATTATATAATTCCATATGTGTTATTTCATACTTTAGAATTTTTTAGTAATCAACAAATAAAACATTGAAATAGATGGTGGTCAGGGGTAGCTCAATGGGCCCTTGAGAAAGGCCCTTAACCCTCAACTGCTCAGATGTACAGTATAATAAGATAAAAATGTACGTCACTCTGGATAAGGGCATCTGTCAAATGCGTAATGTAAGGTGTGTTCAGACTTTTGACTGATACTGTATACAGTATAGTGTTTTGATTATTTTGAATCGAACCCAGGTGCATTTGCCCCTGGGTGCAACTTTTGGAACATTCCACGAATCTAATGATAAACAAGAAATTTTGTAAACCAAGTCAAGTTCCTGCTCTGCACAACAACTGTGGTGTTACCCAAAATGTAAGTACAATATTAGTATTCAGGGCCAAATTCCACACAATATACAGGATTATGTAATACAAATTTAACTTACCGAAACTAGCCATATAGCTATTTCCATAGGAAAAAAAAGAGTTAAATTTGTATTAACTACAATATATGAGTTTTCATATGAGTCTCAGCTGAACTCTAGAATGCATTGCTGCTCTCCGCGTCCTTGATGAGTTTCCTTTGGATGCTATGCTTTTAAAAAAAAAAAAAAAAGTTCTGAGAATTTGTTCTGAATTTATTGTTCTGAGAAACATCTGAACATAGCTGTGCTGTAATATCTAATAGATAAACTATTATAACCAGGTGGAATAAAATGGAGTGACAATTCTGTGACAGCTGATTTTGGCCAATCAGTGGTCTGCACCATTTCTAGCTCCTCCCACATCTTTATTTGGTACTCTTGGTACGAAAAGGTTGAGAAAGGTATCGAGTCAGAAAATATGGTGCGACACAGTAATGGAAATAACAACCAAATGTGGCTTACTAGTCCGTCTGCTGAAAAGCATTTTCAGATTGTCCTTCAAAAAAAAAAAGAAAAGTGAAAAAGGCACATGTGAATAAATGTCAAGCAAGGATGCCTTCCAGAAAAAAAAGAAAAAAAAAAAAACCTATAAAGCTCAGTAAACAGTACTTATTTAAACAAAGTCAGTATTTGGTGTGATAAGACTTTGAGGACCGTGCCAGGTACAATTTGTGCAGTTTTATAAGGAAATTATAAATGTCTTTTTTTGAGCATCCTACAGTTCTTTTGAGGACTTTGACTGTTGCACCTGTTTTTTTTTTGCATGCAAAACCCAGCAACTTCCATTGTGTGTGTTTTTTTTAAGTGGCATATCAATATTTTTCTGTAACTTTTTAATTTTGTGGTGGAATACTGTTGCTGTAAAATCAAACATGTTGTTGTACTGACTCAATAAGAGTCACAAAATAAAAAAATTATAAAAAAAAAAAACACATTTCAAAGTTTGTTCTAAAACACACAGGGTGCCTAAGGCTTTCACACAGTACAGTAAGTTGCTATGATCCTAAACTGTTTAAATGAAATCTAATAAAAGTCCAACTCTCAATCGAATTTGAGACGAATGTTGTGTCAGCGTCTGGGTTTATTAGACGAGCTCCTAATTAAACCAGTTCATGTTTAATGATCCACACAACTTTGATGCAATAAGCTAGCATGACTGTGTCAGGACGCAAAGCTTGCCAAGCCATAATGACATGGCAAATTAAATCTCGTAGACAGTAGCAGAGAGATGAACAAACTGGTTGGGTAAGAAATCACTTTAACATCGAACACAAATACAAATGTTATTTTTAAAGCTTTCAAGCGTCTTTTTCTGTAGTCGTAAGGCGGGCTGCTTTTCTGTAGGACATTTACTGTAGTTTTAAAGGCTACCTTCTAATAGCACTAAAATATGTAAAATAGCATTAAAATTTGTAGAAATGTTACAGTATGCCAATGACAGAGTAAGTTTTATTTCCCCACTACCACAACATGTAGCCAATTAAAGAATGATGCATCATAATTTTGCTCCATTTATAGTTATATTTGATGTTAGAGAGGAACTTTGAAGTCGAGTAAACTCCTGATATCACTTATGTTATAGTAGCTTTAAACAATTATTCTCTTATGAGCCTGACTGTTACATCACACTGGGATGTCCATATAAACCTGTGATTTGTCTCCCAGCTGGAAACTGCTGTCAGAGCACCTGATATAAATAAAAGATTTAAAAAGAAAGTTGTTATTAACTTATATCCACTATAATATAAGGGATAATGGCATCAAGCTTGTTGTGTTGAGGTTCTGCAACATTAAATGGAACTATAAAAGGATAACATTATAATTGTTGCTCAATTGTAGTACAAGAGCAATAAAACACGGTTATAGAAAATAATCAGCAAGATGGTAGCATGCTGAAGAGGACCAATACCACCCATAACATGGATGATTTCCCTACAATATCCATCAAAGTTAGACACAACACAAGTTTTTTAAATTTCTAAATATTAATAAAAAAAATATGTTCAGCCAATAAATAAGCAGTAAATTATCCAGATACAAGATGACAATATCATTTGGAAATGGGATCACAGAATAGTTTATTTATATATTAACAGATCAGCCATAACATTAAAACCATTAACTTAAAAATAACCTAGGTTTTGGGTTCCCCTTGCTCCACCAGGGTGGCTCTGGCCATTAAGGCGTGGCTCTGTAGGGCCTCTGGGTGTGTACTGATCTGGCACCAGGATGTTGGCAGCAGATCCTTTGGGTGCTGTTGGTTGTGGGATGGGGCCTCAGTAGATCAGACTTGTTTGTCCATAAGCATACCATAGGTGCTCTATTAGATTGAGATCAGGTGGTTTGGAGGCTGGGTCAGCAGCCTTGGGTTTTTTTCCTACTGGGCCCCATGCATGGTGGTGGTACACTGGGTGTTCTGGGGCCTTTCTATCATACCTTTGCCATGTATTGACTTTTTTTTGCTGGTTTGTGCTGCATTTGCTTTTTTTGTGGGATCAGACTGGACAGGCTGGCATTTGGTCCCCGCAGGCATGGGTGAGCATTGTTAATGATGATCAACGTTGTTTAATTCACCTGGTATTGGTGGCGTTAATGTTATGGCTTATT
>JAOVVB010000026.1:23955473-23966549 GCA_028570985.1 Heterobranchus longifilis
TGGGAACGCCAATTAGCCTAACCTGCATATCTTTGGACTGTGGGAGGAAACCGGAGTACCCGGAGGAAACCCACCAAACATGGGGAGAACATGCAAACTCCATGCAGAGACGGTATTGAGCCTGGCCGAGAATCGAACCCGGACCCTAAAGGTGCAAGGCGACAGTGCTAATCACATCACCACCGTGCCGCCTATGCAACTCCTTCTGCCTGCCTGGCAGTCACTTCCCATAGAGATCTATGTAAATTGTTTACTGATGGCTTAAAAGTGTAAAAGCAAAGTGATTATGGTGATTATTTAAAATTATGCAAAACTCAGGCAATACAAAAGAAAGGACTCCATCTATTTTTCTCTTGAGAAATAGATTTAGCTTCTCTCTCAATTTTTGCTTTGGGATTTTACTTCTTAGAAATGATGATCACATTAGAAGAATAAAAAAATATATATACACACACTTTGTACTGATTTTTGTCTTTTATAGTGGTTTCTATGCTAATCTTTAAATACATTCTTATAATACAGTGTAATATTACCTTTTGCGCTCGTTCGGTTTTTAGCTACATGACAGCAGTTGAAGATTTTATACTACAGCTTTATGCTAGCTTGGTTTATTGTGTACTGTATGTACAAGTCAGCTTCTTACTTATACAGTAAATAGATTATAAATATCAGCAGAAATTTGCACTCTGTAAGTAATTCGTCCCTTCATAGCCTGGGCTGCTTTTTTTTGGGAGACAAGTCTTATGTATTAATAAAAATAATAGTAATAATAATAATAATATAGGTCTTTCGGCTGCTCCCCTCAAAGGATCACCACAGTGGACCATCCGATCCACACACAACTTTGCACAAGTGTTATGCCGGATACCCTTCCTGATGCAACCCTCCCATTTTATCTGGGCTTGGGACCTGCATTGTGTACATCCTGTGACTGGGGTTTGGGCGAGAATTGAACCCGGGCCAGCTGCATGGCAGACGAGAAACTTACCACTGAGACACCAATGCCATAATAATAGTAATAATACTCACACACTCTGTCTCTATATACTACTTTATCCTGTATACAGGGTTGCGGGGGGGGCCTGGAGCTCAGGAGGGGATGAGGCAGAGCACAATCCATTGCAGGGCACACAGACATACAGTACACACTTGCACACATTACTGGCAATTCGAAAATGCCAATTAGCCTAATCAGCATGTCTTTGGACTGTGGGAGAAAACCAGAGTACTTAGAGGAAACCCACCAAGCATGGGGAGAACAGGCAGACTCCATGCACACAGAAGCGGGAATCGAACCCTGGACGTGCAAGGCGACAGTGCTAACCACTAAGCCACAATAATTATAATAATAATAATAATAATAATAATAATAATAATAATAATTCTTACAGCCTAGTTCACTTATTTTTATTTATTTATTAAATTATGCAACACATATATTTTATTATATATATTATTATGCATCAAAACAACAGATCTGGTTTATGACCTTTTTGCTTTTTGCAACAAGTCTCACTTCCAGTAGCACAAAAAGTCTGATGTTACATTGTTTTAAGAAACAAGTTTTTGGTGTCAAGATGTTTACAGTATAATCGACAGTGCATACACGTAGACATATACTGGTTAATGATACCATTGATGCCATGTGGCGTCCCATGTGAGTGAGAGTAGAAAAACTAGTGCATCCCATCCCCGGATTAAAGAACCAATATCCAACCTGATGCTTATCAGAAAATGATATCTGCAGGGGAAATGAGATTTAGCCATCACTGCCAGAGATTAAATCAAAGCTAGGTATGTCAGCTGAGAAAGATGACATGACTTATGGATTATCCTATTAGCCTTGGCATGACATGAAAAAACAGCAGTCAGATTATTACATTTAGCTCAAATTCAATACTAAGTGCTTTAGCCAGCAGATTGCAACGCTTTGAGGTTATAGCAAAGCCAAATTACTTTCGATACACAGGCAGCCTGAAATTTCCTTATGTGGTCAATTATGTCTAATGTGAGCAATTGGAAGTTTTGTTGGAGCTCTCTAAAATATGATTATACGCTTAAATTATGCATGTTTGTGGGAAAATCATAAAAAAAATAGTAGAGATATTTAACAATTTATATGTAACAAAAGCAATTAAAAAGAGATTTTGTATAAATATTTTTATCACATAGTTCAGTAATAAATCAGTCCTTTGTATCTAAATTAACCTACCTGCAAGTTAACCATGACAGTAAGAAATTGTGAATAAATATGGTTGTACTGCATACATTTAAACAACAAAGAGTACAATTTAACCTAAAATAATAATAATAAAAAATGTGATGTAAATTATAAACGGGTTGTACACTCTAATATTCATATTATTAATGTACCTATACTTAAATTGTGCTTAAATATACTTAAAATAAAATGGCATGTAACCTAAAACCAACAAGAAATACATCTTCTAGATACCAACTACCTTACAAACTAATCCATATTGCTAATATATCCAAACTAATCCACAACTTTACAACCAAATAATTTAGAATGCAATCTAATAAATCAAGTAAGACATAGACCTTTCATACTAATAAACATGTATAAATTACAATTTAGCCTTAAAAAAAGAGCCTACAAACCACTATTCCTCATAGCATACTTTAAATACCTACTGTAGGTACCTGTAACCTAATATACTTCCTGATATAAAGATAATAATAATAATAATAATAATAATAATAATAATAATAATAATAATAATAATAATTTCAAATGCGCCTGCATCAAGCAAAGAAAACAACTAAGGTGATTACTAAAATATCTTGAATTGAGTTAAAACTTTTACAATGCATTATTTAACTCCTTGGTGCAAATGCTTGTTGGAGTTGCATCCAAAATAAAAAAAAGTGATGGGCGTGTCAAGGTAAGAATGAAAGTGAATGAACCGATAATCATGCATGATTCCCACAGTACAAGCCTCTGGAGGCAGTGTTTTGATCTGGGGTTGCTTCAGTTGGTCAGGTCTAGGCTCAGCAACATTATGTACCTAAATGTACTGAATGTCCAGGTAATCATTTTCATCAATATTTCTTTTCAGATGGCATGTGCATATTTCATTTTCATCATATTTTCACTCTTGTGAAAGAGTGGTTCTGGGAGTATGAAGAATCATTTTCACATGGATAGCCCACCAGACTGCATGCTGTAATAAACCCTAAACAAGGTCAAATGAAATCTTAAAGTGTGTGACAGTGTTTTTTGTTCATTTGTTTTGCCTATTGGTTAGCACTGTGGCCTCGCACCTTTGGTTTTTGCCCATAGACTAACCAGAGTTTCCAAATTTCCCATAGTTTGTGAATGAGTGTGCTAGTGTGTGTGTGCATGCATAGATTCCCTGTGATGGACTGGCACTCCCCCTTGTGCCCAGCAATGAACTTATGCCTGAAGTGCCCAGGGATCGGCTTCCTGTGACCCTGTACAGGGTAAGTAGTATGGAAAATGAATGAGCAACTTTACAGTATATAGCCATATACCATCTACAGTATTTAGAACAAAGTAATGAATAATACAGATTTAATATTGTTGTATTTATATTTAGCATACTGTACAAACCTGCAATACAAGAATGAAACATTTACATTTAGGCATTTGGCAGATGCTCCTATTTAGAGCAACTAACAAAAGTGCTTTGAAGTTTCCATCATTGGATAAATCCTTACACTGGGTTACTAAGTAAGTACAATCAGTAAAACACTTTTTTTTTGTTTTTGTCATGTCTAACTTTTTGTGACCTCATGGACCATAGCATGCCAGGCCGTCCTAGATGCTGTCTATGGGGTTTTTCTTGGCAATGATACTGGAGCAGGTTGCCATTTCCTTTTTCAGAGGATCATCCAGGGGCAATTTGGACACGTCAATTAGCCTAATCTGCATGTCTTCGGACTGTGGGAGGAAACCGGAGAACACAAAGGAAATCCACCAAGCATGAGGAGAGCAAGCAAACTCCATGCACACAGACCCAACGCGGGAATCGAACCCAGGACCTGAAGGTGCTAACCACTAAGCCACCGTGCCGCCAGATAAGTCTTTAGTAAAGACTGCCAGTGATTAAGCTGTACGGACATTTAGGGGAAGTTAATTCCACCACCTAGGTGTCAGAACAGTCTATGAAATTTATATAAATTCAAACTAATACATTTACATTTACGTATTTGGCAGATGATCTTATCCAGAGCAACTTACAAAAGTACACTTGTATACAAACGTAATTGGAAAAGGTATTTATTTATATATTTATTTATTTACTTATTGGGTAATGTGGGGATTAGTCCAAGTACTGAAGAAACAGATACGTCTTGAGTATAAAATTACAGAATCAACAATCTAAAAGGATAAATGTGGAATACAGCTTAAAGAATAATAAATATAATTCAAATTACAACTGAGTAATAGTTGATATAATATTATGAAGTAAATTAATAAATCGTCCCTTTATAATGAGTTTAATAAAGCTGACGGTACACTCTAACCTAAAACCAAATAACAAATAAGTCCTTTAAGCACCATGAAACCTTTCTTAGCAATACAGTTTGACCTAACCTGTACAATCTAACCTGTATCCTTTATCACTTCACAGCAGGAGACCAATCCACTCTGTTTTATTCTTCTCAGCTGAGTTTCAGTCACGCATTATGCAGATTTAGACGGTTGAGTCACCGGTTTAATAAAACCTTTGAAGCTTCGCACTGACCTGCCCACTCACTGTGTCTCATGACTCAATTATGCCATATTTAAAGAAGGATAAGGTCAATATGGCAACTCCACAAACACACACACACACACACACACACACTGGATTGTTAGACTTTCAAATCAGATCCCACTTCATGCTCAGCCCTATGACTTTTTTTTATCATAAATTTAGGGCCACGACTTTTCACTGCTCATTGTTCAGGTACACACACACACACACACACACACACAAAGCATCAAATATTTATATAGATAAAAAATAAAGCAGTGTGTGTGGATTTCAGGCATTATTAATGTGGTATGGGCTTAAACATTGTACAGAGTAGGTGACAAATGAAAGAAAAACACCGCCTCTATACGCTGTGGGATTTTGGGGGTCCTCCTTTATGCTGTCACATCTTGACTTCTGCCTTTAGAGAGAAGCATCACTTTGAATCAATACAAAGCCCTCCTGACTGATGACTCTTATTCTGTGATAAAACATTTCTATCCTATTGTTCGTGGGCTCCCGCGGGATGACCCCGCCCTTTATTGACAGGCCACCAGGGCTGCTTTAATGAGGATAAAAATGATACCATATGTTATAGTTGTCAGAGTCAACAATTATACACCTATGGGAGATTTAGAACCAGTGTGTTAGACAGAGCTTTCACTGATTACCATCAACACACAATTAAAAATCAAAATCAAAATGAAAAATAACACTTCAGTACAAATCTAGAGACCTGTATAATCTTAAGGTGTCAAGGTGCATTTAAACTGTTCTAGTAACATGTGGTATGCTGCTTTTCCACATCCTTCCTCCTTTAATCTGTATATGTACGATAGTCACTCTGGCTGTAGAATATATTTTGATTATCTTTTAGAAAAACTTTCGTATTCCCATTTAAAAAAAAAGTTTTACCCTGAACTACGAGACACGAATGCACCGCTGTCTTCACTTCTTCATCAGAAGTGAATCTGTGTCCTCATAGGGCTGCATTCAGGAACAGATGAAGCAAGATCAGGACTATAGGGAGTATTCTTCAACCCCTCAAAATGAGGTGCTGTGTGGCTAGACAAGTGTGGACGTTTGTCATCAGCTCTGGAAGTGAACGGGCTTCCAGGTCCTTCTAGATTGCTGACACTTTTTGCGACCTTTTTTAACCTGACCTTCTCTATCCATTCATTTATTGTACACTTCTTCATGACAAAAATCTCCATACTGTACACAAAGTCCTGGATAAATAACGCCACCTGGTACACCCTCAGATCACAGAAAATTAATCACAGCACGATGCTCTTCATTTATGCAAATCACAATTAGAGCATCCATTTTTACGTGCTTGCACTGCAGTTACAAATGAACTGACGTAACACATTCACCCCTGCACAGCAGTGACTGGAGAAACAGCAGTATTGAACGGATAACACAGTGCGGCCAACAGAGGTTTTTTGACTCATTCTCATAGTTTTCATAAAACAAAGTTTATTTTTTTTTGCTGCTGAAACTACATTTTAGCCGTATTGGCAGAAGAAGTAAAGAGCATCTTTTCTGCTGTTTCATAGCTGTAAATTATTTTCTGTGTGGTTTATAACGTCTTTTGATAAGCCCTCCTGTCCTTTACAGCACAATTTAAATAAGAGCCAGCTACCAAGGAGAGCCAAGTACTCTCTTTTTGTAAATGGTAAAAGAAAAAATGTTGTTAGGAATAAAGTGACATTTAAAGGCTTTTTTAGTAAGAACATCAGTCCTATTTCCTTGGTAACCAGCAGGTTAGAATGGCAGGCCAATTAAAGGCAACAGGGCAGCAGGGTAACCGTGCCCACTCCAGACTCTCTCTAATTAAATGCTTTTCAACAGAGCTAAAGTGCATAAAAGGGACCAAAATCATTTCTTTTTAAAGATTTAGAAAAAAAAAAAGAATAGATTTCAAGAGCTCAATTCAGAGACTACTAATGGTTTGGAAATGGTCTCTGGCCATGCCATACAGAGCTGGTCTTACTGCTCAGGTTGCAATCAGTTACTGTCAAACTGGAGCAGTGGACATACTAGTATAAATCACAACCTTACACTGTACCATATAGTGTTTTATGACTCTGTTACAGTATATAACTTTGGAGAAAAAAATATAGTTTAGTGCAGGAGTGGATAGGCAACAAAAAGCAGCCTGGGAATTTGCTATAACGCGGCCCCAACTCGACCTTGTGCAACATGTTTGTTCAATTATAAAACACAACCTGTTCATTCATAATTACTGTTGGTGTTCAATTAATTCTTAAAATGATCAAAGTTTTTCTCTTCTGTTTGTGGAGGAAAAAATCTTAATGTACTTAATGCAATGGTACCTAATGTGACTTAATAATTTTGTCAAAATGATATAGAAATATTTTAAACTACAGTCACTGCAGTGTTTTTAATCATTTTCTGCCTATGCATCTGCATTTTACAGATGACCCGTAATTAGTTGTATTCAGGTTTTAGGTCTAGGGTGTGATCTTCTTCTGGAGAATAATTTAACAGAAGACCATATTTGGGGTGTGAACTCATTTAGAGTATACGGCACCCTGAGAAAACATTTCACTTTTTTTTTTTCAAACTGAAGTAAAGTTTTAGCATTTAAACCCCAAAGTAAAAACAAAAGATGTTACATTTCAAGATTTCAATTCTCTCCATCAGGATGAGCCATGTACCTTAAAGCAAAACTGTGTTCGGGAAATAAAAATGCTTAATGAAAAGTTCACAGTAAGAAGTGCTTTCTTAAATATCATCCACATCATCTAAGTTTTCGTCTCAACACCTGAGGTGCAGAATTTTAACATATCATCATCTCTTCATCCGACCGCTTTTGGTGCAATTTAACACTGATAGGAAATAACCACTGTGTCATTTTCTCACTTCTGTAGAGCTGGGAAAGTTTATTGCTGGCAAGAACATTTGTCAAAAACCTGTCAAAATCTTTTCTCATAATGTTTGGCTATTTTCCCGATTTCAGCCACAGTGACAAATGACAGTGATGCAATTTACATACTCAGACCCAGAGTCATAATAGAAAGCCTCATCGAGGTGCTGAAAGACTGTCAAGAACAAGACACTGAAAAAAGGAGGAAAATTTAATCTACGTGCGGGAAGTCTTATATTCTGCTTTGGGTGTAAATAGTCGTAAAGAAAATTCCTTTGCTGATATTAAATTCACTGTCAACACCCTGCTATCTCCCTCTCTCTCTCTCATCATCATCAATGCACTTGATGTGAAGTAACTAGATGAGACATTTCACAAACCATAATTCTCAGTAATAATAATAATAAAAAACCATGAGCAATGATTCATTACAAAATAATACATTCAGAGTTATTATTATTATTACTCTTATTTGTACATGATCAACTCTATTTTTACTTTCTACATTTACTTTCTGTTGAAATCTCTTGTCAGGAAAGTGCTACTGAAGAAAACAATCTGGCAACCTAGATGACATGGACTGTATTCAGGTCTGAAAAGTAAACTAAGCAGCTGCAAGATGACTCTGAATAAAGAACTTTGAAACAGTTCATATATTTTAGATTTAAGTCACCAACTTTGATGTTGACCCAGACTAAAGGCCACTTAACAGATGCTAGCTAAATAATGAACACCAGCATTGTGTAACATTTATGCTATCAAGGGTTTGAATCAGCAATTTGTGTTAAAGCATTAAATTAATATATATCTTATCCAGAGCAACTTACAAAAGTGCTTTTACAGTACATTTCCCTCATTGGTTAGTTCCTTACGCTGGTTACTAGGTTACTAACTAAGTACAGTCAAACACTGTTGGGAAGGTTTTTTTTTTTTTGTAGATTCCCTCAAATACCTAAGAAACAGATAGGTCTTTAGTCAATGTTTGGAGATTGCCAATAATTCAGCTGTATGGACATCTACAGGAAGTTCTTTCCACCACCTAGGTGCTAGGGCAGAAAACGGTGTAGATGCATGTCTTCCTCAATCTTTGTGAGATGGTGTGACCAGTCGAGCAGTGCTGAGGATTCGTAGGGAACGTGGTGTGTGGTCCTTGGTGTGATTAGAGCTAAGAGGTAAGTGGGTGCTGGGCCTTGGTGATTTGATGCGGGCA
Organism: Heterobranchus longifilis; assembly: GCA_028570985.1. Lineage (NCBI taxonomy): Eukaryota > Metazoa > Chordata > Actinopteri > Siluriformes > Clariidae > Heterobranchus > Heterobranchus longifilis. The sequence continues at coordinate 23,964,301 of JAOVVB010000026.1, forward strand.
GCTACAGGAAGCCAGGGCAAGGAGCGGAGTTGTGGGGTGATGTGGGAGAACTTGGGAAGGTTGAAAAACAAGACGTGCAGCTAAATGCTGGATCAGATGCAGAGGACGAATGGTGGACAGAGGCAGACCTGCCAGAAGTGAGTGGTAGTCCAGTAGTCTAGTTTGGAAATAACAAGCTACTGAACAAGTACCTGAGTACCCTGTGCAGAAAGAAATGGGCAGATTTTTCTGATGTTGTAAAGAAGAAATTGACAAAAGTGTGTAAGGTTAGCAAAAAGTTTCATCTTCATGCTCTTGTACTGAATATGAGGACTGATATTTAGTACGACAGCACTCCATGTGTCCCTTGTATGATATTGTTTAAATAAGGGATACCAGTAGTGGTTAATTAAAATCCAACATGAGGCTGTGAATGGTGGAATACGACATTTACATTGAATGATTTATGTTAATTTCCAAAGCTTTATTTAATTTATTTAAACATTCAACATTGGTGAATGCAAATATCCATTGTTTCCTTCCTTAAAGAAGCAGCATTACTGGTTAAGTATTAACTGTGTTGTAATAATCTGTAATACAGTTTATACACACTGAAGTCTTTCAAGTAAGGTTTGATAAAATGTTAATTAACTATAGTGTTATGTAAACTTCTGTAAAGATAAAACTGAGACTACAATTCATATTTTTAACCTGATTTACTTTGTCTGTAGTTGCTTCTAAATAAATACTAGCTTCAGTCTGCATCACTACGGACCTAGGGCGCTCATTCAATTCCCCACTTTCATTCTTTTTCATACTGAATCTCCTTTGCTCATTCTGTCACTGTGGGTTTTAAGCAAAGCTCCATCCATGACTCATTCCTCCCTCTGGATACACCATCACGGCTAATGATAATTGGTTGGCAATTGACCTTTCTGGTTGGAAAATAGCTAAATAATAATTAAAAGGAGGAAAAACATACTAGACTATCAGCCTTATCTCCCTGTGCTTTGGGGTACAGATGGTTTTCTTTTCAATAAAGTCTATCTAATTAATGTGTCACATTTGGTGTCCAGTAATTGTATACCCCCTTCTTTGCCATCTTTGAAATGTTGATCATTCTGCATCTGACTGAAAAAACTGTTATGTCGGCTCTGAAACGAACAAATAGGCTAGGTAATTAATGCACTACCAACTGGATCGCATTATGAGCTCATCGTCAGTTCTGGCAAGTTCAAGTAATCTCATGCAAATAGATTCTTATTAAATATTTCACATTTGAAATGCGTATACAGCGCAGGATCTACTACTACGACTACTTCAACTACTACTACCACTAATAATAATAATAATAAATTATTTTCAAAAATCAAAGACTGGAAAAAATTAGCTTGTCAGATAAAACAGTGATCTATCAATGGTAACTCTCTTGCCATCAAAACGTAGCATTGCTAATGATTGCATCATCAAATATGCTGTGATGCAATTACTTTTACCAGACTGAATAAAAATGTTTATGTAACATTATAACATACATTTTTTAAAATCCCTGCCTCTATCAGATATTCCATGCAGAAAATAGAATGATAAAGTTGTTTTCCATGTTTACATAGAGGTTCTTCCATTTTCTCAGTTGGAGACAGCCTTTAGTCGTTTTCTTAGAAAGACAAGGGCATTTGATTATGAGAGAAGACAACTGATACAATGACAGAGAGAGAGAGAGAGATGTCAGCTTGGTCACGCTGTAAAAAGGAATAGTCATGAGCCAGTCAGCCACAAAAAATCCATTTAATCAAAAAAGAACCCCCCCACCCCAGATCCACCCAACCACCACTGTAGACCTACTGTACCTTACCACCATGAACCATCTCACCTCCACTGAACTGCCACAACATAACTGAATCACCTTTCCATCACCAAACAATCTAATCTGGAACTAAATCAACATTGACCAAATCAAAAACCTCATCAGCTCCCAAGGGCATTATTATTTTGGCAATCAATGAGTTGAGGACCTTGACCTTTTTCTTCAATCTCCCGTTGCTTTTCACTATGGGTGAGTGCATACATTTTACTTGTTTCCTGCAATCATCGCTATTGTCTTCTTCTTATCATTATATGTCTTTTTGTTTACTTTCTCAGCTGAGCAGTATCCTTTTCTCCCTCCTTCCTTCCAGGACACAGGCCTGGACCTAAACACACGCTATCAATTAGCACACCTTTCAGCAGATCTGACTCTGTTAGTTGAAGCCATTGCTGCTGACCCTGGT
>JAOVVB010000026.1:23983881-23995716 GCA_028570985.1 Heterobranchus longifilis
GCATGCAGCGCAGCTTCATCACATTTCTGCAGGTGAGTGTTGTTTCTCCTCACACACACACACACACACACACACACGCACACACACACACACATACACACACATACTCACACACACATGCTAACAAATCAACAAGGCCTGAAGAAAGCTGTCAACCTCTAGCCCAGATCACTGACATGAATTTTTAGAGTGCAATAATTCAAGCATCAGTGATTCTTAAAAGTGGCTACAAAAAGCTGCAGAGAGAAAGAAAGAGAAAGAGAGAGAGGTTGGAAGACTGAAAGACTGGCAATAATATTGCTTGAAGTATTCAGTCTCTCATTCGTTGCCACACTTTCTTACTAGTGGCCTGTATGTGTCCAGGAAGACGTTTCACTTTACTGATTTATGCTTATTCAATAAAAACACAACTTATACTCAAGGACAAAAGAAACATAACACTATAAAAAAAAAAAATAGTAAAAAAAAATTTACTGTTATGACAACCAGAAATCTAGGGTGAGTCAAAAATGATCCCCAGTCTGGCTGTAGAATTCATTTTAATTAACTTTTAGAAAAGACAAATACATCATTTTTCAACATGCAGTAATCTCATTGCTTTTTAATACACTTCAGTCCATCTGTCAAAATGTTTTAGGCTGACAAGCAAACATCGGCAGGCTGTTTGGAGCTGCCAGGAATACCATTTCCAGGCTATAGAACAAATTCCCATCAACTGGTTCCATTGCTGATCACCCTAGGCCTAGAGTGACAATGCCAAGCCAAAACTAATTAGATTGTACCGAAAATCCAACCTGCACTGTCAAGCTTCGATCAATAAAAGAGAATAATTCACTTAATTCTGTAGTCCACCCTCAGACTGAGGGTTCACGCCCGGGTTCGATTCCCACCCAATGCCCAAACCCAAGCCATTGTATGCAGTACCAGTCCCAAGCCCAGATAAAATGGGAGAGTTGCTTTAGGAAGGGAATCTCATGTAAAAGTCTAACAACTTGGGAAAAGCAGAAAGCTAGTTAACCAGCATTATGTCAGTGGTGGAATATGAGCACATAAGTGCAAATATGAGGTCAGTAAGCCATTACACAGGGCACCATTAGAACATATCTCAAAAAGCTACAAAAAAAGCTATAAAAAGGAACAATAAAGGGGGCACTTGTTAGAGCATGTGTCTTATAACTGGATGATATAGATGCATCTAGTACCGACTTTCAGACTTGAAAGATGGGCATTTGACAGCAACATGAAATCTGGTCATTTGTAATCGCTGTATATTAAAGAGTTTCTTTTTTTGAAGAGACCCGTGACTTAGTAGCAACGGGTGAGATTCTTCATCTCCTGCCACAACATCCTGAAAGACTGAAGACCCAGACAGTCTCTGAGTTGACACAGGCTGCCAGGAGCAGAATAATGAAAAAATCACCCAGGCTTAATAGTCTGTGCGTCAGGTTTTATAAATGTTTGTGGTGCTTTAATGATGTACGACTGAAGTGCATGGATCAGGGACTCTTCCCTTAATGCTATTATCACAACAAGGACACCTTGGGAGGTTAAATCCACTGATTTGCTATGTTTGCTTTTACTATGTGTGCATTTTTTTTTTTACTGTGTCAGGTTTTAAAAAACACTCGCCTAAAGAATTGCCAAAACTTGTAAACAAATGCTTTTCTTTCTGAGAGACATTAAGATTTTGTTAAAAAAAAAAAAACACACAGACACAAACTAAACACTAAATTTCTCCTTAAAAAAGGAAAATGCACTGTGGAACATTTATATCTTTTGTACCTTGGAGGGTGTCAGTTGTGGTTGACATTTTGTATCTGATATGAAGCTAGGAATTAATGACTCTTAAACAAAACCTTTTCCCATCATCATAGACATACATCAATGGTCCCTACTTTCAGTGCTATTAAATGCTGTTTCTACTGAGCTCTTACTGTCTTCACATAGAATGCTCTGCATTTTAAGGATAATGTAATCGTTTAGCCATGTATAAACTTACAAGCTTACAAGAGTGATTTTGGCCAGAACATTGGCACTCTCCCTGACATTTCCTGGAACTCCTAGGCTCTCGTAAGGCTCTCTTCAAACTCCCTAAACCTCTCTTTGATCTCACCAATCTCAGCAATATCAATTGGACATGTCTATTCTTTCTATAAGGAAAGAAAAACATAAATATCTTTTTCATAGCACTCTCCTGGCACTCTTAGAAGTCTCACTTCTAAGGCGCTCATGGGCACTTTCCAAAGTCACTGGGCTCCACTGGTCCAAAGAATAATTGTAGATAAGTCCTACAAATTCAGTGAGAATGCATTTTCTATTTGTCTAGAGTACTGGTGAATGTGAGGAGGACAAGGAGAGTGTTGGTGAGTCATCTACACAATCCAAGAGAGAGTTGGTGAGATCGAGAAGAGCGTTGGCGAGAACTCTCGCTAGGGGCTGCGGGGCACATGCTGCGATAGCTTTGTTCTCTCATGCCTCGCTTGTGACGCTCTCGCCAAGCTCTTCTCGAAGTCGAGGGCTACTCATTGAACACTCATTCTCTCTACTAATTCCCATACAAGCGCTCCTTATTCCTGCCGTTCACAAAACGGTCACCTTCTCCAGGTCATGAAAGAGTTGATTTTTATAGATTTTTATGTTTATAGGTCATTTCAGACTTGACAAAATGACAACTGCTAATAGAGATTGTTTTTTTTTCCAGAGTAACAGATTTTGGATTTAGCCTCAGTTCCTTGGTGCTTATTAGTAAGTGTTATATTGGTCATATCAGTAACAATCGTAGACAGTTTTATTCAAAGGTTTACAGCTGCTCTCCCTCAATTACAAAAGCTTCCACTATTCTTCAGGTTGTTCCTGTTTTCCCTGTATGGTTGTTAATTGGCTGATTAGTTATATCAGGTATGCTTAAAATGTGCAAGACAGGTGGTCCTCCAGGACTACGGTTGAAAACCATTCCTATAGATAGCACCTAATCCTCGGAAAAGGGGTGACAGTCATGATCAATCTTTATGACTACAGAAGCACAAGTATATCAGTCACTGTCCTACTGGGAAGACAGTTTAATATGATGTTTGTTTAAAATCTGCACATTACATAGCACTATAAGGAAGCATTGGTGTCAAATGTAGGATTTACCTTTCAGTCCCTGTGGAAGTGTTTCTATTCTAGATGGAGCTACACCAATCAATTCTACCCAAAAGCTTTCAGATAGATTTGTTGTCAGGGCTTTTCAAGCTAAATACCATGATTGTAAACACATAGAGTATGATATTAACATAATGGTTCTGTTTAACTCATGTGTAGAATCATGCATTATTAAAGAAAATACATAAGACAAACTATGACAAGCACTTATGGCTAATAATAATGGTGGAAACCAGTTTTTTATTGGTATAATGTAGTCAATGTGTTTTTTTCTTTTTCGTATAACTTTTAACAATACATTTAAAAAAGGATAATGAATCAGGTTGTATAAATACCTGTTCAGGCTTGTATAATAATTTCATGACCTCTGACTCTATTTTGCTGACTACACGAGCAAACGTTTTGTGCCTCTTCGTATTTTGTTGTGCTTTGGATTGAATTTGTTCAGAGGTCAGCAAGGCTATAGGCAGTCTATAGCATTGGCTAATTACCTTAATAACCCCAACCAAAACTACTTTAATAAAGTATTTGCAGAATGGACACAAATGCATGTGCAAATTATTCCTTAGTTGGGCTGAATGAAGAATAAACTCTTCACAACTTGGCACACGTTTTACAGCAGATGCCCTTCCTAACAAAACCCACCCATTTTTCTAACCGGCATTGGGACCGGGTAGCATGGGGTCTGGCAACCACTGAAGGTGGGGCTCGAACCCCATACTATCCCAAATCAACAAGCTAGATCCTGAGTTGCCTGAGCCACCACTCACCTTAAATGCTGTTTAATACATAAGGATGTAAATTACATCTGGTGTGAACTTGTGAGCTTTAACTACATCTGTAAAAACTCTGGAGGCATCACACAGTTTCTCAACGTCGGGTAACGTTACTTCTCCCGTCCGCTGTTGCACAATTGGTAATCACGTATTCAAAAACTCTATAAACTGACTCAATCACTAATTTTATTCTTGTTGTTTTCGTATTTTTTGAATATCTGAAGTAGATTTGTTAAGAAGAATCATGATTTTTTTTTTTTATGCCAAAATCACTGCTCCAGGGCATTCTGCTCTTGAGCTCCAAAGTAGATCCACTGAATTTCTTTCCTCCAACTCTAGTTAGCACACATTTTTTTATATTTAAAAGGTTGTAATTCTTGAGATCTAAATTGGATTTGACCTAATTTGGATTTAGTTGATATCCAGACTGTTAATCAAGCCCCACGATGCACGTTCTTTGTCTGTTGCCTCCTGGCAATAATGATTTTTCGCAGTAATTTTATCTCCAGTTCAAAGTGATAATACTAATTCTAATTTGGCACATTAATTTGGCACGCTAGCAAGAACACCTACACAGAATAATAAGCACTTTCAATTCCTCTGAAATCATTTAAATGTGCGAATCAATTATTCACTATCTTCATCTGTACCCTGTACAATTAATTCTGGCAGATAGTATTTGCATTTGGGATGGTTTACAGCAAATTCATTTCAATGAAAACTTTCAAGGTTTGCCTATCCAGAGTTCCCAAGTGATGTAATTAAAAGTATTTGCCTTACCCTGAGGAAATTGCAAGTGTGGAACCTGATGATGCCATATCACTTTGTGGTCAGGAGACAAAGCTCTGGGGATGGGACGAATGGTGGCTAAGTGGCTTGGATGCTATGTCTTTTTTCTTTTTTTTTTTTTATTCACTCATAGATATGGTTAACTTGTACTTCTGTTATTTTAGACTTTTGTATGATATGTCATTGTATTGGATGCTGTTGAATAAAAATGACCCCAAGGGCAGTTCCATGAGCGTCCTGAAATTTTGTCATCTTCAAAATGACAAATCCTCATGTCATCTTCATGTCAGAGGACTAAGACGGCTGAGTTTAAACTCTAATTATCGCTGTGGAAGTTATTATCCTACATTACATCACCACTGCATGAAATCAATCAGGACTATGGTAGATTAGTGAGAAGAAAAAGCTTTTCTTCTGACATGCTGGTGCCAATCCGAAGCAAAAATAGCAAATTACACAGTCATCACCTGCAGGTAGATTCTCTGTCACTGCTGGTCATGCCATTTTTTATTAGCTGAAATTGACTGAATTCTGTTTTCTGTTTCAACAGCTGATTTCCATCAACCAGTTGGCAGAAAGATGCATAATATTTAAGTAAAAGTGCAAGTACTTTTTACTTCACTATAAACAGAAGTACCACTTAAGTTGAAGCATTAAGTTCATGCTCTAAAATGTACTTAGATACAATAATACAAAAATTCCACAAAGAAACAGATTTTTTAGGATATCTATCAGCCTGAGTTACTGTCTTAAGTTCCATCTTACGTATTTTATTTTTAAAAATAAGTTGATATGGTTGGTAACATGAATGTGCAAATCTTGTTAAGATTGGTAGGACAATATTTTCCCATTAATTAGATGATTGGTCAGTAGCAATGTTAATCTCTTTTCGTTACTTTAGTAGCTTAGTTAGCTAGTGGCTACACAATATGGTTAAAATAAGTCCTATAACTTTATAATTATACTATAGTAACCTTTCTTTCGGCTGCTCCCATCGAGGTGTTGCCACAGAGGACCATCCGATCAGCGCACAACTTAGCACAGATTTTATCCAGGATGCCCTTCCTGACGCAACTCTCCCACTTTTCCAACCTTGCTTGGGACTGCCAATGAACGCATGGGGTGTGGTAATCCACCAACAGGCTCATTTCCCATACTACCCATCCAAGCAACCCAGATCCTCAAAGCAAATTCAAATTTTTATTCGTCACATACACAAATATACGACGGAGTATTAGGGCCAAGGTGGGATAAAAAAAAAGACTTGGAAGGGGAGGGGCAGGGAATTTCCGAGTTTAAAACTCGAAAGTTTCGAAATGAAAACTCAAAAGTTTTGTGTTTCAAACTCGAAAATCTGTGGGTTTTTTTTCCATCAAGGAAGGAAACCGCATATACATTTTACAAGGTTAGGCAGACATCACTTGTTTTGCATTATGCCTGAACTGGAAGATCTAATCAAACTTTACTTTTCCCTTGGCTTGACTAATAAGGAAATACTTGTTATTTTAGCCCAGAATCATCAGATTATCATAAGCTGATGCAGCCATGGTCCCTTGCACTCTGGTGTGTGCTCTTTCAACCTTGTGCAGAGACGTATGTATCAATATGCGGTTTCCTTCCTTGATAGAAAAAAAACCCCACAGATTTTCGAGTTTGAAACACAAAACTTTTGAGTTTACATCTCGAAACCTCCGAGGTTACATCTCGAGATTTTCGAGTGTACATCTCGAAATTTTCGGGTTTTCATCTCGAAACTTTCGAGTTTTAAACTCGGAAATTCCCTGCCCCTCTCCTTCCAAGTCTTTTTTTTTTTTTTATCCCTTCTTGGCCCTAATACTCCGTCGTGCAAATATACACACTATGAAATGCAATGAAATGCTTACATGGCTGTTTGTAACCTAAAAAATAAAAAAGAGATGCCAATAGAAAATACTGCTAAATATTAAATTTACAATATGTAATAATTTTGTTACTATAAAATAAAGGATTAAATAGAAATATATAAAAATGTAAGGAGTATAAACTGTATGAATAAACTATATAAAGTACAGTATATGGAATGTACAATGTGTGCAATGTGCAAACAGCAGCAGTATGGGTGGTCAAGGAATGAAATAAATGTATTTCTCAATTTCTCACTGCCTGTGGTCTGCCAGTTAGGAAACTGGAGATCCTCTGACACAGACATGGGCTTAGTCCCAGGTTCTCCAGCTTGGTGGTGAGTGTGGAGGAAATTACAGTCTTAAACACTGAACTGTAGTCAACAAAGAGCATTTTAACATAATTCCCCATTCTAGTGTCCAGGTGAGTGAGTGATGTATGAAGGAGGTGAGGGATGGCATCAGCTGTTGAGTGGTCTGGGCAGCAAGCAAACTGTTATGGATTCAATGTGCACTTAAAGCACTTCATCACAACTACTTTATCACTGGGGAACAACCTAGAGCCTTAGCCACCTGAGCCAATTTAATTTATGATTAAAATATAATTAAAAGACAATAAAAAATAAACATAATTGTCTTGGTGTTAAACCTAAACCAACGAGATAGGAGTTCACACTTTTTTTTGCTCAGTATGTTAGCTAGTTAGCCAGAGAAGTGGGCAAGATCCATTGCCAAGGTAACCCTCAATTACTTTTTAACCAACCAATGGCGTTTTAACCAATCTTTGCTTGGACTGTTTGGACTGGTGGTATTGTTTATTCCTGCCCTTTCCACATGGGGTGTAACTTAGTGAGTGACAGCATAAAGCTTATGTAAAAGTACAAGTTTAGATTAAGAAGTAAAAAAAGTTGTATTTTGTTACTTGCCATCTCTGGTAACATTGAACATGAAAGAACATTACCTTATGAATTTTGTTCACAGTTACAATGTGGTTAACAATCCATACAGGATACCTGTCGATGTGACTTTTCCAACTGAGTAGTGTAAGATTTTTGGTCGTTTTCTTTGGAGTATGCATGAAAGTGCTCAGTATGCTAGTCACGTCCCCTACTACATGATGGCTGTAGATCTCTCAGAGAAGGACACAGAAAAGCCTTGCTTTCGTCTAATCTCATCCAGTTGCTTTGTTTCAAACTCTGGGCCAAAGAATGGCCAGTGTCACAGCTAAAATTTGATCCATGACACCTTTTGTACTGTACAACAGGTGCCATATTAAATATGTAGGACAGACATCTCGTTGTCCTGATGGCTATTATTCATCTCAGACCTTATCTTTTTTTTCCCTTCTATATATAACCTTACTATATAATCTCTATTCAGTCCTTACTTCAAAGTAATATTTTTAAGTCAGTTCTCCACCAAAAAAAAAAAAAAAAAAAAATCCAATTTTTAAAGTCTAAGATAAAGCCCATTACTCTGAAAAGCATTTAGACACCTGTTATAATGTGTTCCCATTACAGCAGCAGGTACTGAAACAGTTCTCTTCACAGCCTCGGGTGTGTAGGCGAGGGAATGACATGCAAATTAAAAACTGGGAGCAGCAACAGCTAGCTAGTCAAGTGCTTTCATGAGTGTGAAAGGACAAGTGGAACTGGTGCATAAGTGCTTTATCGTGTAGCACTGATGCATTCTGTTATTGTTACACTGAATTGATTTCCATTAAAGGACTATTCTGTCTGGCAACCTACAGAGAGACCATCCAAAGTCAAGACAAGTGAAATAATCTTAAATGGGGGCACCAGTAAAAGAATCAAAAGTGAAGAGGGACTTGACATTGAATCAAAGATATGGATGGAAGAACATGAATATGAACGGATGGCATGAAGTACTGTATAATGGCTCAGTGAGGAGTGATGCCAACCTACAGCTCATTGGTCTCAGTTTGGGGATTCACATGTTCCTCCTGTGTCCATGTAGATTTCTACTGGATGGATTCTCTAATTTCTGCTTACTGATTAAAAACATGCACAGGCTATGGTACATTGGCACTAGGTATGAATGGTGACTTGCGGTGGACTAATTGACTGGCATGCCAATCAGTCTGAATTGATCTGTCCTTGTGAATTAAATTATGAATTAATGATGAATTAATATATTCATTTTAGAATTCTTAACTATTTAAATGGGTTTGGATTCAAAGGCAGGTTTATTGGTGCTAATAACAAAGCTCACAAATCATAAGGAAGAAAATGTTGGCTGCCTTTGCTTGCTAAGCCCCAGATACAGGAAGGTGTGGTACACTGGGTGTTCTGCAGCCATAGCCAGCATCAACTTTTCCTGGCGATTTGTAATGTACTGGCTTTTCTGTGGAATCGGACCAGATGGGCTGCCCTTTGGTCATTTGGTAAATGGTTTATTTAATCTATTGCATTAATGAGCATTATGGGAGGATGTTTATACCTGCAGGCATTAGGCTCTATAATGAGTTCCTGAAAGCACTTATTTCGCTATATACTGTAACACTAATGCACTTATCCCAGTGCTTGGATAATGTCAAGGTACAATTATAAAATCCCTTTGATCCCTTTATGGGATCAATAAAGTATCTATCTATCTATCTATCTATCTATCTATCTATCTATCTGTCCGTCCGTCTACAAAGTTTTCCTCAGTATGCCAGAGCCATGATCAGACTGCCTTCCTTTTGTCTGAAACACTGGCCTCCCAGGAACTCCTTTAATGGACCAAACATGTGGAAATTGCTTGAAGTGAGGACAGGACCCCCCACATGAGGGGTGTGGCAATACCTCCCAGGTGAGTTCCTGTAATGTGCAAGTGGTGTTGGAGAATGATTGTGTGTACAGTTCCTACAAACAAATGCGTCTCTTCTGCAAGTTTTCAACAAGTTGTCGATTTTCAAGGATCAGTCATTCTACTTGCTGAATGTTCACGGTAACGACTGCAGTGGGCCCTGAGCCACCTCGCCTGGGACTTACGACCTGCTTTAAAATGTATGCACCAATTAAATGTTTTACTGCAGCTAAGAGGCTCATCACTGTACTATGCTTGACGTCTTGTGTAAATGTCAATTGGTTTTATGCCTTCATTCATGAAAAAGTTAATCACAAGTCCAGTTGGACTTGAACACCCTTTGCATTTCTTTCTTTGTGCTGCTAGGACAAAATTGCACAAAATACCTTTCCAATAAACACAGTTATGCATAACTGATTTCTTAATATGGTGTATTCTTGTATATTTCTTTAACTCATTGCCCACTTTTTATTAGCTATGACTAATTTTTTTTTATAACAATAAGCATTCAATAATTAATAATTAAGTGTGTATTTAAACTTGTGTGGTTTCTATCTCAAAACTGAAACAAGAGAGCGGTAAATGTCTAGTCCAAATTTTGTTCCTTGCATACACATGCACACCAGTTCGGGGGCAATGTCCATGATGTTTTGGTTATAGTCCTTTTTTTTTGGTTTTGAATTTACCATAACATTTATAGCAACTCCTTCACAATAAGCCAGTATTTTGCATAAGCCACTATTTGGCATTTTAAAATATATTGAAATTCAGAAATCTTTTCTCAACCCCCTCTTGTGTGCTCTAATGCATCCTAATCCTGTTCCTTGACTAATCTTGCATTATCCGTTTGAGCATTTTACTTGCACCCAGTATTCTGGAGGAGTCTGAGGACAAAATAATATTTATTACTATGAATGTGTTATAAATATTCTTAATTATCTAGATCCCTTGTGCTGCCATGTCATGGCCATTACTTAATTATCTCATTTCCACCTCTTAATGATCTAATTTCCATGCCTTACTTACCAAGTCAAGGCGCGGCATTATGATCTCATAGCAAATTAAAGTGTTCGGGAAGTGGTGAGAGTGTGTCTCAGTGTGTCTACCCTCTCTGAACTTAAATGCTCGCTGACATTTAAATGTGGAATATGGAATAATTGCCATGACCCGCAGTGAGTAAAAGAATTGCTCGGTAATGAGAGAAGAGACGTTGAGTTTGCAATGGTGCCATTACATACAGTAGCCCCTTCCCTTATTTTACCTTCCCTGCAACTAGCGGTAGTCTTACATGGTTTGAATATTGATTTATTTGCATATCTATGTTTCTGAACAAGTACTATGCTTTTTTTCTGTAAGTCCGGCAGTAAGCAAGTTGTTCTTTTCTAGCGAGCGTGTAATCCGTGAGCTGTTTTTTACTCCCTTGCAGCACTGTACATCTAGCCAGGCTGAAAGATTGTAGCTATTATAGTGATTTTTTTTTTTCTGTGCTAAATAGTGAGACCTTTATCATTGTCTCTGTTCTTCTCTCTTAGCGTGTGGGAAGCTGAGCCGCTTGCTTTCCTCCTACCACACTTATCTCTCTGCCAAACATCGAACTGCTTTTTACAGAGCAGGGCTGCGTTACAAATCCATCTATTTCAGTGTCAAAACAGTGTGGCATTTTGCTCACTCACTCAAAAAAATAAAAAAATAAAAAACGAGACATATGAATACATTGGACCATTATAATTATTTATCTACAGTAAGCACTTTGTCCTGGTCAAGGTCGTGGCGTATCTGAAGACTATTGTGGGAGCACTGGGAGCGAGGTGGAAATACACCAAAGTCCATTTACTATGAGCTCAGCTAATCCACCTACCACAATGTCCTTAGGAAGCGGGAGGAAACTGTAAAACCAAGAGCAAACCCACACAAAGAGAACACATAAGCTCAGGATCGACCCACTGCGTTACTATGCCACCCACTTATATCACCGACAATACTAATTCATTAATGGTTACTCGGGTTTTATTCCCTCAGTCTTTGTCAACCAATGTCACAGCAATTGGATGTTAACTATCAAGGTCTCACATGCCCTGTCATGTATGCTCCTTTCCCCACTCTTGTTCACACACACACACACACACACACACACACACACACACACACACATTGTGAGGTAACAGAAATATCCCCATTCTATTTATGAGTTCAATCTTAGAGCTCAGAGCATTTTTAGGGTTTTTGCATTACTATGTTTTAATGATTATATTACGCCTTAGAGTTATTAAAATAATTTTAAATAAATCATGCTTTTTATAAATTGTCAATATTTTTTGTTTAAAAATATTAAAAAGTGTCAATTGTATTAGTTTAAGAATAAATGTTTTTATAATTTGAATCTGTAGATTTGCCAACAAAAAATATCAGATTGCTTTTTTATTATTTATAATACT
>JAOVVB010000026.1:24034634-24048047 GCA_028570985.1 Heterobranchus longifilis
ACATGTCCTGACAAAGACCTTGATGTTTTCGACACGTCTAGTTTGCTCCATTGTTGATGTTGACTTTTCAGGTTATACCCCTTGATCTGCCCTGATCATTCCATAACTCCTTTTAAGTAACTCACTCAATCAGCAAGAGTCCTGAAATATCAACTAGTAAACAGGCCATGTTTTAAATTTATACATTTTGAATGATGATGTTCTCTGAAGAAAAAGAAGAAGAAACTCGCTGGTATGTCTAAAGAAAGACATTGCTAAAGAAACAAACAGGTATTGACTCTGAACTCTCTCTATTTATTAGTCATTATAAATAAAAACAAAATAGTTGAATTAAAGCTATTCTCTGAACATACATAAACATATAGTATACACTAATCAATTATTACATTAACACCACCACCAAGTGAATTATCAATATACCATTATATACCACTAAAGGCCAGTTCATCTGGTCCAAAACACTCGAAAAATTAATGGAGCACAAATTGCTAAAAAATGTCAATTCTGTGTATGGGGCTTAGCAAGCAAAAGTCCAACGTTGTTGATCTGGCTTCCAAATTCACCAGATTCTAATCTCACCAAGCATCCATGGAATGCACTGGACAAACAAGTCCAATCCATGGAGCCAAGTCCAATTGATGTCACTACAGTAATTATGATGTCACTCATGTAGTTATTAGCCACTTTTCAGCATAAGTTTATGGCATCTCCATGGCTGAACCATTTGCTATATGAAAAGTTGCATCACCAATGTCTTGAGATTATATTGGCCTGGTTTGGTGCAATTGTATAAATGCCCTAGGGGGAGTACAGTATATTAAAATCCATTGGGTAAGTTTTTCAAAAAAAAACAAGATAACTGACTTCCTGTTGAGTAAAGCCCATGAGCGAAAGTTGTTCAGCTCAACGAGATCTAAATGTGTACCGGGTTTTGCATGTATGCATGCAAGTGTGTATGCAGCAAAATCTCATGTAAATGACACATGCCACATTCAGGGCTTAGCCTCTCTGGCGTCTTGATGGCAGCAGATTCCAAGCTATGTGCTGTTTTTCATGACTTTTTGAGCATGTTCAGGGCCCCAAAAAGCCCTGGATGCTAAATGACATCAGCACTATCAGAGCAAGAATGTCAAAGTGCTGATATCATTGTGCTTGGGCCCTAATAATTCTTAGAAGAACAATAGAGCCCTTGACATGACATCAGCACTATAAAAAGCCTTAAAAAGTTAAGCCTTTATTTGTCACATATATATTATAGCACAGTGAAATTCTTTCTTCGCATATTCCACCGTACCTTGGGGCAAAGTGCAGGGTCAGCCATGATACAGCACCCCTGGAGCAGATAGGGTTAAGGGCCTTGCTCAAGGGCCCAACAGCGGCGACCTGGTGTACCTGGGGATCAAACCGGCGATCTTCCGATCTGTAACTCAATATTAGAGCATCAGCACTATCAACGCATTAGCACTATCAGATCTATGATGTCATAGTGATGATGTCATAGTCCTTGGACCCTTAAAAAAGTATTGGCTGATATCACACTGCTGCTACTAATTGTTTTCCCAATTTACAAAGCTATGTTTAAATTAGTTTTCACTAATCTTTAAGCTCAATATGGTCACTGTATAGATATGCTTTCTTAAAAGAAGCCAGGCTGGGGTCAATAGGGGTGCTGATTCTCTCATCCATTAATAAGAGATCCTTTGAAACTCTCATGGCTGGTTCAAAGGACATCTGAGCCCACGGACTGCTTCCTTATAAGCATCTATTCCAGATTTGATTGAGTACTTAAAACTAAAATATAACTGTACAAATAGGATGGTTAAATCATTTATGCTCATGAGCCTAATAAGTTTTGACTCAGCAACAGGGAACAGAATAGAGAGAGTGTGCATGTGTGTGTTTAAGTGTGTCTATGCTTCTTTTTGCAGAGAAGTGATTTTTTTACAGCCATTGCTTAAATTTGTCACTGCAGTGTTGAGTTGATTAATCCCAGTTCTCAGTTCAACCAGATGAATTTGAGTTGCATCATGGGTTCAGTATTACATTCCAACAAGGTCTTGCTTCCTTCCATGATAGTCTTAGTCCTTCTATTCTCAGGGAGACAAATCACTAAAACACCACGTAGTGATGAAGTCTTTATGAGGGAGCTCATATTTTTCAAGCCTTTTCACTCAGAGATTAATGGAGTGTTGCAAAGAATATGGGATTGGGGCATTGAGGTAAGAACAGTGAGAGAGAGAGAGAGAGAGAGAGTGGGTAGTGAGAGGACAAATCTAATGCTATTTCTTAATGCTATTATGTTATTATTATTTTTCTTAGCTTGTTTCTATTTATACCAATTTTCATATTTTTAATGAAGATATTAAGTAGAAGAGAAAAAAGAAATTAAGAGAGGTGCATGAACACATAGCAGTTAACAAAACAGAAATCTCGTCTTTAGTGAATATAGTAGAAAATTAAAGAATAAATCCAGGCAGATAATACTGAGACCCTTTTGTTAAGTCCTAGTTGGAGAGCTAGCACCATTGTTGTTCATTTGGCTGCTTCCATTAGGAGTCTCCACAGGAGATCCTCAGATTTTTTATCCCAAATACCCTTGCTGGAGCAGCTCTGGTACTATTCTGGAGGCTTTGGTCTGGTACTAAGGGTTCCCTGCTACACCTGTGATTGGGACTCAAACCCAAGCCTTGTGACACTCCTAGGCGGGCAAGAAGCCAACCACTTCCTCAGCGCAAGGACAAATGTAACTGGCTAAATTGGGGGCTTCACCCTGTCCCAATAACCCTATAACAATCTTATGCAATGATGCAATGAACATGCAAAGTAAACGCAATGAAACACATGCAAGATAATCACCCAGTGCAGTGTATCGAAAATCTTTATTTTAATTAGTTTTTTTCTTTGTTTTCATTAATTATGTTATTTTATTCTTTTTGGCTATTGTTTTGGCATAATCATGGTATAAAAAGAATAACATCAAAGCAAAAGTTCCAAATGGATTTTTTTACATACCTGGCACAGAACATTATTATTTACACACTGTCTTCAAAAGACCCTTTTTTTCATTTTTAATCCATCAACCAAAGATTAAAGCATGATCCACTACAGTGGGATGCCACGGATCACAAAGTGAGCAAAATAAATTTCATATACTGTATGTATGAAGAGAAGAACAACATGAATATAATGCAGCTTGGTATAAAGAGAGAGAGAGAGAGAGAGAGAGAGAGAGATGGTCATTAAAAGCTCTTTAATAATTTAGATCTGGACTTTTTTTACATAGAAGAGTGCAATGTGTGCTGCCCAAATTAAATGGTCTGCATCCTGTAAAGTTCAGTGAAGCATAGAGGCTTTATCAGAGAACAGACGAGCAGAGTAAAAAGAAACAGAAAAAAATAGATAATTGTAGCATAATAAATAGGAAAGGGGGGATGTAGGGTTATAATGGGGGAGGGCTGGACTGTGTGGTACTTTAAGGCTGAAAAGAACAGTCTTACTGCCTTATCTTATTCTAAACATTAAAGGTCCTATATTTTCCTTTTTTTAGTAACTTACCATGGGTCTTTGAGCTCCCCCAAAGTGTGTCTGTTACAGATAATGCATTTTTTTTTTTTCATACCCTTATTTCAGCTTCCCTGAAAACTACAGCACCAGAGCCAAAATGTGAAACTCAGTAAGGCAGGACGAAAGGAATACAGGATCAGCTGACAAACACTTGCTTACCTTATTCCACAGGATCACATCTAATGGGAAAGCATGTCGCAAATTGACTGTTGCATTTTGGGAAAAGGGAGTTTATAACTTGCATGACGCGATTCATGAAGCTGCATGTTGTTGCACTTGATTATACTTAAAAATCTTTTAACATGCATACTGTAACTCATGCGACAAGGCTATTTCATGAATGAACTTGATTATATAAATAATGACCTTGACTGTCTATAATTTCTAAATGTCCTACCTCAAACAAGACAAACCAATCTCTTTAGACTGCCATGGCTACAGCCCTGAATAGCCATTGCACATCGCATGATCGGGACAATCAGGTCACCTGACGTTTGCTGCTGACTCAAGTTTACTGTATGTAAAAAATTCCGTTGGCCACTCTGTCCTAGCAGCACTTTCCATTTAAGGATACGGTCTCCCTAGTCAGGGACCGATATTTGGACTGATACTTTGAGGAATGTGAAAGTTTCTTAAAGCCGATCATTACCGGTGACGAGACATGGATTCATCACTACTGAGAGTAAACAGCAGAGTATGGAACAGAAACATCCTCAATCAATCGCCGACCAAGAAAAAGTTCAAAAGTCAACCATCAGCTGGAAAATTGATGCCTACAGTTTTCTGGGATTCTCAAGGGCCAGTATTGCAACATTATCAGGAAAAAGGTTCAACAATCAACAGTGCTCGTTACAGTGAGACGTTTATTGAAGATCAGAAGACTAAATTTCAGAATAAAGGTCTGCTATCAAAGGCTTGTGATCCTGCATGACGATGTACGTCACCTGTTTGGTCCTGAAAGAAGCCCTACAAGGAAGGAGATTCACCTCTGATGAAAAAGTAATTGGACCACTGATGAAGAAGTGAATGTCTGATAAATGAATAAATGAATAAATAATGAAATAAATGTGTGACGACTTGATTATTTAGCTTGTCCAAAATACCTGCCTTGCTCCAACGTTCTACTTAAATATAAACTACACTTAAATTATAATATAAATATCCAAGATACTGTATGTCACAAAATTCACACTCATGAATGAGGGCTTCTGTAATTTGGAATTAGAATCAGGACTTAAGTCTATAAACTTGTTAAGGCTTATTAAGTTTTTTTTTTCTTTTATAAAAAATTGCAGTTGCAATCTTTAAACATTAAACAACCATGATAAGAACATGAGCGAGGTCAACACTGGTAAACACACAACACGAGGAGCGAGGCTTATTACGATGATGAGACTTTACAATGAGGCAGAGACAAACAGACAAACATATCAGGAGTTAAATGGAGAACGGAAGAATACGAATGGGAAATGGGGTGGAGACCGGACCCCGAAAGCAAAACAAAATAGTACAATAAAAGCTCAAGAAGCACATGTCAGGTCTGGGGGTTTGCCATGTGCTGAGAGGATTACACAGATACACACCATCAGTCATTTTCCTTTATCAACCACAATGGCACAATCATTTATATAATCATTTAAAATTGCAGTGCTGTTTTACTATTATTGTTAGGGGACTATCATTTCCCCCTACCTACAGTATAACATCATCCCTGATGCACTCACTTCCACTTATGTTTAGGGCTTCCTTGGGAGAAAAGGATTTTTTCCTCATTTTTCCTCATCTTGTCAGTGAGACCTACTGTTATCCATGCCCAGTCTCCATAAACCATGCAGACCTCCCCGAATCCCTAGATCATACAGGAGCATTTACTATACCAGAGAAATTGCTATGTGTCATCCTGCCCAGCCATGAGACTGGGCAATTAATCAACTTTACGCAGGCTGCACACCTCACTGGTTTTTCATTTTGGTACAAAGACGGAAGTCTACATCCCTGCATTTATTAAGTTTGAATGAAAATAAATACCAGTAGGTGCTTCCTCAGTTCCCTTCAGCATTCAGACAGGCATGAATCAAACCATTTGATAAGAATACGTTAGGGATATTGGACACTGAGTGCTTTGTGATGTCCTATGGGCTACTCAGTGCCCCAGCCGAGAGTAGAATAAACATGTAACTTCTAGAGATGTGCCTTCTGCTTAATTTTAGCTATTTTTATTTTAACACCTATAAAGGTATTTCTGACTGCAAGCACATGTGTTTGTGTTTGGCAGATGTAATATAGCTCATGATTTAAGCTTGTAACCACACTGAAGCAGTGTAAGGTATGACATTTGATAAGTCTCTGGGTTGCTGATGGGAGAGTCAGAGGTTTCTGGTTTGCCACTGTTAGGCCCTTGGGCAAGGCCCTTAACCCTCTGCCTATACTGAATATTACATCCAGCCACTAGAGATGCAAGGCATCCTCAATGCCAGTCAAAAGCCTGGAGAAATGTGAAGGTTGTGGCTGGAAAGGCATCTGGTGTAAAACCTGTGCCGGTATCTGCTGGAACAAATGATCCCATGTGGTGACCCCCAAGAAAGGAAAAAGAGAATAAATTTACCAACCCAAAAACGGCAAAAAGCAGTGCAGTGTTGTTTCTAGAATACAATCTGCACACCTGAGGTACCTAATAAATGTCCATTGCAGTTTAATACCTTTAATTACAGTGTAGTACTGGATGTTTTCAGATATGTATCTCTATTTACTCCTGCAAAATTCACATTTAATTACTCAGTCAGGCATACAGTACACTAATTACTTGACTAGCCAAATACTGCATCTGTGTCCAGATTTTATTGATCTATTCAACTTATTCCAACCCTGTTTACTTGTCTGTTTACCTTAGCGCTCAATGCAAACAGGATCTCCCGGAATGACACGCATGAGATTACTTCTAACAGGAAGTGCAACTATAATTTAAGCACCTGAGAGACGCTTGCCATCAGGCAGTATTGCTTAGATACCGGTAGGTATACAGTACGTATATGCACTTTTCGTTTTTGAACTATTTTTGAACCAATTTTCCAGGAATACTAAAGAAAATGTCTCTCCATATATCATGCAGGAAAATGCTAAACCTATTTTATTTCCTAGTATCTCTAAGCACTCTCAACCAAGGCTCTGCATGGACAAAGTACTTTATTCGGTTCTGAAAGTGCCGTGTGGTTGCCATGTGGCTGAGCTGGATCAATACTTGCAATACAATTTCCATTAAAAAAAAAGTGTAGAAGTAGATGGATATGAGAATTTATTCATTGAGTAATTCTGTTTTTAGAGCATTTAGCTTGCTAGTTGTTGATACAAAAAGTTGCACAACTTTTAAACAATTATGCACAGTGAAAGCACCGTGTGGTTAGCACTGGACCACTAGGGAACATGCTGTTCCTGCCAGTAAATGTGAAAATATAACAATGAGCGCCACAAGAACCATACTGCGGTAGAGTCATTTGGGAGGTACAGTAAGATGCACCTCACTGTAATATTTCTGAAAGGAAACGAAACAGAGAGGTAACATTACAACACTAAGAGATGTGTGACATGAGATACACATGCTGTGTGTGGGAAGCTGTTGTGTCCTTTACAATCTCTGATCGGAACTCTAAACCCTGTTCGAATCTTAAGGGAGCATGGGTCTGATCGGATGTAGCGCGAATGGATGTTGATCGGCTTAAACGCTCCAAATAAAGGTTACAGTGTTGTTGTTTTGAGGTTTTATTATCCTAGCGTCATTTCATCCAAGTTGTTCTGAATGTCATCACAATACTTCAAATTACAATCAAATTACATCATCTCATCATTACGTCATCTGATACTAGAGTTCCTGTTGAGAACCCATGGGGGAAAAGTGCCTACAGAAAAACATGTTTTCAAAAACCGTGTGTATAAAATAAGTGTATGTCTTCTTTATTGCTGGTTATAAAGTGTTTCTCAAAATGAACATCTCTGTTTTACAGAAATCAGGGGAATACGCCCCGTCCCACAGCAGCATTGGACTCACATTGTGCTTGGCT
Organism: Heterobranchus longifilis; assembly: GCA_028570985.1. Classification (NCBI taxonomy): domain Eukaryota; kingdom Metazoa; phylum Chordata; class Actinopteri; order Siluriformes; family Clariidae; genus Heterobranchus; species Heterobranchus longifilis. The sequence goes on from JAOVVB010000026.1 coordinate 24,042,254, forward strand.
TTGTGACTGATCTTTGCATTTCCCATTGCTTGACTGCCATATTACTGGCAATGGGCCTACTGTATTCTCAAGGGCCTGTCACCTGGTTTCATTTGAAGGACTACCCTCAGCTCCACCAGCAGCAGAAGTCCTATTTCAATATCTACAGTAGTTCCTAACAAAAGAATCCCAGGGGAAAAGTGTCAAACAGAGTCCCACAGTTCCCCGCTCACATCCACCTAACCTTTTTCAATATAGTTCGTTTCTCCAAGACTGAAACGACTTTTTTTTTTTTTTTTTATTATTCATCTGGATTACATACAATATTCTCTTGTCTGGCACTGACTTTAACTATGATGTATTTTTTTTTTTTTTACATCTTTATTGTGAATTATAATGTGATATCACATCCCAAAACTAAACTGCAGAAACAATGCAACCATTAAGAATATAATTCTTAATAGAGGTAATGCAACATGATAGTAATAATCCACACAGGCATTAACATAACTACCCACCCCAGCCACCCAATACACAGATGTACAGATGCATCATACTGAATTATGTCTTAACTACTGTAGATATGAATAATATCTGCACCTGGGTCCATTATAAACTACTTTGTCTTCACTTTTTATTTTGTCTCTGTCCTTTTCTCCTTCTTTCTTTCTTTCCTTCTATTTCTGTCTTCTTTCAACATCTGGTCTCTATGAGCTTGATATAATCTCCCACTATTTGTAAGAGAGCGGGAAAGAAAGATTTGCATGATTATCTACAGATGATATATATACAGAAAAAGAAGATTTATGATATAATTTAACTGATTAATCTATAAATGATTACTGTAATTATAAAATCTTTACATTGCTGCATATCTGATAAGCATGAAATGATTGCAGAATTTTAAGTTAACAAAGGTCACCTAACCTTTGGGACAGTGTGTGTGTGTGTGTGTGTGTGTGTGTTTAGTATTGTGAGGATATTTGGTCCCATTCAAGATATTAAAACATTCCCATATATGCGCGCACACACACACACACACACGCACACACACACACACACGCACACACTGTCCCAAAGGTTAGGTGATGCAGAGTAACTCTTTTTCCAGATTGCAGTGCCTGATGCACTGCCTGATTTACTATTACACACACACACACACACACACACACACACACACCCTGCACGCTGGCAGGACGACTGCTCTGACATGGTTTCCAGGGATACACAGTGCATGCTGGCAAATTAGGCAGCAGGACAGCACAGAACAGAGAGCCTTGTGTTACATACACTCAGTGTGATCAGAGAGAGAGAACAGAAATAGAAAAAAAGCAGGGATGGAAAAACAGGGGAGGGTTGGATTTAAAGTAGAACACTGAGACTAAAAATTCTGGAGATTGGATGAAGGTATAGATAGATTGGAAGGATCTGGATTAACACAGAAAAAGAATCGAAAAATGTAGAAGCCCTAACCGGTCTAAGACATAGTAATTTAAAATAATAATAATGATAATAATAATAATAATAATAATAATAGAAGAAGAAAATAACTATAGTAAACAAGGAACGCATGGGAGACCAAGAATGTAACGCATAAGAGGGCATGATTAGAATTTTTAAAATATTTTTTACATCTCCACAAATTGGGTTAGAAATGTTTTAATGCTTTATTAAAACCTGGCAGGATAATGCTGACCCGTTAACTTTGCTAAAGAAATCTGGTCATAAAAAAAAAAAAAAAAGATTGTACTTTGTGGCAATGGAAACAGGTCATGTAGTTTGGTGAGTCCAGATTAACCCTTTTCCAGAGTGATGAGTGCATCAGGGTAAGAAGGGAGCCGAATGAAGCGATGCACCCATCATGTATAGTGCCCACTGGTCACAGTGTTATGATCTGTGGTTGCTTCAGTTGGTCAGGTCTAGACTCAGCAACGTTCTGTGGCAATAAAATGAAGTCACGACCTGAATGTACTGAATTACTGGTTATTAAATCTAGAGCCTAAAGCCGCTGACCCAGCTTCTGAACTCCCCAGATCTCAATTAGAACCAGCATCCACTGGATTCACTGGACAAACAATCAATTCATGGAGGCCCAACCCAGCAGTTCACAGGTCTCAGAGGATCTGAGGCCAATCTCCTAATACCAGATACCACAGCACACCCTTTCAGAGTCATGCAAAGCTCCCCAGGTAGCACTTACACAATACCTGGCATAATGTTTTCCATAGTAACGTTATGGCTGATCGGTGTGTGCATGCTGGTGGGGTGTGTTAACCTCCAAGCTATGTTGAGGCAAAACAAATATATATATATATATATATATATATATTTTATGTATCTTGTTAATAAAGTGAACAAAAGTTTGGGGCTTTTAAGAGATCTGATTAATCACACCTTTCGGCATGATGTACGTGATAGTGAAGCATGTCTTTCCTTTACCAGCATGTAGAATTTAATAAAACAGCGTGCAGGGCTTCTGGCAGCGACTCTGTAAAATTATAATAAATTAATAATATAACTCTTAAGCAAGCCAGACTGTAGTAATGAGATATAATTAATGCATTATTAGATTATAATCAAATTAATTTCTTTCTGCTTGTGATTCTATGTGAATAATAGATGGTTATCTCTGATTTTTGGAAACTGCTACAGTGATGGAAATCATGCCTAATTATTCTCCATCATCAGTTGCATTTATTTTTAAGTTCTTATATTTATTAAATTGCTCACTTGAATTAAACATTTAAATGCAACAATTAGTAAACCAGGAAATATGGCCCTCTTGTAAGAGGTTTAGAAATAAAAAAAAAATAAAAAAAGTTTACAGATCAAATACAGAGGCGGAATAAAAGAAATCTGTGTGTCTGTGGAATTTATTTTAACAGTCAAAGGCATTCATGGCTACAAACAAGAACTGATATGAGGCACTGTTGTAAAGTACAAAATTAAGTTAGGAGACACTTTGGGATTGTTTACTGTACTGTATGTTAAGCCGAAGTGTGTTACCACACCTAAGTTGTACCTATATAATAGTGCCCTGAGGTGTTTTATTTTTTCCTATATCAATGCAATTTGCAATATATCAATTATTAATTAATTCATTCAATTATTACATTACGACATTCAGACAATGTCGTAACCATTACAAATAACCATGTAAGCTATGACTATGAAACACTCACTCACTCTCTCATCGTCTATACCGCTTTATCCTGTATTCAGGGTCAAGGGGGGCCTGGAGTCTATGCAAGGAGACTTGAGGCACAAGGTGGGGTACAGTCTGGACAGGGGGCCAATCCATCGCAGGGCACACACACACACATACACTCACAACAGCCAATTTTGGAAACGCCAATCAGCCTAACCTGCAGGTCTTTGGACTGTGGGAGGAAACCAGAGTACCCGGAGGAAACCCACCGAGCACGGGGAGAACATGCAAACTCCATGCACACAGAGAGGCGGAAATCGTACTGGAGGTGCAAGGCGACAGCGCTAACCACTACACCACCGTGCTGCCTGACTGTGAACCATGTAAGTTGAATTAACACAAAATATGTGACAGAACCTTTAATTTGCAATTTGATAACGTGATTTAATTGGGCAATATCATACAAGATCGAGTGCTGTTCTAGGGGGTGATATTCAGCACGGCTGCGATGAGGTTGCGAGCATGAGGGCATAATCCAAATACTGAAGATATTGCAGCCGTATTGATATTCAGTACAACAGCACAACCTTGAGTGTATAGCACATATATACACATTCCCATCTCCCATTTTTTTCCTCCCACAGTCCAAAGACATGCAGATTAGGCTAATTAATAGCCCCGCCTCCTGAGTCTCCTAGAATGGGCTCCAGACCTGCACGACCCTGTATACAGGATTAAGTGGTATAGACGATCGGGTGAGTGAGTGATCATTCACTGAACAACATTCAATCTTGTTCTGCAAACACCAGTTATTATTATTAACAGATTATAATTGGCCTGTCAATTTAACCAGATATTTTATTCTGCCAACACATATCCATTTATCTGTGACTGGCGGAGATGGCAACCAAACAGTTAGCAACCAACAGTTAGTGTAAATGACATAACTTTTTTAAGTTGTGGGCATAAATCCCGACTAGCATTAAATGGAAAGCTAGTGTGCTAGGATATAAAATTACTTGTTTCATGCAAACCAAGTTGTGACCTTGATCAGGGTTTAGAGAGGGATTTGGGATTCAGACGTGTGTTAGAGGCTAGTTAGCTTTGTAGCTCACATTAGCCATGAACAGAACAAGGCAATTCAGAACGACTTACTAAACAACGTAACAAAGTGTTGTTTAAGAAGATATTGTGTTATCAGGTGTGTTTTCTTGCTGAAAGTGCTTCCGTGCCTGAATTTGAATGTGGGTTTTGGCAGGCAGCTGTTCTCCCCGCTTTTTTGTTGTGCGGATCGTATAGACCTACTTTTACAGATACTGCAACCGACAGTTAGTGTAATGAATGATTGTTAAAACACCTGGGACATGAACTGATACATGTAGGTAAACATCCCAGTGCTGTTATGCTCAATATCACCACCCACCCATGGAATGCCTCTTGTCCAATTAGATTACTCTGATTTCAGAACAAACTGTTGTATAGTTTAAATTTGTTGGAAGCTGAGACAATTTCGTTACACATCATTTAACATTCAGATGCAGTATGTTTCTGATTCCTCCTACTGAAGGAGACACGCGGAGTTCTAGGAAAACATTTTGAGTCTTTCCATCTGTGTTTGTTTATTTCCATGGCAGAAAGAAAAAGACAGAGGAAGACGGCAGTTATTTCAGAAGGTGTCATCGATCATCGTTAAGTCTTTTCCGCCCTCCTCGTCTTCAACTGCGCCACCCACGGCGACCCATAATACACCTGTCACTCCGCTCTCCATGGAGACAGCACTAGGCAGGGGGAAGATAGTTCTGTCATTCTTCTCAGCTCACTGATCATGGGTTTATGGATTAGCACTTTCTCACTTACGTGTCATATAATCCTGCCTGTAATCCCGAGCATGCTTTCCATTTGCTTTACCTCTACTGTATACAGTATATAAATATAAAGCTTTATATCAATTGCTGTATTGTATTATGCTGGCTGCATCTTTTGATATGACAGAATGGAAACGCAGTTCTTTAAGCAACACACAATGTTTAAATATTAGGAATTTCAATTGCTTCTAATTACAACTTATATACACGTCAAGTTCTGGGGAAAGAAAAGAGTTACATTGTAACAACAGTTGTGGAATTTGGGCCTGATTACTTACATTGTGCTTGCATATAAGAACCATTGTAACGTACAGTGGAACCTTGGATTAAGAGCATAATTTGTTCCGGAAGCGAGCTCGTATTCCAAAACACTTGTAAACCAAATTGAATTTTAACATAAGAAATAATGGAAACACAAATTAATCGTTCCACAGCCCAAAAACATAAATACATAAAAAAAAAATACACAAAATATTGTGTTAATTAACCTGCACTTTACCTTTAAAAAGAAGTAAAAATAAATCCCGACAGATAAGTGTTTCCATTTGTGCGCGCAGGCGCTGTGTATGTGTGTGTGTATGTGTGTGTGTGTGAATCTAAAGTAAGCTCCCCTCTCCCCCTTCTCGTCTTACAGTTACCCTTCCTCCACACACACACGCGCACACAACGGAAACAATTTTATCGGAAAAATAAACAAGAAATCTCTATAATGACACTCGATTGAACGACACACTAACAGAATCACTGCTGTAAAGTAAAAATAAAACAAATTAACCTGCACTTTACCTTTGAAAAGAATCGC
>JAOVVB010000026.1:24104907-24115116 GCA_028570985.1 Heterobranchus longifilis
CTAAACTGTATATGGTTGAAATGACAATTAAAGTCTCCTTGACTTGACGGAATCTGAATTTGCTACGCCATAACATGTGACACAACATGATTAGCAGAGATCTCAAAGGAAGTATAGGTGAAGCCTGGGCTCCAACAGTCATGTCATGGGAAAGAGACGGCTTTTTTATGGGAACTTGAAGGTCCATATTAAGGGGGGGGGAAAAAAACTATAAAAACATGTTGCTACAGGGTTATAGTTTTAATCAAGGCTGCAGTGATTTACAATGGTTGTGCTTTTTCAAATAGTAGTTCCGACATAAAAAAGTGTTCACTTTTTGAGCACAGTTAACCTTCAAATACATCAACAAAGCAGCCTGACTTGTGAAAATAACAAATGGCATTAAGGAAGATGGTTTTTGACTGACAGAACTTATTTGGCTTAATGGAGACGGCGCGCTGAGGAAGGAAAGACGTTCAGGGTGAAACAAGGCATTCGCTTTGATTTCGATGCAATTTGACACACTGATGTTGGTTGTTAGAGTGCTCATCAAGACTCAGTCATTAAATAAAAATCCCAGCACACACATCCTTACACGCATGTTCACTCTGCGCTGTGAGCTGCTGTATGAATACTTAAACAGCCCGAACATGGTATCGGTGCTAAAAAGTGTCTTGCCTACTGTAGGTGAAAAAGTTATTTTAATTTTAAGATAGGATCATATACCACACCATTTTATTTGTAATAATACTATATAATGCTTCTTATCTCCTGATCCATGCTTCATTTTTTTTTTTTTTTCTGTAAATATGCATACACATTTATATTTTTATCATAAAAATTTTTTTTTAAAAAACACATTTGCTAAATACAGTTTCACGCCCTTTTATGTCTGTAGTGTCCGGAACTTTTTTGAACGAACTTAACTGTATATTCAGATGAAACTTGGCCGATTTAGATTTCACATGAAAACACACAATGCCCTAAAAAAAAAAAAGTGTATTATTCTAAAATGCTAAATTGTTAACATATTGCAACATGAATTTGACATGGTTACGGACACTACACATATTTTGCTTTTTAAGCTTTTACCAAAAAAACTCTTTAAACAACAATTTTTGCAGGTCATATGCTTCTAGAAGCTTACACCAATTTTAGTATCATAAAGAAATATGAATAATTAGCATTTTAAATGATTATTGTTTGACGCAAGACAGTATAATGCTGAACAAGGTCCATTTTCGGGGCACATATAAAATCATCTCTCCAAAACGGGTAAAAGTTAGCAAATTTAAAACATTGCAGGGAAGCAAGATTCTGTATTATATGTATAACATAAAAAATTTTAATCGGCACCAATACTGTGTTTTGGCCGAAAGCACGTTTGTAGTAGAATAAATACAGTATATAAAGCTTGTTAGGAGATTTGCAGAGTGCGTCTGACAATACACTCCACTGTTCTGTATGGCTTAACTGCTTTCTCTAATGTAACACATCTCACCCAACTTGCTGTTGGTAAACCAAACACACACACACACACACACACATTCTTCTACATGATCTCATAGTGATCTCACACACCCCTTCCTATGATGATATTTTTACTCTTTTCCCAGGGAGAAGAGTAAAACACACACACACACCAACACACACACACACACACACTTTAGTGCTCAATGCTACTCCTTATGACTCGCTTGTCATTGTCGGGGATAATTATTCATTATTCATCAAACATTCAACTACACGCATTACTCACTCAAACATTTCCAGCTCGTCATGTCGAAGGAACTGACATGTCCACAAACACATTATTTATTTTTTATTTAAAATCATTATTAAAGTGTTATAATGCTATACTGCACTCATTTATCTTATACACACATTTAAAGTTTTATCAGTGCACAAAAAGAATCCAATAACACATGAAAAATGTCGTTTCAGTCCCTTGTCACAGAGGATAAGAGCGAGCGGACTGTCCTACTTCCAGGAGATGAATTTACCAGGATAGGGTTGAAATTAAACGTTTAAAAAGCAAATAAATAAATAAATCTTTAAAGCATTACAGTATTACATTGCTTTAGAAGTGCCAAAGGGCCTTTGAACAAAATGCAAAACAAATGTGGCGAGTCGTGCGAGCCTAATGCGGAGCTCTGTCCGAGGGCTGTTGTATAAAACTTATAGAACACAAACAATAAAGTTTAAATGCTATATTATAGCACATAGCATAATATACCATAGTATTACCATGCTATTTCACACATTATGATGGTAAGCACCATAGAACTTTATAGAAAATAATTTGTCATAATGTGACATTACTGAGCCGGCACTGTGGCTTAGTGGTTAGCACTGTCACTTTGCACCTCCAGGTTCTAGGTTTGATTCCTGTCTGTGTGCATGGAGTTTGCATGTTCTCCCCGTGCTTGGTGGGTTTCCTCCTGGTACTCCGGTTTCCTCCCACAGTCCAAAGACATACAGATTAGGCTGATGCTGATTGGTGTGCCCTTAGTGTGCAAGTGTGTGTGCCCTGCACTGGATTGGCACCCTGTCCAGGGTACCAGCATAGTTAAGATCAGAGTGCAGGGTCAGCCATGATACAGTGCCCCTGGAGATGGATAAAGGGTTGAGGACCTTGCTCAAGGGCCCAACAATGGCAACCTGGAGGAGCTGTGGCTTGAACCGCCAACCTTCCAACCAGTAACTCAGTGCCTTAATGTAAAAACACACCATATTACAAAGACACCATAGTACTATATACTCTATAACCTGGTATTCTAAAAAGTTCTACGGTTCCTAATGTGTGAAATAGCATGGTAATACTATGGTACATTATGGAAAGTACTATAATTTGGCAAAGTGCAGCTGAACGAGAGAAAGGACCCAGGTTTAGTCCACATGTACATATGTATTTTTATAAAATTTTAGGAAGTTTTTTTCCTCCATCATTTTTAAATGCTTTTTAAAATAAATAAATAAACTAAATAAATAAATATGCCCTGTGGTACACAATAAGTACCCACCAAGTATTGTGAATAACCTTTGAATGGTACCATACCCAGTAAAAATGGCCAATTATAAGGTATACATTTTACCATTATAATACATAAGGTATAACGTATTTTGAACAGCGTCCTGTTACATGTTTCATAGTACCGTACTATTGTGCATGGTAGAACCCTGTACTGTACTATAGTATATTTAGCATTGTACCAAAGTATATACCACGGTACAACATAATGCTGCATGTACTATATCAGCCAATGGTACTGTTTAAAATACTATCTTATTATATAACATTGTATTACCATGGTACCTATACCATGGTAAAAGTTCTTTTGGGTATAGGCTTAAAGTCAGAAGTGAAACGTTGTATGGTAAAAAAAAAAAAAAACAAAACAGAGGGATATGTGAACTGGTGTTGAGTTCTTGCCCTGTAAAAATACTACGCGAATTTTTAGCTTAAGATGAGATGTTCAAGTAAAGGTCATACTAATATTCTTTTGTGTTTTTAAAGATTCAGTGTACAAAAAAGGAAAGCCTTTTTGTGACCTGAGAACATGTGCAGCTGAACGAGAGAAAGGACACAGGATTAGTCCACATGTACAGTACATATGTATTTTTATAAAATGAGTTTTTCCTCTATCATTCTTAAAAAGAAAGAAAGTGTCCGAAAGCATGCCAAGGTGGGAATAGAAGTCATGTTGGCCCATTTAGAAGCCTAGAAACGACGAAGTACATCAAACAAAGGAGACAAACATCCTGCTTTGCAAATTTTCTCCTTAAGAATCAAAATTTTTCACATTTTTTTATGTTTTTTTGGCATTTTACAAGTTTTAGAAAAGACATATCACCATGTATCCTAAGAAAGGTATCAAGAAACATTGGCAAGAACCTCAGTGAGCCACTTTCAGTTTTGTTTTCAAAGCAGCCAGTGCCAAGAGGAATCAGAAAATAAGGTTAACTGAGGTTTAATGTCTATTTATTTCATATTTACATGTCGTTTCTAAATGGTTGGATTGCAGAAATATGATTGATTATAGAGTTGGAAATTGGTAATACTGGTAATATTTTGGGGTAACTGGAACGGATTATCTGCAATTACATGATTTCCTTTTGAAAAATGTGTTTTACAATATAATACAAAATTTCACCTGAAGAACTCGCCTCTGGAACGCATTTAATTTGTCCCTGGAAGGTTTTCTCCAAAAAGTCCATCTGCAGTGGCCTTAAACAGAATTTGCTTGCAAATGAGGCTAAAAAGCATAGAAAATCTGCTGTTGTGTGTGTGGATAAGGTCTTGTATGCTCTCTATACAAGCTAAAGCACCTCATCTCAACTGGTGTGTTTAGATCAACATTGTACGATCTACACAATTTCAAAACGACTACATTAGACCACGGTCATTAAACACACGACCCGAGCTGTATAACAATGCAAACAGTGGTTTACAGTCTTTCAGTTGTTCCCATCAAGGGGTCGCACCATCTGATCCATATGAACCACTTGGCACAGGTTTTATGCCAGATCCCCTTCCTGGAGCTGGTCCCTCCCATTTTATCTGGGCTTGCAACCAATGGCTTGGGTTTGGGCATTAGGTTGGAATCGAACCGGTGCATGGCAGACATTATTTGGTTCCAAAGCAAATAACACAGGAAATATCTGAGCAATTAAGGGGTTAAGGTCTTTGCATCACAGGGAATTGAACTTACAGTCTTCTGATTGGCAACCCAACGCTTCAACCACTGAACCATTGCTACCTTAATTGCACTGAAGTGAAAAAAATAAGTGTTATTCCACAAAATCGAGCAGTAAACTCTGGGGTATGAATGAACAAATGTGCTAATGATGCAACTCTTCATTAACAGGCTAGAAGTTTGACACTGTACCCTTGTCTCTTACCAAAACAACGACTTAAATGTTTCAAAGCAACAGAGGTAAACACTTACACAATCACTTTTGTTTAGTGGTAAAAAAAAATTTGGTAAAAACTTTTTTCAGAAACTTCATGGTTAAAGGAGATTTTTTTTTTTTTTTTTTTTGGTTAATGAACTGCAGACGCCGTACTGGTAGTGATACTAATAGGTGATATCTAATCAGTTGTTGTGATCGGAATGTACTTTTCAGATACATGTTAATAAAGACCAAGAGGAAGTGTTGATGCACTTGACCTTTCACCAAGTGTGTTAATGAGAATGAGTTTGGCGCCACTGTGTTACACCTACAATCCAGTACGTCAGGTACTTAGAGAAGAGCTCTTGTGTCAAAATCTGGTTTTAAATGCCTCAGTGCTTTCACAGCATCATGGGAGCGAGCTCCTGTCTCCAAATTATCTTATCCAGGCACCATGATTCTGGTGTATGATACCTTATATTTATATTTTCCAAAAAAAAAAAAAAAAAAAGGTGTGAAATCAGTACAGGTCTCTCTGGGTAGTGCGTCACTGGAAAAAAAAAAAAAACTCTAGAGTTTTTAAAATTGTTCAACAACAGTGATAACGCTAGTGTTCAATCACACCTTGTTCTTGCCTCCAAGGTCTCTTAAGGTTTGCCTCAAAAAACGTCCCGAAGCGTCGTCATGGCAACTATTAAACTGCCATTATGCTAATCTGGCATATTACGCAGTAATTAATCTTCGTTCTTAACTATGACTAGGTTTTGATATATTGCTAGTCTCGGCTTCATAGCTAAACACTCTTGATAACAGCCATTACTCCACTGGGCAGCACTTAATCAGGGTCAGCAAGTCGACAAAACGGTGAAGGCCACCATTGCCTAAATGTGTCTGTTTATAATCATTATGAGGTGTGTCACAATCAATTTAACCTTTACTACTTTTCCTCCCACAAACATTAGCATCATCAAATGCTGTGCAATGCTCTCTGTGTGTGTGTGTGTGTGTGTGTGTGTGTGCATGATTCTGGTGTGTGGAAGTGGGTCACACACAAATACAGCCAGACTCACCAAGGGAGCTCCGACACACACACACACACACACACACACTTATCTCTAAAGCTGAATCTTCAAAGCAGATAGTCATTTTACATCTCTCTCTCTCTCTTTCTCTCTTTACATCTGATAAAACATGACACACAGTAGAAAAAAAAAAAACCTTAAACAAGGCCGGATTTACAATCTGATACGGGATTAGTTAACAGCATGGTGACCCTGATATCGTTGTACCTTCTTAGGATATAAGGTCTGGTTTTGTATTGGGGGCAGTGGTGGATCATACGGTTAAGGCTGTAGCTTGCTGTGTTTCTGATCGAAGAATCGAGGGTTCCAGCCCCAGCACCGCCAAGTCAAGCCCTTGAGCAAGGCCCTTAACCCCATCTGCTCCAGGGGTTGTGTATCCTGGATGACTTTGTGCTCTGACCCTAGCTTCCTAACTGGGATATTTTTGAAAATTCCCCTTATTAGGGGTGGCGGTGGCTCTGGCTCAGTGTGTTAAGGCTCTGAGTCACTGATCAGGTGGTCAGCAGTTCAAGCCCCAGATCTACCATACTGCCACTGTTGGGCCCTTGAGCAACGCGCCTACTAACAAGAAGAATAAAGGATTTTGTATATTAGAATAAAAAATAAAGTGCATTAATGTACATGTGACAAATAAAGGCTGAACAGAACTGATACCGTTGTACCTTCTTATGAAAGAAGGTCTGATTTTGTTTTTCAATTCGCAGGATTCTACATTTGTCTTTCAGTGAGAGAATGACTTAAAAAACGGAGGAGGAAAATTAAAGCAGAGCTCCAGATGAGCAACAGCGCCCACATTCACCCACTGCTACCACTATCATTATCATTATTCCAACCAAGATGGTCAAATCTTTAAAATACAAGATGTGTCATAATGGTGAAAATTGGGACAGCTTCATCAGATCCAGCTTTTTTTTTTTTTTTTTTTTTGAGGATTAGCATAATATAACACCAAACCGGATTTTGTGTGTGCAGAAAAAAAAAAAAAGAGTTTGATATGCATAAACGTTTGTAGAGAACCCATCCCATTCCGCAGTCCTCCTGAAGTAATTGCATATGTTTTATTTATACTAAGCGAGGACACCTAGCAAGGTTAAAGACGTTACCTAATCCACTTAAATCCATCCAAGGGTTAACTAAACATTTTAAATGATTCCGTAAGTGGTCCAAAAAGTGATGAGGTGCTGGCGATATGCCTGATCAAAGTCCCCATGAACAATCAGGCTGTTTTTTCTCACCTCTCCAAAGCCATTAGGGAAAAAAAATAACCAGAAGACTCACGGTTTTGAAGTCCCGGTGGCTGCATTCCTGGCCCTCATAGCGACAGTAAAGCATCATCTCGTGTAGGTCATGGCCGACGCGCTCGGTGAACTCACGCATGCTGAACGGTTTGGGCCGAAAGCCACTGAAATTGGCGCGCTCTGCGAGAAAGTCGAGCACGTGGGGCTCGGCCAGCTGTGGCTCGGGCACATGCAGATGCACGTCCAGCAGTGCCAGCAGTTCTCCTGCATGGTACAGGTCGTTACGGGTGAGCCGCGTGAAGCGGTATGCGTTCAGGTTGCACACGGTGACAGCAGGGAACACCAGGCTCGTCGCGGGCACGGCGCCAACGCTAGCCACGTGTGGATATGATAGAAAGTGGGCTATGCGCTCCGCACCCTCCAGTGCCAGGACACCGAGACAGGCCAATAGAGCTGCCGTCCAGAGCACACGTCGCAGCGTTGAGGAACGACGATGTGGGAAAACATAGCGCAGTCCGTGTAGCGTGCTGCGCTGGGCAAACAAGTGCCAGGACAAGTGGCCTGATAGGTTGCCCGTGCCAGCACTTTCGGTTTCATGGCTGCCCTCGCTGGCACAACTGTCCTTCAGCTCCATCATGGGCACCGGCACGCCTGTGAGGGAAGAGAGAGAGCAGAGCTTCAGTCAAAAAACATATCCAAACACAGCTGAAAGAAATACACTCACTCACTCACTCACTCAGTCTGTCTGTCTAACGTTTATCCTGTACAGGGTCTCAGGAGGCCTGAAGCCTATTCCATATGGGGATATGGGGCACTAGGAAGGGTACACGTTGGGCGTCAAAGGGCACAAGCACACGGACACATACATACATACAGTATACTGACCCACACATTATGAGCGATTTGAAAATGTCAGTTAGCCTACTCTGCATGTCTTTGAACTGTAGAAGGAAACCGGAGCACCTGAAGGAAACCCACCAAGCACACGGAGAACATGCAAACTTCATGCACACAGAGACCCAAATGTGGGACTGGAAACCTCAACCATGGAGGTGCTAACCACTGCGCTACCATACCACCAGCAGAAATACAACACAAACACTCAACCCTTTAGTATTTTTCTTATACATTTTGTAGGACCTGAAGTGGATTACTAAAGCATCATGTTCAGACTTACCCTTATCCTCTTTCTTTTTTATGAAAGATCCGCTCTCTCTCTTTCTCTCTCGACCTGGGCTTCTTCTTTTCATGGACAGCCTCCTCCTTTCAGATTCATAGTTCATGTGCCACGTTCTTTTCATTTAAAGTAATGGATTTAAAAGTGCTCCAACAGATGCTCAAAATGTGGAATATTTCCAACCAAACTCTTACACACACTTATTCAGATCTTGGTCACAAACTTGTTTTGAGAGCTCCTTGGATTCCATGATGTTGTCTGCTTGGGTAAAATCTAAGAAACTCTGAAACCTTCCTGAAACAGGTGTTTAATTGCACACAGGTGGATTCCATTCGACTAATTATGAGACTTCTTATGGAAACAGCTTGCATTAGAAATAATTTAGGGGTTTCACAGAAATTAAGGTAAATACTTACGCAAACAAAACGTTTGAATGTATGTTTAATTGTATTTTTTTTTTTTCAAACTACATTAATTGCACAATTACTTTAGTATTATGGCCATTTCTGTGTATCTTTATGATATGAAGTGGTGGCTCAGTGTGTTAAGGCTCTGAGTTACTGAACAGAAGGTTGGGGGTTTGAGCCCCATCTCCACCAGGTTGCCATGAATGGGCCCTTGAGCAAGGCCCTTAACCCAGTCTGCTCCAAAGGTACTGTATAATAACTGATCCCAGCCTTCTAACAAGCAGCTGGACTATGCGAAGAATAAAGAATTTCACTGTGCAGTAATGTATATGTAACGGAAAAAGTTCAGGATAAGTAATTTATGCACTGTTAATACCAGAGGTGAGCAAAGTGCACAAATCCTGTACTTGAGTAAAAGTAGATATACAGTGCACTAGGTAAAATATTACTCAAGGAAAAGTAGAAGTCCTCCATTTACATTTCTCCTTGTCCAAAAGTACTGAGCTTTTATTAGCTATTACAGTAGCCTTTAAGTCATAATAAAAGAGTCACTGTCTGGCTGTCTGTCTGGCTGGCTGTCTGGATGCTTCCCGACTGGACATGCTGTTTCAATGCTGTCTGCAACCATCTTTCGATTTCAAACACCTGATGCATGATTAGGGAAGGCAAATCAGACAGTTATGTAACTGTAGCTTTAACTCTTAACATATTTTTTTTATTATTTGTAGCAATAAAAAAAAAAAAAACTATCTACACCAACAATAGATGGTTTCCTTTCCAAAATGTTTATTGCCAAATAAAT
Source organism: Heterobranchus longifilis (assembly GCA_028570985.1). Classification (NCBI taxonomy): domain Eukaryota; kingdom Metazoa; phylum Chordata; class Actinopteri; order Siluriformes; family Clariidae; genus Heterobranchus; species Heterobranchus longifilis. The sequence goes on from JAOVVB010000026.1 coordinate 24,114,486, forward strand.
GTTTGTTATTAAATAAAAATAAAAATAAAAAAACAGACAGATTATGATATGTCAGATTCTCACCCCACACACATCAAAGAACCGCTTCTTGCGCTTAGCGCTCCATTCAGAGACAAATTTTATGTAAAAGTCTCTATTCAGATGGAAGTAAATGCTAATTGCTGCATTGTTTCGGGGGCGTGACGTGCTGAGGCATGCCTGTGTCCAACAGAATAAAAAGGGCTTGAACGAAGCAACTAAACAAATTCTTCAAAATCAATGTATGAATGACGAAAATGTCTCGTCATATGAATCCATAGGAAACAATACTACATACTACTCTGGTTATGTAACAGAATGCCATACGGAAATGCTTTGAAGTAGAAAGCATGGGTAGCTCAGGATCCTGTGCGCACTATGTGTACATTTTTTCTTTTTTTTAATGTAATTTTTTACATTATACAGTGGAACCTCGGATTGCGAGTAACGCGGTTTGCGAGTGTTCCACAAGACGAACAAAGATTTTTAATAAATTTTGACTTGGAAAACGAACAAGTCTTGGTTTACAAGTACGAAGTATCATGTATCACGCATGCGCTTCTTGTTTTGACGCCGAGCGTCACGTGATCACAACTGAGCCAACGGTTTTTCT
>JAOVVB010000026.1:24125727-24141170 GCA_028570985.1 Heterobranchus longifilis
CACACATGATGTTATATCATCTCTATCTGTTATCACCCAAATGAGGATGGGTTCCCTGTTGAGTCTGGTTCCTCTCAGGGTTTCTTCCTATTGCCATCTCAGGGAGTTTTTCCTTGCCACTGTCGCCGTCACCCTTGGCTTGCTCATCAGAGACGATCTTATTATTATCTAGACACATTTTTCTCACACATACACACTTCCATAAATTTTCTTTTCATTTTTGTGAAGCTGCTTTAAGACAATGGCCATTGTTAAAGCGCTATATCAATAAAATTGAATTGAATTGAATTAGATAATCAATGTCTCGTCTCATCAGAGGTCAGAGGTCGTAATGTTAATATAATCTATGCCTAATAATAAACAGATTATCAAAAACCTGCTGTTATTTACCAAACACTCAATCACACAAATAATCACTCTGTTTTGTTTAACTCTTTTCAGTGGCGTTTGAAAAACATCAAGAGAGCGCTGTTGACATAACTGCTATATAACAGGTGCTAACAGGATGCAGGCGGCACGGTGGCACAGTGGTTAGCACTGTGGCCTAACACCTGCATAATAATATCAAGGGTTCGATTCTCTTGATTCCTCGGGGTCTGTGTGCATGAAGTTTGCATGTTCTCCACGTGCTTGGTGGGTTTCCTCAGGGTACTCTGGTTTCCTCCCACACTCCAAAGACATGCAAATTTGGGTAACTGGCATTCCCAAATTGCGCAGTGTGTGTGTGTGTGTTTGGATTTGCCCCCTGTCTGATGCCCGAAGTCTCCTAGGATAGGCTCCAGACCCATGCGAGCCTGTTTCCAGGTAAGCAGTACAGAAGATGAATGTGGGGGTGAATACTTTTGCAAACAATATTGATATTATATGGACTTTAATTAATAGACAGCTTTGTTCACATTCATGATAATTTCAGTGAAAACTTGTGGAAAGCAGTGCATATTCAATATGTTACGCTATCAGAACAACTTCAGAATTTCCTAAAAAAAATCAGAATTGAAATTGAAATTAAAATCTGACCTGAGAATTTCCTAATAAATCAATGCATAAAAATTACAGTCACAGCCTGGGTGGCAGGATCGATGCTCGATTTTGTTTCCAGTAATGAATCATAATTTATACATATATGTGTGTGTGTGTGTGTGTTTGTATAAAAGAGTATGTGGTATATATGATTAAGTGAGGCTTAGTTTGAGTCAGCACCCAGACGTAGTTTCCCAGATTTGGCGCATGTGGCTTTCTGCCTACATCGTAGCTTAGCTCGATCAGTTAAAATCATCCTCGTGGCAGAAACTACAGTATAATATGCAAATCATTAGCTGTGGATGTGAATCTACACAAAAGTAACTCGAAGTATAATCCGATTGTGCCACCACTTTCCAGTGGTTATCCCTGTGGCCTCGCACCTCCAGCGTCGAAGGTTCGACCTCGGGGTCTGTTTACGTAGAGTTTGCATGTTCTTCACACGCTTGGTGGGTTTCCTCCGGGTACTCCGGTTTCCTCCGACAGCCCAAAGACATGCAGGTTAGGCTAATCGGCGTTCCCGAATTGTCCGTTGTGTGTGTGGGCCATTAGTTTAACATTATCCCGTTGTCATGTAGTCCACGTTGTTTAAGTCATTTTTAACTTTCAATACAACGGCATTCGTATCGTTACCAAATGAACGTCACAGCAATGTTTTGACGACGTAAAAAATTCCCAAAAAAGGTTGAAACCCGAAGACACCCTCATAACACTGCTACTGATTTATCGCTTAATTTATGCCAACAATTAGAGCAATGACACTGACACCTGAGGAATGAAGTATCACAGGGTTTATTGTTGTGCTCAAGCAGGTTATGGTGGAAATGAAATTATAATATGTAATTTATTCGTTCGACAAAATGAGATGTGCAGCTATACAGTACATTGAAGTTTATATTCATCATGAATAAAGATAGAAATTTATCATCGGTAAAAAAGTCATCTGATCATCTTTTAAAAAAAATAAAAAATCAATACATTCCTGAAATACTGAAGGGCACATAAAGTGTGGAGGAATACAAATACTGACAAAGAGGGGTTAAACTGAGACGAGACAGAGTATGAGGCAGTACAGTGAAGATATCAGTTCCTGGTCTCCAGCCTCCCGTCCCTGATCCTCCAGCTCCATGCCATGTTGCAGCAGGAGTTCTGTCTGTGCCACGGAAGGTGGGTGGGGTCAGGGGCGGGGACACAGCGCAGGAAGAGCCCAGCTTCCTGTACCTGCTTATCGTGGGGCACCAAAGAACCATCCTCGGTCTGCAGACTGAACACGCTCTCAGAGATCTGCCGAGAGTTGAGCACAGACAAAAGTCAACACCCACCCACACACACACATCTACAAGTTCAGACAGAGTAATTATACACAGAGTAATTCCTACCTGATCGCTGATTCCAATGGCGATGTGACCGACTTTTACGCGCGGGGTTTCACGGATACGGAGACATCGGCCGTTGAAGTCCCTGATGCAGACGTCCACCCCTGGACAAACAGAAAGAACGTCTCAGCTCGGTCGGATGACTGAAGTGTCGTGTGACGTAACGCACTAGACTCATTTCTCTAAACCTAAATCTGACACCTGGTCAGGTGATTCATTACTCACCCTCAAAGCAGCGCGGTGGGGGCTGGCGGGCGGGGCCAAGCCAATCCATACTGAAGCTCTGGCCATCCGATTGGCTGTTGTAGGAAAACACGCCAGAGCTGAGATCATCCCCGGGGCCGACTGACCAGCGCCCGGAGTCCTGAGAAGGAGAGACAGACAGGAAGATGACATCATAAGATTGCACTATTACAGGAAACAAACGGTGGTGAGGAATACTCAGAAGGCATTTAAAGGCAACTTTAACTCAAAACAGTTCAGATGATTACTAATTATGTTACTAATATAATAATATCATAATCTCTAGTTTAACAATCCTGTAAATTATGAACCTTTTCAAGATGAAAGATCAGATTAAAGAGATTAAATTTTTGAAATTAGAAAAACTCTTAGATCTTAATGGTAACAGTTTTAAACGTCAAGACGTTTAAGTGTCAATATATGTTACCTTGTACAGTCTTTGATCTATATTACCGTCTCTAATATATTGCAATGTATTTAAAAGCAATTTGCAATTTAAAACATGACTAATAATCTACATCAGTATCACACTGGATAACCCTTATGTAGACAGACCTTCATGCAAAACAACATCTTTTAAAGAACAAAGATTTGAAATGTTTGAGGAAGTGTGGACTTTCCAGTGAGAGAAGGAATGCAGAAGTGCGATCACACACTGTTTATTGACCTTAGGCAGGCCTTAATCTCGTTAAAAAATGCGGAATCATGCGTTACGAAGTAAAAACAATCATCTGAACCCTATGATGATTATTAGCTAATACCAAAAAGAATCAGGACGTCAGAAAACGCTGGGCTCATTTCTGAGATTTCATGAGAAACTAAGCCTCCTACGGTTTTCTGGTAACAGCCAGAAAGACCACAACAAAACACACACACACACATGCACGCACACAAGCTTGTACTCTTACTGTTATCTGCACTAATTCTGAATAACCTAATCTGCAAAGTGAAAAGTGTGTTTCCTCCTACCACGCGCTGACCCGGTGTACTGCCTACAGAAATGTGCGTGCATGAATCTGTGTGTGTGTGTGTGTGTGTGTATGTGTGTATTTTTACCTTTTTGTCTCCGGGGTCCCTGCTAGAAAGGCAGTCACTACCCAGGCAGGAAAGAAGCTGCTCCTGGAGCTCGGCCGAGTGCGGCTGAGACAGACTGCTCAGGAAAAATTCTACAGAAAAAAACGAGAGCGCTCGTGTTTATAAAAAAAGATCAGATATAAAAATATGTATATTATTGAATAATAAGTAGCTTTCGATTTTTTTTAGGTCTGATTTATATTTATATTGGATACTACAGTATAGTCAGTATAAGTGTAGGGTACTACAGTATAGTCGGTACAAGTGTAGGGTACTAGAGTATAGTCAGTAACAATATAGGGCACTAGAGTATAGTCAGTATAAATGTAGGTCACTAGAGTATAGTCAGTAACAACATAGGGCACTAAAATATAGTCAGTATAAATGTAGGGCACTAAAGTATAGTCAGTATAAATGTAGGTCACTAGAGTATAGTCATATAAGCTTAGGGCACTGGAGTATAATCAGCACATGTGTAGGGTACTACAGTATCATCAGTATAAATGTAGGTCACTAGAATATAGTTAGTATAAGTGTAGGGCACTGGAGTATAGTCAGTATAAGTGTAGGGCACTAGAGTATAGTCAGTATAAGTGTAGGGCACTAGAGTATAGTCAGTATAAGTGTAGGGCACTAGAGTATAGTTAGTATAAGTGTAGGGCACTGGAGTATAATCAGTATGAATAAAGCTCACTAGAGTATAGTCAGTATAAATGTAAGACACTTGGGCATAGTGAATCAGTAGGATACTAGAACATGGTGAAGATATAAGTGTACAGTGCTAGGGTATAGTAAATATGTGTAAGGTACTAAGGAATACACAATATAAGAGTAGGGTACTAGGGCAGAGTGAATATAAAAGTAGGGTACTATGACATAGTGAATATAAGAGTAGGGTACTATGACATAGTTTTAGTTTAGATTAGAGTATTATGGGATAGTGAAGACTGACCCCTCTCGAGTTTGCGAAGCTCCTGCTCTGTGGGTTTGTGCGACTCGGGAGGTGGAGAATGAAAGTACAGCGGTGGAGACGGAGCAAGGTAGCTCTCCTTTCTCAACACCATCTCTTCCTCCTTGTCATTCTCCTCCTTCACCTTCTCCACTTTCCCCACTCGTTGTCTGTAGCGCTTCGGCTCAGCCGTCAGTCTAGTCCGCTCTCTCGACTCCTGCCCTGGGCCCATCCACTGCTGCACAGAGCTATCGGAGAAGGGGCTGAGCTCACACCTTTCTGGCTTCCCAAGTGGCTTTTGATAAGCTCCTCCCCTTACTGGGCTCCGAAGACCTCCCACTGCAGAGACACACACACACACACACACACGGTCAGTGATGACGACAGAACTCCAGTGATGATATCGCAAAAATAAGTGTTCATACATACAGCATGAAGTGTTACATCAACTTACGTTGTTTAAGCGCTTTAGCTGTTTGAACTCTGAGATCCTTGGACGAGGCTCTCCGGCTCGACTCTCTTTGCAGCCCCAGTTTGATGACGTCAGCTGTGTGAGGGCTGCAGTCGGGTGGGATCTCTCTGAGGGGCGGCAGCTCTTCAGCGATCTGCATCGAAACAGTTACACAATCAGCAAGATACACACTGATTCAGCACTGAAAAGGTTTTTTTAAAAAATATTTTGTAATATACATATAATAAATAAGCAAACACTTACTTTGAGGTAGAGAGGGCGAGAGTAGTAGCGCGTCCATGGCTGGCAGCCATTGAGCATGTGCAGTAGCATGCAGCAGCTGCTCCAGACGTCCGCCTTGGCACAGCGCTTCTCTCCACGCGCCACCTCCGGAGACATGTGAGTCTCTGTCCCCTTTAGAGCTACATACACAAACACACACACACAAAAAGAAATACAATGCTTGGTCGTCCAGTCTGCAATATGATTTTATTATTATTTTGTGTGTGTTTTTAATCATTAGGAGTGTTTACCTTGGGAAGGACTGAATCCATACAGGTCTAGCCGTTCTGACTCGCCGAAGTCACACAGAAATGTGTTTTTCCCATCCTCGGACAACAACACATTATCGACTGAAAACACAGCAAAAAAGGTACAGATGTTTAAAAAAACTTTTCACTTATTCATAATTAAGACATGCGTTCAGATCCAGGACGATGAATGACTTGATGATGTAATTATTATTAGTTATCAATTAATAACTGTTAATGGACAATTTGACCAAAGAAACGAACAAGCTTTAAGATGTGCTTAAAGCTGTCTGTAAATTGTATTATGTGTGTGTGTGTGTGTGTGTGTGTGTGTGTGTGTGTGTGTGTGCGCATCAAGGTCAGTGACAGCGTGCATGGGCGAGTTAATTAAAGACCGTTTTGCAGGATTACACTGCGGTTAAAAAAATAAAAAAGCGACTGCCAGGCAACCCGTACTCTTCCCAGAAATCAGTCGGTGCTGTGTTCCAGGAAGGTGTGTGTCGATTTAAAAAAAAAAAACAACAAAAAAACAAACAAAACAAAAACGCAAAGTGCTTTCGGTTTTCATCCTGTGACTGGACTACGGTGTAAATCTGATGGCCCACACAAACGTTTCATCGTTTTATCGCTTAACGAGACGGACACCAGGGGGCGCTCCGGAAGTCAGACAGAGAGCGTGGGAGACGGCAAAGGCTTGGTTTTCTGGGCTTCTTAAAAAAAGAACGAAAAAAGAAAACGTCTCTTCAATAATGTATGTCCTAGAGATGGAACTGTTCGTATTAGGTCTTTGCGAAAAAAAGAAAAGAAAAAGAAAATCCTCTCTACGTCTGGGTTTGTTTTTGTCTGACTGCCAATATCGCCTCACACACACACACACACACACACACACACCCTCCTTCCCCCCTCCCCTATGCACTTTACATGAGTCACTCTGGGAAATTCCCAGCCTTCTCTAACACACACACATTATCTCTCTCTCTCTCTCTCTCTCTCTCTCTCTCTCTCACACACACACACACACACACACACACATCAGACTGCCCTTTTTCTCACCACAGGTGCTGCATTCTGTGCCCCACCCCATTCCTCAGAAAAGCCATTAAAAAGAAAAAAAAAGAGCCACAAGAAGAAAAAAATAAATAAATAGAAGTGTTGTTACACTATCATAACATCATCCCCTTTCAACCTTTTCATCACGGCACCGCTCTCTAAATCCATCCCCCTCTAATAACTGCACTTTTTTTCTTTTCTGTCATTAAATCAGACTTGCTATCGGAAAAGATATTAATCGAGAAGGTAATTTTAGTACTACACCACAACGTTTGACATTAAAAAAAAAAATTTAAAAAAATGACTCGCCGGAGTTTTCATATTAAAATGTGAAGCGATTAGTTTTGCTGAAGTTATCTCACAAGGCATCTGCCTCTGCTTTCCTGGTGTCCGGCGTAGCGCGAGCACGCGTGCACCTTTTCGCGATGATAATCTGTTGGTGCCCGTATGACTCAACTTCTCGGTTTCAAACTGGAAGCTCTGATATCTTAGGCGAATTCGCTTTTTCACACACTCGATTGTTCCAAAACCGGCGATACCAACGCACGCTGAGTCACTACCCGAATTTCACTCGCCAACACCGCTGATGTTTTTTTTCTCCTGAACTCTCACGGGTTTGGTTGATTTTCTATAACGCCAGCTTATCAATAAGTTTGTTTTAATACCTTATCGTTTCTAGAGAAGCAACTCGTTCTTGTGTAATAGATGAGCCACATGAACAAAAAAAAAAGCGTGTGACACATCACACAAAGGTTGTATCGTACGTGTTACAAAGTCGTGACGTACCTTTGACGTCCAGGTGTAGGATGCGTCTCTTGTGCAGGTGCTCTAGCGCTCCCAGGACCTGATGCATATAATGCAGGCTGAGATCCTCGGGCAGGCGACCCCTTTGTGCCAACAGCTGCCCCAGAGAGCCTGGAGGTGAAGAAACATGGGGTAAGAGGGTCGAGAAAGAGAGAGGGAGGGAGGTGAGTTAGTACAAGGTGAAGGTTGGTGAGGATTGTCTGGATGAAGCAGATAATATGTAACGCATAACAACAAGGGTAGGGGTAGCTCAGTGGGACTACTGATCAGAAGATTCAAACCCACCACCACCACTGCACCACTGCTCCAAACACAACATTTTACAAGTTTCCTAATGCAACCCTGCCATTTTTTCCAGGCTTGGGACCGGCACTGCCATGTGGAAGGCTCAGGTTTGATTCCCACCCAGTGCCCAAACCCGAGCCTTCCACATGGCAGGCGAGAAACCAACCACTGAGCCACCAATGCCCGCTAACTCCTTATATATTAGTATAATCGCTCTGGATTATAAGGGCTTCTACCCAATGCCATGATGTAAACCAGCAAACCTGATGTTATTGTTTGTCTAAAGAGCATGATGTCATACAAAATGGTTTCAAAATGCCAACACACTGATTCATGATTCGACTTCCTGGTTGAGTGTCCTCCTTTTGAAACGCTTGCTTTGCTGGACCTCGGCTAGGTAGGATAGAGGAAATATCTGGGTGGAGAGGTGTGTGAGATTGGTTGGCATACTGTAGGGTTATTTTGGAGATGGTGGATTTTCTTTGTTTTATATGAGGAGATCTAGGGATCGACTATTGTTTATTTTTTGTTAAAAAGTAAAAAAAACCTCACAAATCAGCTGAACGCATGCATCGAGAATGACCAGGCCTGTAGAAGCTGTATTTAGAAGTTTACACGCCTGTGTGTGTGTGTGTGTGTGTGTGTGTGTGTACATGTGTTTTTTAATAACAACCATCCATCTAGGAACCTCTGTAGTCCAACTAGGGACGATGGAGGCCATTGGTGACCACTGTATTTACTCCCATTTGTACCGCTTACCAAGACAACATTTGCACGTCATACATTACAGGCAATTTTGGAACGCCAATTAACCTAATCTGTATATCATTGGACTGTGGAAGGAAACCCGGGAAAACCCAGAGGAAACCAACCAAGCAAGGGGAGAACACGCAAACTCAATGCACACTGGTGGGAATCGAACCCGGAACAAGGAGATGGAGATGCAAGGCGACAGTGCTAACCACTAGAGCACCGTGCCACTTTACTTTACATAATGCAAATACACCTAACTGCATGACTTAATTCGTAAGAAAGCCTACAACACACTTTTTTCGGTTTCGTTCGTACCCGGTTTGAGATCCATGAACAGGATGACAGATTGACCCTCTCGGACAAATCCGAAGAATTCCACCACGTGAGGAGACTGGAGGGCACTCCACGAGCCCACCTCCTCACTTCTGAAATGTTTTAGCGGCACCTAAAAAACAGTAGGTGTAAGGGTAAGGATATACAAACATGACCTGCGTATAAAAAACACCCGCTGATATTCGTACCTTCTTGGCGGCGCACACGAAGCCGCTGGATTTGTCTCGGATGCTGTAGACGGTGCCGAACGAGCCTTGCTTCAGTAAATCACGGAGCTCGTAATCCCTTCCCTCTCGATATTCATAGTCCTGGGGCTGGAGCTCCTACACGCACACACACACACACACGTGGGACAAGGTCTGGTTTATTACAAAAACAAAGAAATTAAAGTTTGAGATGTTAATAAATTGGAAACTTTTTCAAAATGTAGTTTTAGTTTGTATACACGTATTAGTCTGGGTCATTGTAATAAATCTTCGCTCCATCCAGTCTTTCCAAAGGAATTCCTGAATACGCACTGTGTAACACCCTTGACATCGGCGCACACACACTTCCTGCAATCTGTAATTTTCCGAACTCGCTCAATAGGATCATGAATATATATATACAGTGTATCAAAACCGAAAATAACTGGCATCTGCGTTTTATTGAAATTCATGTTTATTGGCGGTAATCTCTGCCTTTCATCAAGGTGGCTTCATTTTCATTTTGAATTACTTTTAGTTATGGACTTTTTGTTCTTAGCTATTTTTAACATGTTCTCACACACGCAGGAAGCGGCACGTCCGAACACTTAAGCGTGTACTTCTTAAGCTGTGTTATTCTCGCGCGGATCGCAACCTACAAATGTACATGTGTGTTTTGCGGGGTGCATGTGAGGAAACTCCCGTAAGCAGAACTAGGCTACTGAGATAAACACGAAACCTCTGCGAGCTGAAAAACAGGAAACCGCTGAACAAACACGCAAGCCGAGATGTTTTTTCTTTTCTCTTTTTTTTATCGATGTGTGTTTCACTCTCTCTCGTATGTTGTAGTATGACTGCTGTATGTGACTCACTTTTCCGGGTGCTTCGGTTCAGCAGCTATTTAACTCTGCAGTCATGTGTGTAGTTGTGTCAGGCTGCGTTTGTGATTGTGTTCACAACCTTTGCCTGTGTCTGTTCTCACAAACACGTGTGTCACGCAAGCTTTAAACTTTATACCTCTTTGAAGAGGATGCCTTCGTTCCTGTCGCTCTCTTCCGTCTCGTCGTCTCCATCCTCATCCTCCCGTTCCTTCACGTCTCGGACCATCTGTTTGGCGAACGCCGAGGCGAAGGAGCACTCGGCTTGGGAGACGTTGTTCCTGAGGCCCGCGAGCGCTAGGGAGCATTCGGCTTCGCTGATGAGCGGCGAGTCGGGATTAGGCGAGCGCTCGCTCTCGCTCTCTTGGCTGTAGGACTCCAGGCCATGTGCGGGACTGTAGAGGCAACTCCAGGATTTGGAAGTGAGCCGGGCTTCGATGAGGCCCGGGTGAGAGGAGTAGGAGGGCGCCGCTGTTTCCTGCACGGACAGGCTTTCGGTGCTAATTGCGCTGCTGCTGTTGGTGCTGGTTATGTAGCTACACTCTCCAAACTGGAGGAAAAAACACACACAAGTGTAAGGATATAACTGTGAAAGCAACAATAGAGATCATGTTAAGGCAAGAGTATAATAATTTTTTTGTCCTAACTTTCCTTACAAGGTCGATACTTCCTGTTCTCGGTTCCCTGTTACCGTGGCAATTAGTTCATCCCTTGATCAGTCTCTTTATTCTTAATTGACATCATTTTATGACCCTTTCAACAATGTATTTACCCATAACCACTTGCGTCCATCTCACCTCTCCGCTGTCCTGTTGCGGCACTCTAGTTAGTCTTCTTTCTCTCACTCTCTCGCTCCCTCCGTCCCTCTGTTGGCCCTCCCTCCGCCGCTGTCTCTTCCGTCGCTTCTTCCTCGGCTGCCGGTGAGAGACCACGCCATGTTGGAGGGACAGGCCCGTGTACGCATTTTTACAAGCCCCAGTGTACACAATTTTATGTCTGGGAAGGAAATACAATAAAACCAATCAGTAAAATAACTTTTGGGATTTAAAAAAATAATTATAGTGTTATTCCTCGTCATGTCTTTACCTGCTGTTGGGACAGAATTCCTGCGAGTCCTGAGATTCACCTGTATTAAGAAGAAGATAATGTTTGCGTCAGTCTTTGTTGTTTCGTTTTTCCAAGCTCGTCAATAGACAGATGAGATACTGTGCTTACACTCTGCCTGGGCGATGATGGAGGGCTTCTCGGTGTCCAGAGGTCCGGTGCCTATGTGCTTGGCAGTCCCATGTGAGATGACCTTCAGGAGTTGGAAGTTGGGCCATTCTGTCAGCTCGTGCTGTTTATCGTCCTTCCCAGTGGTGACCGGCGACTGAGGCTCGGGGCTGGAAGCGAGGCAGCTGTGGACCTTGAGTTGAGGCTGGTTCGTGGACATGGAGAAGGGCTGGGTGGAGTTAAAGATCCTCTGTACCACCGCCATCTTTCAGAACCTGCAAGAGAGAAACAAACAGACACATGAGATCCACCTTCACACCTGGCCTCCTTTAACTGCTGCTCGTCACGGTGATTTACACAGGGCCAGGATTTTCTTTCAGACACAAGACGGTAATAAAAACTTGTTGACTTGAACAGCCAGTGGATTCTCTATTCTCTGGTGAACTTTGGACCACTGACAGTGTTCTGGTCTGTTCTTTCAAACGCTCGCGAGGACGTTTGTGCCATCTGGTGGGAAGGAAACCCGATCGTGGTTCTCGAGCACCTATCGCAGTCAGAGTAGAGGCCTCAAAGGATGACAGTGAAGTTGAGGAGGAAGTGAATGCCTGGATGAGACAGAGGCAAAGCCGGAGAGACCGGTTGAGGTCTTAAAAGAGTAATAAGATATGAGCTGGACATGATTTGGCAAAAAGTACCAGTGTACCAATCGGCTTAAACCAGGATTATTATCAATGACAACTGAAGCAACGGCCTCTACCCTGATATGTTATGCCACCCTCGATCCATAATATATATATAATGGGAAATATGTTAAAAATTATTATTATAAAATATGTCAGAAAAAACTTTCCTGAGCTATCCTTTATGTATACATATGTATGGCCCTGAATATTCTGTAAGTACTCTCGCTATAATTAAGCAATCTATTATTTAAGCAAAATAATACGCTACAGACCTTATCGTAACCCATACATAATCGATTGCATTTTATGCGACGCTGAAAGTGATCCCCATTTTCTGCCAGACACATTTCGACGATGTTCCTGAACGTATCACCAAAGATATCGGGGAATAGCAGGCAATTTCACATTGGATGTTTTCCTTCTTCACAGTCAGGAGCACCACATTTCTGCCTAATTTCACTCTGAAATCGCTAAACGAGTCAGTGACCCAATAGACGTGCATCCTGATGAAAAGTCGAGCCACTGAGTGAAGGGGTACAGTGTTAAACTGCGCGATGGGTGTCTGGTGAACCTACTTTACCGGTCTGACTCGGGAGGCCATGTTGTTTTATTCAGATTGCTTTTACCATTGTTGAATTTATTAATTTATAACTTATTAGCATTTTTTAAAAATTAATCATTTTCAATGTAAAGTTACTTACATTTGTACACATTGTCGACATAAATGATTTTAAAATCTAACAGCAAATATAAGAAAATACATTTGCTTTCGCTTCTATTCTATCCGCTTCCTTGATTGTTACCCATTAGCTCACTCTCACTCTCTTCAACCACAAGGCAAACACCAGCACCTGAATAAAGGGTGCGGCAAAAAAAAAAAAAAAAACATGTGCTTTGTATTCGACGCGAGCCATAGTTACACTTTCTGAACAAAGTGCTATCGGCCCTCTTCCGCATACTTGATCTCCCAGGTGCCGATATTTGTCAAGTTTTGCCGAGATTCAAAGAGAATACAATATGCCACCTGAGATCACAGGAGGTTTCGCTCTCTTGGCTCCTGGCCATGGGTGGCTGTAGCATTCTCAGGATCTGAACATGCAATCTTCTGGCGATAAGTTAAAAGATTTTCTGTTGCACCACTCGGGCGACCCACTTCAATTCTGCTGCTGCACCTTGACCTACTTACATACCCAAAGACTGCATTAGTTTTGTTGTATCATCAGAACGCTTGCATTGGAAGTTTGCCTGAGGTTGAAGGAAACTGAAGGAATATATTTTCTATCATAAACAAATCTTGTATCATAAACCTTAAAAAAAATAAAGTCCCCTTCCATACCATAACCTTCAACATAACTCCTGAGTCTTAAAACCAATTTTTTGTTTTTTATTGTTAATATTACTATTTATTATTAGTATTATTAATGGGCATTGTTGTTGAGATTACAGAGATAGAGATTGTTGAGATTCAGTTGTCTGGTTGACTGTAAGTGCGAGAGGTGTGTGTAAAGATTACAGTCGTTACAGCATGTTGCATCAGTGCGTCCTCACTTGACTCCACTTGACTCTCTCTCTCTCGCTGTCTCGATTTAAAAGAAAGCAGGCCTCGTTATGAAGCTGACATGAATTGAATGCAAGCCTGCCAAACACCCGGAGCCGAGTTCTCCATTTTAAGCTCTCTTAAAAAGGCAGGAGATGACATCATCAAACATCAGGCGACACCAACTGAGCAATGTCTATGAAAACACACCAAGCACAAAGCAAATGCCCATTTTTTTCCTCATGGCCTTTGTCATTTTTATCCAAGGGGTCACCATTTGGGATCATTTGATCCACAAGATCTGGCTCAGGGTTTACCCTGGATGCGCACCACTTTCATTTTTTAAGGTATGCAGTGGCTGGGTTGGATGTAGCGTAGGGTTAAGGGGCTTGCACCAAGGACTCGACAGTTGCAACCTGGCAGTGGCAGGCTTGAACCCCTGACACTCTGATCAGGATCAGCCCTGAGCCTGCACTGACCTGCACTGGCCGAGCAAGCAAATGTCCACTAAACGTTCATGCAAAATGCAATAGCAGCCCTCATTTACTTATTTACACGTCTCTATAAACAGGATGTGTATAAAATGGTTGCATGTCATCCGCCACTTTTACACACATACCCTATGAAAGGAGGAGTGGCAGGTCTCTCTGCAATAAACTACAATCAAGATCATGCGGGTGATCGTGTCACGGCCTTGAACTTGAATGGTGGATGTAAAATTGCTTTTTCGTCTCATGCCAGCAAAGTCTTTACCCTTTGATCTAAATCAAAAAGCCCGCACAGCATAAGCAGAGCTGGTGTTTTTCTTCCCCAGATGAGACCAATCAGTGACCATTATGATCCTTTGGCCTTGAAAAAGACGTATTTGCATAGAGTTATGCATCCCGCGACTGTGGACTGGCAAAACATTTACATTCATGTGACGAAAAGCTCGTCCTCAGGTTAGTTATTTAGCTCCTTCCTCGAAGCCATCGTTCCGCTGCCGTGCCTCAGTGGCGCTCCAGTCAAACTGCATTTTTATCCGTTTAACTTCCTGATACTGCCGTGTTCAAAACAATACCAGCCCTTGTGTGCGTGTTTCATCTCTAAACACTGACTATTACCCGCAACAATCTCATCTCACACACCCAAACAGCTTAATTATTGATTTGTGCAGCAGTACTAACACGACACACGATACGCACTTTATAAGAAGTACATATTATAAAAAAATCTAGAATAACAAAGAAAGGAAGAGCTGAACAACATACCAGTTATGCGACTGCAGAGAATCCTTCATTACTAATAGATCTTCCTGCTTTCTTGGTTCTGGGCTTCATGAGGGGATAAAAGCGTGCACGGTTTCTACAGTACGCTCGTGTCCGTGTATGTGTGTGTGTGTTTTGCGTACTCACACACAACGTCCTGTTCATTCAGCTCCTCCTCCTTCTCTCTTTCTCCCACTCGCTCTCGCGCTCTGTATACCTCTGATGCTGGCTCGCTGCCAGTCTTCGGAGCAATCTCATTGGACAGGCCGTTTGCTGATTTACAAGAAATCCATCCGGCTTCTCTTTTCTCACCCCTCCTCTCTCTCTCTCTCTCTCTCTCCTCTTCTCTCTTAACAAGACTGCAGTGTGACCTTTTAAAAAGTCCTTTCTCTTTTCTCTTTCTCTCTCTCTCTGCCAATCTGCTATCGCGGTGACACACTTTTTTCCTTTTAACTCAACTCCATGCCCAGACAGGGACTTAACCCTGTCCTCTCTACAGCATCATGTTATATTCACTATCTGCTATGCTCTAAAACAACCAGCCGACGATCTGCGAGAAGTCATCGCCACGCCACGCCCTCCTGAGATCATACGATTCTCTGATCTTCAATTTCCGCTTCCTCAATTGCTCCGCCGTGTCAAATAGAAATGTATACGCTACCTACACGTACGTAAATGACTTATGACTTGAAATGAAATTACGTCGGCCCATGTGACCGAGAACCCTTATTTACGTTTCTACAAGGAGGAAATTACATTGTTTGTGTCTAGCTGTGGACTGGAAACATGCAAGAGAACCATTCTTCTTTTAGGGCGTTTGTATTTGTTGTGTT
>JAOVVB010000026.1:24173528-24184072 GCA_028570985.1 Heterobranchus longifilis
GACGGAGGCGTCATCGCAGCAGTAGCCGGAGTTACAGTCGTAGCAGCAGGAGCAGCAGCGCTCGCTCCTACCGACGCAGCAGTTACAGCCGCAGTCGAAGCTCTGCCAGTCGCTCGTCCAGCTCCACCAAAGGCTCAACACACCGGCACAGTCACAACCGACGGGATGATAGCTCTTCACATCGACGTGACTTTAATCGCTCTCGTATCTACCGATCACAGTCTCCGAGGTCTTCCTCGTCCCGTGCACAACCACGAACCAGCAACTCGACTCAAGCAACTAAAGGAAGTGGGTCAGGAGCGGGCACTTCAGAACATCGGAACTCTCTCACAGCACGACAGCTTCTCGAAAAAGTCCAGTCTCGCAAGGGCGGCGAAGATTCAGGAACAGGAAGCAAACCAGGCACCAAAATTAAGGATCCTCCACAGGGCTACTTTGGGCCCAAGCTCCCACCAGTACTCGGAAACAAGAGCATGTTTCCCTTGTTCGGTAAACTGCAAGCAGGAAAAAAACCACCGTTGCTCTCTGTAATGCGAACAGAGGACGGGGAAAAGTCCGGGATTGGAAAAGGTTCTGATTCAAGTAATGAAGTGATTCTCGTGGAGCCTATTCGTGAGTTTCCTCCTCCACCCCCTCCACCACCTCCACCAGTCCTCCAACAGCAGCAAAAGGTGGAGGAGCCTGTCGCAAATACTGTGGTCTCAGATGACGCCAGAAACCAAGCATCGGAACCCCAAGTACCCCAAGTACTCCATGAACCACAGGCAATATTTGAGCAGGATTCAGCTAAGGTTATGCCTGCATACCAAGGTGAACCTGGACAAGACCCCAACAACCCAATGATGGATGGATGTATTCTGGGATCTGACATGAGCCAACAAACGGCCATGCATGCCTATCAAGGCTACCCCACTATGGAAGAGGAGGAAATGGGCATGGAGGCTGAAGAGGATGGCTTGGCACCACTTGAGAGCCAGCCAATCACATTTACTCCAGAGGAGATGGAGAAGTATAGTAAGCTACAACAAGCAGCACAACAACACACCCAGCAGCAACTCCTAGCAAAACAGGTGAAAGCTTTCCCCTCGGCTGCGGCCGCTGCGGCGGCAGCTAACCTGGCAGCTGCTGCCAGCCTTGCCCCAGCACCTCCTCCACAGCCTGCTGCTTTACAACCGATTCACATACAGCAGCCTGCCGTGTCCGCAACTTCAGCCACATCCATTACGACCGTGCAACACGCTATACTGCAACATCACGCAGCTGCCACGGCAATGGGCATCCACCCTCACACAGCACACCACGCCCATCCTGCGCATGCTCAGCTTGCCCAAGTACACCATATACCCCAACATCACCTCACCCCTATCTCTTTGTCACCGCTGGGCCATACATTAGGCCACACTTTGGGTCATTCATTAGGGCACACTGGCCTGATCCCAGCTCACCCATCTGCCTTTCTCCCCGGGCAGCCAATCCACATAATCCCAGCATCCGCACTCCACCATGCCCCGTTAGCATTGCACCACGTCCCCCATGCCGCGCTGTACCCTACTCTCTTTGCACCACGGCCGGCCACTGCAGCGGCAGCAGCGGCTCTTCAACTCCACCCTTTTCTTCACCCTATATTCTCAGGGCAAGACCTTCAGCATCCTCCTAACCATGGCTCCTGAGATAAAGCCTGTTCGTTCTCTATAGAGTGTGTGTGAGGGGTAGCTTTGCTTTCGGGTATCAGCCCTCTTTCCATGAGTGGTTGTTTCAGAAATGTAATATCAGTTGGTGAGGTGAGAGGGTAATATCAAAATCATAATTAGAGGGAATATTTTGTAAAAGTAAAAAAAAATACAATACAGAAAAACTGTGTGAGGGGGGAGGATGTCCCTTTGAATTTGATAAGTTGTGACAAAATTAGTTCTTTAAAGCTGTTTTAAGGCCACCACTGGATTTTTTTTTTTTTTTTTTTTTGGGGGGGGGGGGGGGGGGGGGGGGGGGGCGGTGGGGGTGGGGTGGTAATGTTTGTTTAAATTATATATATATTATTCTTGATGGTCTTATTTTAACCCTGCAGTTAAAGAGACGATAACAGTGCAGGCGTATAATCAAGAATTATTACCGCAAACATCTTTTCCTCCTCCGAGTGAAGAACCAAAACACGAACATGAATTACACGAGAGGGATCGAAGCCATATTTCATACCTAATGCAACTTTGAAATGGTTCGCGATAACGATAAAAAAAGGAAGAAAGAAGGGGGGGGAAAAACGAACACAACTGAGGCGCTTAACAAAACTTTTGACGCCGGATGACGTGGACGTTCGTTCTGTTACACTGTCTTCTGGGTTGCCCCAACGCTCTGATGGACTAAGTTGCACTGAAACGGAAAAAAAATAAAAAAATGTAAAGTAAAACAGAAAACGGACACGTGTACAAGATGCTGCTTTTGCATCATGAAAGAACTGTATGATTGTAGTATTCTGCAATAATTTTATTTTTTATTTGATTTTAAATTATTTTCCAGGTTTTTTTTGAAGCTTTCCCGTATGTAATTAATTCTTTGTAAATAGTTATCATAAAGTATTGTAAAATAAGACAACCTTTGTAACTGTTTAAAATTAGTAAAAAATAAATAAAAAAAAAGACAGAAGAATGGTAAAATATGAAATTTGATCAGGGCTGGTACAATAGAGCGTGAACCTGCTGTAACCGGAGTGGTCACTGGGTGAGTCTGATGATGATGATGATGATGATGATGGATGATGGGTCTGAGCGGGTGTGTGTGTGTTTGGGGCCGGGGGTGGTGTTGCTACATAATACATTGAGTAACCGGAAAGCAACAATATTTACTTTTTTATTCTTTATTGATGTGTCGGAAAAAAAAATAAAACATTTTGAGACCTAAATGGCTGCAAGTCTGGGTTCTTTGTACATTTTGGTTGATGAGATAGATAGACAGTTTAAACTCATCACAAAAAAAACAACAGCACTGAAGTATGTTTAATTTATTAATTTTATTCATTCTTCAGTAACTGATTTATAGATACACCAGATAATGTGTCGTTCAGCATAACCAGTTCACTGACCGGTATGGTGATGGTGGGTGGTGGTGGTGGGAGGAAACCTCTCCAAGAAGAGAAAGCGTGAACTCCACACACACAAACACACAGAAATGACCCGAGTCGTGATCTCAGAACCAAAGCAAGTACCCTGGAGCTGTTGCTGCCACCCACACAGCAGCGTGACAAAATCATGCCATGTGATGATGCAGCGATCACTGTGCCAGCTTCAGTTCTGTAACGCTTTGCTCTTGTTGCACTCGACATGATTCTTGCTTCACTGTTGAGACTTTGTACACAGTATGGTTTCATTTAATTGTATACAAGTAATGACACGTATTTGGTGTCGCACAGAAAAAGATGGATTCCCTTTCGAGTCATCTTGATGTTTCTTCCTTACATCATTTGAATCTAAATGTGCATATCTTCAAACCTGATGCCTGGAAGATGCTCTAATCTAGTCTAAAGTGTGTGAACATTTTCATCCTCATCGTGGCATTTAGTGAGACTTTGTGAACTGTGAGTGGAGGCGGAGCATAACCGAGGCACTGGATTCCTTCGCTGTAGGAGTAAAGCTTGTTTTCTTCTCTTCATATTCACAACACATGGGGAAAAAAGTCACTTATTTAACCATATCACACGTTTTTTTTTTATTATATATTTTTCGTACATTCCCATCGATCGGATGAATTTTATCTTTAGGGTTTTTTAATACTCTACATAAATATTATTGCAAAGCAGATCTTTAGTTTTCGTTAATGAATGCAATCAAGAACCAGCTGCTTTAAAACAAAACAGACCTTCACTTCATCTGCAGGCCTGTTAGCAAACATGCAACATTTATGATTTTTACTCAGCTGAGGTAAACAACTTTTAAAGGGAAGTTTACCTGAACAGAATTTTATTTCCTTAATCAGTGGTAAAGACTTTGCTGTTGCCACTTGATCTGTCGACATCTGATGGTTCATCATCATCAAACACAGTTTTGGCTTGTAACAATTATGAGCGAAAGATAATTAAGGTTAAAGGACTGCTGTTAAAACATTGTTTCACACTTCTCGCTTTTTGTTATTGCTTTGAAAATTATGTTAAATAATCATGATTATGGTTTTTGCCACATGCCATCGCTGTAATTGTATTGCATGAAGTCTCCACTGCTGTAAGTACCCTGATGCCGGTCTTGGGGCTGAAGAGAGAATTCTCAATGTTCGTTCTGTAGCATCATGCAGACACGACTCACACCTGGCTGCCTGGCTTACAGTAATTGGACCAGCTCATGTGGTGATTATTCCCTACATCCTGGTCTCCATGTCTCAGCTGCACCCACCCTAGATGTAGATCCTCCTGACCTTATCTTTCATTTCATACAGAGGTATTCGCGTGAGATGGTTAATATTATACATAGCATAATACATTAGTTAAGCTTGTGAGGTTGTGTGCCCTGCTTTTCTGTCTGTCTTGTGACTTCGACCTTTGCTTTCATTCGAAGAAATTAACAGTACTTAATTCAGCCACCAGGTGGCACTGATTGAGCTTGAAATTGCAAAGTAAAGACGTTCAGTAGAATATATGATTTCAGGGTGTATATATACGTAATTGAGACACGCAAATGCATGCGTACTTTAGGTTAATGTATGATCTACTCATACTTTTACGATTACTTGTACTTTAGATTAGTACTATAACACTATGACATTACTACTGTTCTTGTTCCCCCAGTTCCCCCATTTACCAATACTATTGGGCTTTACCATTCTTCAAAGGCAATATTATTAACTGTATTATTTGTGCAACACTCGTTCCTTTTCCATTTTTTCCCTTCCAAGTGCAATAATATACATGAATTCAGTCATGACTCACGCGCTCTGCTTTTCTAATAGTGCAATTTTTACTTTTAATTATTACTCTCTTAATTTATAAACAATGGAAAGCAACTCTAACCAATTCCTCTGGGATTAATAAAGTTCTTTGAATCTTGAATCATTTCAATAGGTTAGATGTTTTAATTGTTAAGGAAATCTTTTATGAAGCTTCTCAAAGCAGTCAAAAGTTTGGACAAACCTTCCGTTCTTTTTTTTCTCTTCTTCTTCTCTACATTCTAACAACAGTACTGGATTTTGTTCTGGAACATTTCTTGCAAGAACAGTATTTTCAAATGCATTTGAAGAAAACAAGAGGAAAAGTTCATTTAGAGTCTCAAAAGTCTCCAATTAACAACCAGCACCGCAGATTAGAGACAAAATTAGAGTACTGTAGTTTATGCTAAGAAAAAGAACAGACGCCCTCAGAGCCTTTGATGTTGCAGCACTACAGGAGAGCCTCATGCACTGGACGGTATTAACGCACACTTCTGTTCTTATATACGATTTGTTAAATTAATAACACGTTGAACAAACTGTTCGGGATTGTTCAATCGCCTGGCAGATCTGGTGTATTTTAGGAAACAAGGATATGATGTTAAAAAAGAAAAGAAAAGAAAAAAAGTTGTTTTTTTAATATACATTTCTTTTTAAATAATTTTAACTTATCTTCATCTCTCGGTCTGAACTTCTGACCGACCTGTCCTTCATCCACTTCCATCATCACTGCACCCGTGACAAATATCTATGGATTTCAGTATGAGTTTACATACCTGTCTGTGTGTGTGTGTGTGTGTAGGCCTGGGGGTAGGGAGGTTATGACGGTTTAACGTTAAAGTTCTTTCATTTCCTATTTTAAAGATTCTCATCGACTCAAAAATGATAAGCTGCCCCCTTTTTGTTTTTCAGTCTTTTGACATTATGAGACCGCGATTGAGTCTCAGGCTTGAGGAAATGGACATAGTGCCACTGTATATGCTGCAAACATACAGTACATTCACTGAACACTTTATTAGGAACACCTGTAGACTTACCTCATCAGAGCAACGCACACAATCACAGATATGACCGGCTCATGCAGGATAAAGGGGGGGAAAAAAAAAAAGTGTAAGCTCTGATTATTGTCCATGTGAGACAGTCCGATGCAAGTCTTTCCTGGGGATCTTACAAAAACACACACAAACAATAAGTCTCTCGAGCATGATGAGGAAGGTCAAGGGTCAGAGCTGACAGACAGGCTACAGTAACTTGTCATGTGCGTTCTGAGATGATGAATCTCGACGGTGATGGGCTACAAACAGGAGAAGACGTACGTCATACGGTCCATGGACCCGACTGGCTGGTGGAGGTGATGTAATGGTGCGGTGGAATCAGACCGGTTTCACGAACATGACGAGAAGTTCGACGTGATCATCTTCAGTGGCCTTTCCATTCACAAGATGCACTATACTGCCCAAAGTATTCGCTCGCCTGCCTTCACATGAACATGGACGTGAGTAACATCCCATTCTTAATTCATAGGGTTTAATATGATGACGATGGCCCCGCCCCCTTTTGCAGCTATAATAAAAGCTTCTGAGAAGGCTTTCCCACACTCCTTTTAGGTTTAGGAGTGTGTTTAACGTGAATTTTTGACCAGTCCCGACAAAACACCTTTGTGAGGAGTTAGAATTAGAGTGGAGACCGGGAGGAGCCAGGCCTTCTTGTCCAACATCAGCGTCTGATCTCGCGAATACGCTCTTGGAAGAATGAGTTGAAGCTGTTATAGCTGCAAAAGGGGGCGGGGCCAACATCATCATCATATTAAGAATGGGATGTTGCTCAAGTTCATACGCATGTGAAGGTGGGTGAGCGAATACTTTTGCAATATGGTGTATTAATCACAGAAAAACAACACCTTTTGCGATGTGGCTTGATGAAAGCGGACTGAAACTGCATTGCACAATCGTGTCCTGAACATCGAGGCCAGAATCCAGTTTGAAAGGGAATGTCATGAAGGATTTTATGTATTTGGATGTAACGTTCCTTATAAAGTGATCAGTGAGTCGACAGACAGACAGACAGACAGACAGACAGAAAAATCCTCAGAAAAAAAATTCCAAGTGAGTGTTCCAGTTACTATGGTGTTTTTTTTTTTTTTTTTTTTAAGCTCAAATCAGGATGACGGATTTAACCAAAGGCGCGATCCGCGCTGGATTAAATGTAAATCACTCCTGTTTTTTTTTTTTTTTTGGTCCATTCGAGACGAGGTGTTTCAGCTCAGGTATTTAACTACCAGGAACATGACGATGCAGGTGATCAGCATGCCTCCTACCATGAGGAACTTATCCTGATTGGCTCTCTTCTCGATCAGACGCATCACCGTGTTGGACAAGCCCAGCATGTTCGCCACGTCCAGCATCTTCTTGTGTGTACCCTGTCGACCGAGATACAGGAAGGTCAATCGGATTGGAAAAATAAATAAACAGAAAACACGTTCTTGAAACCCGGAACGCACCTTGAGCGTGCCCCTCTGGTCGCGCAGGCCGTTGAGGATGCTCGCGCCGGAGCCGAGGAGGTCGTCCATGCCTCTGTGCGCGTTGTGCAGGTTGGAATTGAACTGAAGTGTGTCGTCTATGGGGATGGAGGTGTCTGCGTCCTAACACACAGTGAAAGAATCAATCAAGGGAAATTAAAACAGTGTTTAGATGTGTGTGTGTGTGTGTGTGTGTGTGTGTGTGTGTGTAGAGAGAGAGTACTGACGTTGGTGGTGAAGGTGCGACTCATGAGCTCCTCCCTCTCCCTCTCCTGAGCCTCGCGTGCGTATCTTCGGTGCTGGAAGTTCCTCAGGGCCGACTGCAAATGCTGCACGTCGTACTTCAGCTGCTCTACACGCCTGCAGCAGGACAAGCAAAATAAATAAATGGTTTCGTGATTCATTCCGTCTGACAAAGTGAAATACCAGTCCCGAAACTGTTACATCCTAACACAGCGCTTAAGTACTCGCAGGTGCAAAAATTTGCATGCGGTACAGACATACTCGTTCTTCTAAAGAAAAAAAAAAAGGCGCTACTGCCGAGAAATTCGGATTTAACGCCGAGGAGTGAGTGAGTGAGTGAGTGAGTGAGGTGTCCTCTGAGGTCATCGAGCCAGGAATTTAGCTGATGAGGGACTAGACCGAGACACCACTCGTATATTATGATCGAGTTTGATTGCACTCCCATAGGTGTTTAAGAAACACTGCAGCGGGCTCAGCATGTTGCCTTGTGGAACACCAGGGTTAAATCTTCAGCTCTGGGGTGTTACAAAGCCTGAGAATGAGCGCTAAAAAGGGTCATTTGTATAAGTAATGATGGTTCATTTTTTTTTGTGTGTATATTTGCAGTTTTATTAGGAATGAGAATCACCCTAACATGAGGGACATGCCGATACGATATCATGATACCGATTGATATTGATTCTGTAACTATCGCGATCCTGATTTGACATTACATTATTTCTTTTCTGATTTTCTTACAATTTTAAGACAATCAATTTTTAAATTTTAAATTGCCAAAACTATAAAGTTTAATACCTTAACTTTATCCACCAGCCTCACAGCTGAAATGACCACAAGAACTTAAATGTTAAACAAAAAGCTACACATCTCTCCATTAAACAAACAAACTTGGCTTTTATTCCACCTTGAATACACAAAGAGGTGCACAATGTATGCACAATTTAACAGTTGTTATTTATACTTTTTTTAACTCGAATTTAACACGGCAGCAACATGTATAATTATTATTATTATTACACGTCAAAATAATCACACTATGCATTTGTTTGTAAGTTCTACATGCAGCTTTTTTTTTTTAACTGAAAGTATAATTTACACACCTCATGGGTATTTTTTTTAAGTTGCTTTTTATTTCATTTAATTATGTTCAATGTGAAACCTCAACTGAAAGCATCTATTCTGGACATGTGGAAGCAGACACGACCCAGCCCTTCTTTCTGTGCAGTTCTGTTTGATGTTAGCGAGCGCTAGTTTATATCAAAACCGTCCACTTTGTTTTTCTTCATTAGGGAAATGATTGCGATGTGCGTAATCTTTAAGCAGCTGTAATCCTCACTTACACCTGTAGACCAGCTGTGATGCCGCTCGACCGCTCGAGGTTTAAAGCCGTAAGTGTCGTGTTTAACTGCCACGGCGTCCAGGCCGACACACGCCGGATACCGATACAAACCTCATCGTGATTTCGACGTTACAACTGATCATCTGGAAATGAGGTGTCTGTGTAAATCACCCCGGCAGACGCCGTTGCGAATGAATGGAGCACGTGTGCTTGGAAAACACGTTTTTTTGAAAACACGTTCCTGCTCACTGTCAGGATAACCGTGTATGAGAGGATGTGACTCACAGTTTGGCGTTCTGGCGGCGGTTCGGCGGCTCCTTCCCAGCCAGGATCTCGAGTCGCTCCAGCTGACCGAAGACGTGTTCGATTCGAGCCTGCAGCTCATTTTCAACCACTGTGAACGAGACACACACACACACACACATACACAAGAACAAACACTGAGTCATGATTCTACATGAAATCATACACGTTTAATTAATGCATCACTTCATACCATGAACATCTGAGTACAATATTGGTTGGGTTTAAATTAAGAAAATCTCACAGGGAAAAAAAAAAATGGCAGCGATGCAAAAGTAAGCAAAAAAAAAAAGCTAACTGGAATATGCGTCATGTCCTCTTGAGCTCTTAAGCCTTTAATACCTTCATTAGTGTTGTTAAATTCTTATATAACGAAGACGTCATTTGTGTGGAATTTAATTGCACACTCATAAAAAAATTGTACAGCGCCATCTGTTGAATTTTGGAACGAAGTAAAATTTTTACGTGTTGCCGTGAAGTGTCATAAGCGCATATTAAAAACTTGTACAGCGCCATCTAGTGAATTTTGAGATGAACTAATGATTTTTTTTTATGATCATATATATATATACAGTATATATATATATAAATAAAGTAGCGCATCTTCCCGTCTCTTCCCGTGTTACCGATTGCGATGAAAATTGTTACCTCAAGCTCGGAAAAATATTCCTGTAAAAACACCTTGTTAAAATTCGTTCAGTAGTTTTCCATGATCCGAGCACAAACAAACAGACAAACAAAAATTCCATGATGTGTTCTGTTACTCTAATCTTACATCCCCACAAATATTTTTTTTTCCGCACATATCTTCAATGTACAGACATTACGCCCACTTTTTTCATGTATAAATACAAGATGATATATTTAACAACAAACAGAACTGCCACTAAAATATCCTCGATAAGGTTCTGTGCAGGGGAATGAGACTTTGATGACCTTTATTTATTTAATTCACAAGCTAATTAAATAAAAATACACATTGAGCCCAGAGATAAAAACAAGCCTCTCTCTCTCTTTGATTGAAGACCAGGATGTGTGCCTGTTTCCTGGGAGAGGCTCTAAAGCTGGTGGGAAACATTATCAAATGTTCAGGGGAAACTTAATGATGCGCACACACAAACACACACACACACACACACACCAAACACACACACCAAACACACACACCACACACACACACCAAACACACACACACCACACACACACACACCACACACACACACCACACACCACACA
>JAOVVB010000026.1:24277142-24293414 GCA_028570985.1 Heterobranchus longifilis
TGGGTTCCCTGTTGAGTCTGGTTCCTCTCAAGGTTTCTTCCTATTACCATCTCAGGGAGTTTTTCCTTGCCACTGTCTCCGTCGTCCTCGGCTTGCTCATCAGGGACAGTCTTATGAGCAGTAAGACTGTCCCTGATGAGCAGGGACAGTCTCATTTTGATTCATACACGTTCAGATTTCATACAAACTTAAATAAATTATTTGAGTGTGTAAAGCTGCTTTGTGACAATGTCAATTGTTAAAAGTGCTATACAAATAAAATTTAATTGAATTGAATTGAATATCCACACACACACACAATGCGTCTGTTGCTACTGAAGCCCATGAAATTGGCTTAAATAGTTTCACACCTAGGTATGTATCACTTTATCTCATCTACAGGGTCGCAGGGGTCTGGAG
Organism: Heterobranchus longifilis; assembly: GCA_028570985.1. Lineage (NCBI taxonomy): Eukaryota > Metazoa > Chordata > Actinopteri > Siluriformes > Clariidae > Heterobranchus > Heterobranchus longifilis. Next base: position 24,277,542 of record JAOVVB010000026.1, read on the forward strand.
CCTATCCCAGGAGGCTTAGGGCATGAGGCGGGATACACCCTGGACTAGTTGCTAATCCATCACAGGGCACACACACAAACACACTCACTCACACACTTTTGAGAATGCCAATTAGTATAATCTGACTTGGCCTGTTTGAGAAAACCGGAGTACCCTGTGGAAACCCATCAAGCACGGAGAGAACATGCAAACTCCATGCACAAAGGCCCGAGGCAGGAATCGAACCCGGGCCCTGGCGGTGCAAGGCGGCAGTGTTAACCACTAATTACTATCCTGCAATACAAACTATTGTTAACATTAGAGTTACTGTGGGCCTTAATGCAACAAACAAGCTTAATAAACAATAATTAGAAAATAGCACCACTTATGGCTATAGGATATGAGGTTGCGTCTCAGACAGTCGGAACAGATCCACCCCTGAGATTTAGTATTTTCACAAAATCAATATTCCAAAATAAAAAAAAAATGTATTCCCAGGCAAAAACAGAGAACTTCCTCTTCTTCTGGCACTGACATGCTGTGACTCTCTTAATGGTCTGAGTGAAAACAGATTTGTGTCTGTTTTGGGATAATAAAATGCAGACTCTTGGGTGAAGCTGAACCCTGGGCCAAAGGGAAGGTCATACCACCAGAAATAATATTCAAAGTTCAGGTAAAAAAAAATTTTTTGAATTTGTTTATAAGTGTATAAAGTGCTTTTGTATCTACACACACTAGAGACTGTCCAAAAATGATTCAAAAGTGACTTTCCTTATAAAGGCCGCATGGACCTTCTCACCCGTTACATCTCTATCTCTACTTATCAACTCTTTATCTCAGACCTCGGCTCAAAGTTTAGGTCAGGGACAATTTGTCTCCAAACAGCTAAGTGAGTTTCAGTCAGTGATTCATCTTGATGCTTTGTAAGGACTGGTCTGGACAGTTTATATATTTGTTTATATCATTCCACTCTAATGAGACTCCCAAGTGTGCTTGTGTTGTTATGTGGTGTGAAACATTAATGAGAAAACATAATTTTCCTTTAACATAAATAAGTCACTCAGGTAAATTATAGCAAAACTCACTCGTACAGTCTTTTTTTGCCTGTACTCTTGTCTGCCATTTTATTCACTATGGTCCAACATTAATAAAAATTTGAATTTGAATTTATTGTGTGACAGAAGTGAATCTTAAATCTTGAATGGAAAACCTGGCCTTTGCTCATTGCTCCAGGGAGGACTTGCGCCATGTCAGTGATGACGTGCTGAAATGACTCACATCACAAGCAGATAAATCCCACACATGAAAACTTAGTGTGATAATCAAGTCATCGACAAGATCTCAAACAGGGAAGAGTGATAATAATGCTAATCGCCTCTATTTCCCCATGACACAGACAAGGGCAACATGGCTGATGTGTTTGCTGGTCAGATTTGTTAATGATAACCAGGCGATAGATATGTTTGATGTTGCTTTGACTTGTAACTACTGTAAAAGTCAGAGAAATGAAAGATATATATATATATATATATATATATAAATAAACAAGTTATTCTTTAGAGGATTCTTAGCCTCCTAGTGCACTTTATGTTGTCTTTTTGTATAGTTCTTAGCTAGTTTTGTTAAATTTTGTTGCTAATTTCGTTTCACTGTGTACTGAACTGATGCTTGAAATGACATTGATAAAAGCCTACTTGACTTAACTTATCTGTCCTGTACACTACACAATGCCTTATAATTACCCCGCAAATCGCAGGTAAAGTAAATCTTTAAATGTTTGTTCTAGATAACTTTTGCTTATTTCTAAAATATTGGCGCGTCTGCCTCAACACTGTGGTGTTAGAACCATTATCTCTATCTTAGGTGCAAAGGTTTGCATCAAGCATGTTTTCAACGTCAAACCTTGTGTGGTGTGGGTGTATCTCAACGCGTGACATCAATCTAAACCACAAGGACAAACCAACACAGACGGGTTTGAAAAGAGCGAAAAGTTCAAAAAGAACCACAACTGTCTGTAAATCAAACCTAAAGAAGGCTGTGCATTTGAGGAATTTATAGTGGGGGGAAAAATCTGCTTAGAAAATTAGGAGAGAAAAGACATGAACTGAAAACTGAGGACAAAAAATTATGATAATAATCCCCCAAGTGTGATTTGGTCCTATTACAGATTAATATTGTGTACATTTCACCCATTTTGTTAACTGAACTAATAAGAAATGACTTTGAAACATTGCTGTAAATTCCATTATTTCCATTCAACTGAATCCGTCTACAGATAGATAGATAGATAGATAGATAGATAGATAGATTATGTAATTAATCCCAAAGTCAAATTATAAAATACATGCAAATTTGTACAGTTATGCAAAAACATCTAAAATAAAATCTAAACAAAAGAGAACAACAAATCAAACATTCATTCAGCGTCTATACATCCTGTGAGTAGGCTTGCAGGTTCCTGGGGTTATCCAAGGAGACATAAGGCAGGGTACACCGTGGACATGGTGCCAATCCATCGTAAGGCACACACACTCAACAGGCAATTTGGCAATGCCGATTAACCTAATCTGCCTGTCTGCATGGGAGAACATATAAACGCACACAGAGCCGAGGAAGGAATCGAACCCTCAACCCTGAGGAGATGCAAGGGAACAGTGCTAACCAGTGCTAGCTAATAGTGCTAATATTAATAATGGAAAACACTGACGGATTATCATCAGGACACTCACTCTCACTCACTCACTCACTCACTCACTCATTGTCTGTACTGTTTAATCTTGTATACAGTGTCACTGGGAGCCTGGAGCCCATCCCAAGAGACTTAGGGCACGAGGCGGGGTACAACCCGGACGGGTGCCAATCTATTGGAGGGCGCACGGACATACACTCATCATCAGGACACATCACTACCATTAAACATCTCTTTTTAAAGTTTCATTTGAGAAATGTACACATTTCCTAAAGCTGTTTTATTATTCTTATTCTTATTACTACTACTACTACTAATAATAAATACCTAATTTTAAAAGTAATTCCGGGAAAATTTACAAATTCTTGCTTTTTTCATTAAATGTCATAGTTTCAATTTTTTCTTTAATTTAACACCTTCGTTTAAGAGTAATTACCGCAAATGACACAATTTATTAGTTTTTTATTATAAAAGCATATAAAGTGTGTCCTTTTAAAATTATTATTATTATTTAGTATCATTTATTTCTTTTTTTTATTAAAGATTATCTTTTATATGAGTATTTACGGGAAAGTATGCAATTTCTCATTTTTTCTCTTTCTTCTTTTTCCTTAAATGTAATTTCAGGAAAGCACGCATGTTATACATTTTGGTTTGTAATCATACCTGATATTAAATGTGACGTAATATTAAAATACACCATTTCTAGTCATTTTAAAATGAAGTATCTCTTTTAAACACACTTTCTTGAACGTATACCTACTCTAAGATTTTTTTGCCATTTAATTTCTCAGTTTAACAGGATAATAATTCCAATTTAAAAGTTATTTTGTTTTCATTAAACATCTTTTCAGGACACTACAATAGGGGGCGGGTCCTTCTTTTATTCCTTCAGTCATTTTCCTTCCTGTCTCAGTCGGCTGGGAACCGGAAGTAAGCTATTCAACACGAGCTCGACGTTTTAGGACCGCCTAAAGTCACGCGGATCGGCTGTCTATTTTGCATGCCGGCGTGTGATTGGTTAGCGACCAGCCAATGACTGAGGAAGCTGAGATTAAAGTCACGTGGCAGGGTTGGGCTCGTGGTGAGTCACGTGAACGGCAACGCGCTGGTGTGCGCGAGCTCAGAGACAAAAACACTAAACTGCTGCAGTGTATTTTTATAAAGCAACTAGTGACACCTTGTGGCCAATCATGGCAATGTCACTATTTTGCTCATCAAGACAAAATAACGTGTCCAAAGTGCGCCCAACATAAAGTGCACTAGGAGGCTAAGGAGCCCCCTTATGGGCTATGAAGGTAGTGCAGGTGGGCAGCAAAAGGCCATATACTATGACAAATGCAAAGGTTTTAATGTTGATCTTTGTAGTTAGGTTCGAAATGACTCTAAAATATTTATGACAATTTTTTTTTGATGACAAAATGGCATTTAAAATGTACAATTTGGAATGGCTACCTTACTTAAGATAATTAAGTAGAGTCAATTATTTAAAAAACAGGAAATAGAAATGAACATTGTGTTTTCTGTTATTAATATGATCTTATAAATCATCTTAAACTTTTAAAATATTATTTTTTCTTTAAATTTAATTACATTTTAAAACGGAAAACATTACTTAATATGAAGAGTAGGTTCAAACTTCTAACTTATCAACAACAACAACAAAAAAAACAGTAAGCATATCCAAATGTAAAAATCTGACCTCACTATTTCTACATATTAACTCAAAAATCAGATTTTTAACCTAAAAATTCTGACTTAGTATATCATAATGTAATTCTTTTTTAATTATTTAATTTATGAATCATCATAAACTGATTTTTAAAAGTGAAATACACCCTTTTATCATCAAAATTAATCAATATTACAGCAAATTCTGACTTATTACATCACAGTTCTGATTGTTTAATTGGAATTCTGACTTATTACATGAAAATTTTGATTGCTATCTCAGGATCTGACTTAGATGGAATAGCAGATAAAAAATAAGTATAGTAACGTTCAGTATATACTGGAATATAATATATAATGTTCCAGTGGATAGAATATTACTGAGGAAATGTACTGTTTTTCATGTGTTTGTTAAATATACACAATACGATTATGGACATAAAATAAGAGGTAAAAATGGAAAGTTTTTGTATTGAGTTTGTCCTGTAGTCCTGCCTCCCGGAACACTTTAGCGGTAGCCGCTGTTGCCACACGGACTCATTTTCGCGCAACAAACCACCGAGAGCGCAGCGCCGTGTCCGAGCTGTAAGTCTCATTTTATTTCCATTCCACAAGTTTGTGCTTCACCACATGACATATAATATAATATAATACATCCCGCGTTAATCGCCTCATCGTGTTAAGATGATTAAAGTCCTGGAAATATATTAAACTCGCTGCGATTCTGGTTTATTTCCGGTCACGTGTGACAGCCTTGTTTACTATGACTGTTAGTATTTAATCTAATGACAGTGTGAGGATTAAATGACATTAATCTCCACTACAGATGGTGCAAAACATGTTTAGTAGCTCACCCTGCACTCACTAACATAGGCTGAGATACTGTATGTGAAGAATAAAGAATGTCACTGTGCAGTACTGTATATGTAAAGAATAAAGGCTGAACTAAGTATTCATTGCTGAAGGCGATGGAGAAGCTGCAGGGTTTTGAGTTCTGGAGGAAGACTCTTCGCGCTGCACGCTTCGTCCTCGCGCCCATGGTGGAGCAGAGCGAGCTCGCGTGGAGGCTGCTGAGCCGCAGGCACGGGGCGGAGCTCTGCTACACTCCCATGCTGCACGCGCAGGTGTTTGTACGCGACCCCAACTACCGGCGAGAGAATCTGTTCAGCGAAGTGAGTCCAGAGGACCGGCCTCTCATCACACAGGTGAGCTCCGACACCCCTGTCTCACCTTCAGAGGGGGGGGAGGGAAGTTCTCGCACTCTATTCAGGGGAAAAGTTCCCCATGGTAGGCCATGCTGCAGAGTGTTAACTTTGTGTCATTAACAAAACACACCATATCATCATTTAGTAATAAAAAGTAATAATTTTAAATCAGAGCTGAGCTCGTCTTTCTGACTGCACCATACCATCAGTGTTTCTGTGCCATTTGTCTCCACAGTTCTGTGCAAACGACCCAGAGGTGTTTGTCCAAGCAGCACTTTTAGCTCAGGACTACTGCGACGCCATCGACCTCAATCTAGGATGCCCTCAGATGATCGCTAAACGGGGTATCGTTGCTTTTTATTTTAAGATCATTGTGTAATTAATGATATATTATGTTTACACAATAAGTGAGGCCGCATACTAAATCCACTCCAGGCCGAGTCCAGAGGTAAACTTTCAAACTTTAAACTTTCTGTTACTGAAACTATGTGCAATCCTCTTAAAGCAACTGCTCAGCCAGTTTTTCTTAGTTTTCTTAATTTCAAATGCAGTCACTAAGAAATGTCATGTTTGCTCTATAAAGTTCGTTTATTTAGTTTTTATAGGGAACTGTAAAGCTAATGACTAAGGAAAGCTAATGGCAACCAGTTTAGCTTTGTGCAACCTGCATGTCAAAATCACCACACATTCTAACAAATCATGTATCATTTTTTTTTTCTATTACTTTATCTATATTTGTTTTATACGAATCCTTCCACTTAGTAAAGTATCTCACAAACTATAGAATGTCACAGTATCAAAATAAACTACCATATTTCACTTTGTATAGCATTGTATGTTACACACACTGTAAGTAAAGTATCCTGCACAAAGCATCTCACACTGGAAAATATCTTCTGCAGTAAATTACCATACAGTGTAAAGTGTCTCACAAGAAGTATCTCACTCTGAAGTATCTTGCACAGTAAATTATCTAATGGTGTAAAGTATCTCAGGAAAAAAATCTCAATTCGTAATGTTTCTCACACATTAAATGATGCCATAGTGTAAAGTGTCTCACAAAAGGATCTCTCTCTGTAAAGTATCTCACACAATAATCTATCCCATAGTGTAAAATATTGCACACAGTAAATTATCGCATTGTGTAAAGTATCTCACAAAAGTATCTAACTCCATAAAATATCTCACTTTACTAGTACATTATCCCACAGTGTAAAGTATCTCACAAAGGTATCTCGCCCTGTAAACTCTCACACAGTAAATTATCCCACAGTGTAAAGTATCTCGCACATTAAATGATCCCACAATGTAAAGTATCTTGAAAAAAGTACCCCACTTTGTAAAATATCTCACACAGTACGTTATCCCACAGCAAATTGTCTCAGATAAAGTATCCTGCACTGTAAAATGTCAGTACGCCACCCTATAAAGTACCTGACTGTATGTATCAAATCATGCTCTGTGAAGCGTTCCTCCCATACAGTATTTCGCTCTATAAAGTATCTGTATATGTAAATTATCTCACAGAACAGAACCCTGCATGGTAAAGAATCTTGCTCAGTTTGTAAATGATCTCACACTGTGCAGTATTCAGCTCTGCATTGTAACAGAACATCGTATACAACTATATATATATATATATACACATATAAATTTTTTTTTTTCTTCTGTGAAAGGACACTATGGTGTATTCCTGCAGGACGAGTGGGACCTGCTGGAGAGAATGAGTATGTCCCTCTTCACATACAGACAATGTAAAAAAAATATTATGATATGAAATGGATATTTATTTATTATAATTTTTGTTTACAGTTAAATTGGCTAACGAGAAGCTCTCCGTGCCGGTCACGTGCAAAATCCGGGTTTTCCCAGAGGTCGAGAAAACGGTCAAATATGCCAAAATGCTGGAAAAAGCAGGTTGCCAGGTATTAACCTCTGATTACACTGATTTATGATTATTTAAACTGTGCGTCAGTGGATTTAGGTGCAGATTTCAGTCTGTTTTTTTTCTTTTACTTTTTCTGTTTTCTGTCAGTTGCTCACCGTTCACGGCAGAACCAAAGACCAGAAAGGAGCTCTGACCGGAGTGGCGAGCTGGGAGCATATTAAAGCTGTGAGGTGAGACTTTCCAGTTCAATTCCAGTATTCTTTCCTAAACAGGAAAGAACGGCATTTTTATGTTTTCAAAATCATCACCTGTATGTGTACTTTATTCAAAAAAATATTTTTATTAGAGATGCTGTAAACATCCCAGTTTTCGCTAACGGAAACATCCAGCACCTGAGTGACGTGCAGCGCTGCATGGAGGAAACAGGAGTGCAGGGCATCATGAGTGCAGGTAGTAGATCAGAGAGAAACGATTATTATGCAAAAGATGGAGGAATCTGCTTTGTTATAATTTAGCTCCATTAATAAACCAGTTATGTTTTTGTGCATGGACAGAGGGGAACCTGCACAACCCGGCGCTGTTTGAGGGCTGTAACCCACCCGTGTGGGAGATGGTGGAGGAATACCTGGAGGTGGTGAAGGAACACACGCCCGGCTCGCTATCACACGTCCGAGCTCATCTTTTTAAGCTCTGGCATCACACGTATGTTACATACCAGTGGAATCTTATCCCGTAAGGTATCTCACAGTGCCAGGTTTCTCAGAGTGTAAAGTACAGGATCTCACACTGTCTAGTATCTCAGTGTAACATACAGTGTCAAGTATCTCAAAGTGTAAAGTGCAGAATCACTCAATATGAAGTGTCTCACAGTGTAAAGTACAGTATTTCACACTGTCAAGTATTTCGGTATAAGGTACAGTATATTGTTTAGGAAAAGGTCTCACATTTTAAGTACACTATCTCGTAGTGTCGAGTACAGTATCTCATAGTGTAAAGCACAGTATCTCAATCTGTAAAGTGTCTTGCTTAGTAAATTACCTTGCACTCTGAAGTGTCTTACACTGTCAAGTATCGCACACTGTAAAGTACATTATCTCATGCTAGTACAGTGTCAAGAGTACAGCTCTCCTTTTGTTATACTTGCATTGTAGAGTATCTCACTTTGTGAAGTATCTCATGATCTCATGCTCATCTGTTTACTCTTTTGACATTTCCTTCGTCAGGCTGCAGATCCATCAGGACCTGAGAGAAGATTTGGCTAAAGCTAAAAACTTGGCAGGAATCGAGGTGGTGAACAGACAGCTGAAGCAGCGCTGCCAGGTACACACTCAAGAATCCCAAAATCACTGCACTGTGTCCATGTAAACTGCCTGTTTACTTTGGTAAATCATTAAAGCGTAAAATATTTTATATTCATGGTACAAAAAAAAAGAAAACTGATATTTTATGGCTCACTCATTAATAAACGCCTGTATGGTTTTATATACGTAGCACATTTTACATGTCCGGAGTCTGTTTTGGTTTGTACAGGAGGAGATGGATAAGGACGAATCGGAGCAACATCACACCGGACTGCCTTTTCCTCACTGGATCTGTCAGCCGTACGTCAGACCACCGTGAGTCAGTCTTTATGATACAGAGCCTGTTGCATTAAGTTTGATATTTGTAATTTGTAATAATATTAATAGACAGTTATCGTCGCTGCCTGAATTGAGATGGCGCTGACGATATCTAAAGTAAAAAATGCATTTAATTCTGTACAGCCGTCCTTAAACATGCTCAGAACACATCATCGGGCAACACGAGAGAGTATCGTTACACATATCACTTTCACACCATCGTAAGTCAGGGACTGTTTGTATTAATATTATTGTTATTATTGTTAGTTCGTAGTAATAGCTTCAAAATTTGTTCGATGACCAAGTATGTGTTAATACATCTATTTATTTCCTAAATGGCAATATTTGTATTAATTTTAACTTTAATTTAAAATTAATTTACTTAAAATTCATTTAAAAATATATATTTTTGTATTTCCTTTTTCCATGTAAAAAAAAGAAGGGTCACAACTTTTTATTAGATAATGTTAATTTTTTACACAATATACAAAAGTAATGATCATTTTTACCATTTGTAGTCACAGTCATGTAATTTTACTAACAAACACCATGTTTAGATATTAATAGTTAGTAGTTATTTTACTAGATTTCCTTATTTTGTTTAAACAAGAGGTGAGTTCAAGTCAAACCGGGACATTTGATTGTGCAGAATAACAGAACACAGTTCTGAGAGTAAAAATTCCTATTCTCTCTATATATAATCCCCTGCTACACTAATGTACTTGTATCTATGCACTTAATGCACTTTTTTTTTTCCAGACATGAAGCGCATTAGTGTAGCAGTATATAGAGAAATGAAGGCTATTACTCTGTTCAGTCAAAAGTACCGTCAAAGTCAAAATATACACCCTTCGTATATTTTCGAAAAATAATTTTAGCAGCCTAGTATTAAATACAACACAATTTGAGACACAATTTTTGGTTATCACCACAGATATTATGCAAACATAGCCAGTAATGCTAGTTTTCCTGAATTGTTTCATTATAGACATTATTAGAAAAATAGATAGATATACTTTATTGATTCTTTTATTGGTTACAGCAGCGGATTACACAAACAGTAGTACGAGGGGAAAAAAGAAAAGAAAAAGGGGGGGCCGAATGTAATTATAACTTACATAAATTAATACAGTATTGCAGATTCTATATAGAAAAAACAGGGTGCAAACTGGCAATTCAAAATAAGAAAAATAAATAAAATGTGCAAATTGTCAGTGGAAATCATGTGCGTAAAGTGACAGTGAATAATGCGATATGTTATACAAGTTGCTATTGTCATGTTACATAGAGGTGAGTCTTTGTACAGTGTGTTGGCGAACGGTAGAAATGAATTCCTGAACCGTTCTTTGTGATGGCGAAGCTGGATCAGTCTGTTACAGAATGAACTCCACCACTGCCTCTGTATGGGATCATGTAGTGGGTAGGATGGATTTTCCACAAAGGAGTTTGTTCAGTGATCTGTTGTCCCTCAGTGTCTTCAACCTGTCAAGTTTGTGTCCGATTATGTGTTCAAATTATACGAACCGGTGACTTGGTGACAAATGGTGCAGGTGGAAAATCATTAACGATGATGTCCGATAAGAAGTGGAGGCAGGAGTTACCGTCTCTGGATGTTCGACAGCATCTTCACTTACGATGCAAACCTTGTGCGCAGGCCGAAAGACCCAAGCATGGAGAACGGCGTGAAGACAGCGAGCGGGAAAAGGGCACTTGAGGACAGCGACAGCTCTAACGACTTGCTCTCCAAGAACAAGCAGAAGAAGAAAGTCAGGAACCCGCAGAAGAACTTCTGCCCCGAGCTTAAACGTAGGACGATGATGGATTGTTAAATTTTTGCAGTATTTCTGTATATAGTTCTTATGCTTCCGTTGAGTGTATTTTAAGATCAGTTTTTATGAATTCTGTGAATCTTATGGATAAAAAAAGTCGTCCAGATGACTAAAGATTTAATCTTCTTTTTTTTCTTTTTTCCTGAAGCAAAGTACATCAAATGTGAGCAATGTGGGAATCCAAAAGTAAGTCATCGTCTTCTCCGCAGCATTTATACCGTCATATAGATAACATGCTGATGAATTTTACATGAGTTAAAATAATGAAAAAAAAATAGTTGCAATCAACGATGAGCGGGCCCAAGCATCCTGCGCCATCGGCCTCCAGGCGTGCAGCAGAAAGACAATGGGCACATGCATTTAAAATGGACATACCAATACCATTATGACATCATTTTAGAAAAGGGGGAATTTTATGTCTAGACCACCAAAAAGCCCCAGATGCTGGAAAAAAACTCTTTTTAAAAAAAAAAAAAATCATTAACCACTTTTCGGCGTAGGTTTAAGGCTTCGTCATGGCTGACCCGTTTGAGATACCAAAAATCCCTCCGCAATTTTGCATCCTTAATATCTTAAGATCACATCGGCCAGGTTTGGTGGCGATCTTATTAATCTCCTAGGAGGAGTATATCAAAATCTATTGGGTGCATTTTGCAAACCACCCAAAATAACTGACTTCCTGTTGAGTTGAGCCCATGAAATGCGATGTGAAAGTTGTTCAGCTCAATGCGCTCTAAATGTGTACCGGGTTTCGTGTGCATACATGCAAGTGTGTATGAGCTATGTAGCAAAATCTCATATAAGGGCCACGTGTCACCCCAACCCGTCTGATCAATTTCATGACCGCAAAAAGGTGTGTGTGTGGGGGGGGTGATGATGTCATAGTGCTTGGGCCCTAAAAATGACGGTTAAGAGACTAAGACAGGATTTATAGACAGTATTTAGATCTGTACCGTTTCTCTGTCCCACAGGGAAATAAGTGCGTCTTTAACCTGTGTCGCGGCTGCTGTAAGAAGAAGGCCTATAAAGAAGTTGCAGATTGTCCAGGTGAGTTTAATAATAAACAATAATAAAGTGGACTTATGAGAGTTTGTATGAGTAATGTATAAGAGTTTAAAATGTAATCAATGTAATGGCTTCTTACATATTGTTGTTTTAAAAAAATTACTTAAGCATTTCAATTAGAGCATCTTTTTCTCCTTCCCTGCAGGTCACGGCTTGAGGTTCAAGACGAAGGCGCAGAAGCTAGCTGTCCAAATAGAGACGCCGGTCTCGTCCTAAATCTCTGCCTCTCGAGTCTTCCGGCTCGGACTTTGTATCTGTGGAGTAAACTCATTCTGTGAGCGCAACAAAAACGAGTGCATCTTCCTCACATATACACATATGCATTGAAACCCGATACTGCTGCTAAGGACTTAACTACTTTAGACAGGAAGATGTACTTAACAAAAAAAAAAACGGATTAAAATTTGTATCATGCAGAGACTAGATTTTGTATGTAGGGTTTTCATGGCGCTGCAACATCGTTTTAGCTAAGCCCCACCCCTGCTAACAGTTGACGATAAACTGTAGACCTCAGGACCTCAGTTTTACACTTTAATACTCGGCTGTTAAATGCAACAGACCGAATACAGGGATTGTTTCTGCAGACTTTAGCTGTTTTTAATTAATTTATTTATATAATACGTTTTAGCCAAAACCGGTACAGCTGCGGCTAATATTTTCACACGTTAAAATCAGCACCGGAGTCGAATTTCAGTTTCTGCTGATTTACTGTCACACCGGTGACATGGGGAGAATGTTGGCTCGTTTGGGAAATCAGGATGTCACCTCGGTGATCCGAACACAGCTCGAAACACTCGAGGTATAACAAACTATTTCGTTTAGTGTTTTTTTTTTTTCCTTAAGGATCATTTGTGACATTTTTCACTGCTTTGTGTTTTTATCATTGAGGTTTTTACAAAGAATAAAACTTTTAAAATTCTTTTACCCAACATCCTGCTCTGTCTTGTCTTAATATCTGGCATCGCAGCAACCTAATTTCCCCATCTCGTCTGTTCCAACCACTCAGCAGCAGTGTACTAATCACCAGCCTGATCATCTGCACCAGTTTCTCACTGGCACATGCCTTACGTTAAATTAATTTTTAAATGCTTGAACAATTCCGAGGTTACTGTGTGGCTTAAACAAACAAAGACATTCCTTTGAAACTGCCCAGGTACAGGGACTGGACTGAAAATGAAAGTCAAAAGTCCTGTGAGAAGCCTGGAGAGCTACTCCCCAAGTATATTACATTAAAATAAGAAATTCTGGCAAAATGTAAAGACACGAGGACTGGCTCAAGACGACTTAACGCCATGCCATCTACAGCTATATTCATGGCAAGAGTCAGTTTTTGTTATTCGACATTAAAACTAGATAAGATGTTTAAGATAATTTTTTTCTAAGAATTTTAAAACTAAATTTGGATTTACTTGTTGGAAAACTTTTGAAAAATTATCAACACGAGTAAAAGATGGACAAAAGGGTTTTACATGAACACTGGAGAATTTTCTCTAGATAGTAAAAATGTGTGCCTAGGACTTAAGTGTTGGCTCAAGACTTTTGTATGGAACTATACATTAGGTTTCAGCCTTTTTAAGTATAGATTCGCTGATTCATCATGCAAAGATTGGTTCAATTCAATAGGTTTTGTTCTATACAAGATCATTTTTTTATCTAATCTCTGCTTACAGAATCCACCTCATGTTACAGAGATAGTAGAGTTAAATCTCATCTATACATATAATAAAACTTTAAAGTTGGCATGTCTGTACATTCAAGATATTTGTGAAACAAAATAATTTGGGAGGGACGACAAGATGAGTAATAGAACACATCAACATTGTTTTGGGATTTTTTTTTGGTCCGTTTGTGCTTGCATCACGTAAAAAAAGAAAAGGAAATAAAAAAACTGAAGGATTTTTTTTTGTACTGGGGTTTTCATAGGTGTATTTGGCCGAGCCTGAGGTAACAGGCTTTATCACAATCGGCCCACGGGAAGAGAAGACATGCTACATTGAAATTTAAATGGAAAACACCTGTATGTCATAAAATATATAAATATACATTTTATCTCGACCTTGAAAAAAAAATTAGTTCATCTCAAAATTCAACCGATGGCGCTGTAGATTTTTTTAATACGTGCTTGTGTGCAATTGAAATCTACTTATTAAACAGAATCTCACACCTTCATTCTGCGCACTCCACGTAAAATTTTTAATTAATTCCAAAATTTAACAGATGGCACTGTACATTTGTTTTTAAAAGATTTTTTTTCAAATTCAAAAGTCCCAGGGACATCTAAATCTACTCAGAGAGGGAAAAATAAATAAATAAATGTCAGAAACCATCTTTTTCAATGTATATTTATTTTAAAAGCATGTTTTGTGATGAGGTTTCTCTTTTGTGGATGTGTGTGTGTGTGTGTGTGTGGGAAACAGAACTGAACTCTAGGATGAGGGTCTACGATGGTTCTGTGGGCCCCCGTGCGCTCCTCCGGGACGAGCGTTCACATGTTGGTGCTCATTCGTGTTTGGCTGTTGGCGGGTGTCAGTTCCCCTTGGCTGCCTTCTCTCGGTGGAGACTGCAAGAGATAATACAGACAGCGGGGATTAGTTGTGTGTCGACAAGTCGTTATGTGATTACTGCGATGTTCAGCACAAAGAGTGTTGTTTTTAGTGACATTCCATCCTTCATGAAATTTTCTCCCTATTTGTTTAAAAAAAAAAGTTCCCCCTATTGACAAACTTGAATCCTGATGATACCAGAGCTCCAGTTTCTACTGTGACCTGCAGTCTGAAAAATGGTCTTGTGAAGAGAGTACTGGGACAATGTCTTGGCTTTAGTATATTATTATGCTTATAACAGCTCATAAAACAGAGAGAGAGAGAGAGACAAATGAAGACAGGATGGGAGGTGTTGAGGTTGAGAACAGACAACGTTACCTTAACATGGATCTGGTTACGTAGTACTGCTGCTCGCAGGATCATGGCTTTGGTTCGTCTCTGAAACTCCTTCCCCATCTGCAGCGATTTCTCGAACGTAGTGCTCCTCTGATCCACGTCACGTGCATACAGAATCTACAGCCACATAACACATATATAGAACTTAATATAGTGCAAATAGTGTGTAATCCCTTTAAATTGTCATATTAATTACACAGTCATCTCAATTAACTAAAGTTTTTTAGACTCTAAAATGTATAAAATCCTTGTTGTAAAATCCTTGTTGATTTTGTTTGATGCGGGTTTTGAGTACAAAAACATTTATGGGACATCAGACAACCTGCGTCTTACGGTTGTTTAGCAATTTACTCCAACCAATCAGCATCATGAAATTGAAAAAAAAAGCACAAATTTGTTCTGTCTATTGCCCGACAGCAGAATGGTATAACAGACGAGTGGGCGCGCATGCGTGTATGTGTGTGTGAGAGAATATGTGCCTTGCTGTGAGAGTCGATACGAGCGTTGATCAGCCCCTCCAGGATCAGCTGAGTGAGTTCGTCTTCCAGCGCCGCCACTGTGGTGTTAAATGCCAACGCCATCTTATTCATATCTGCGGACACGTACGGACTGAAGTACTGCATGGTGGGGGAGAAAAACAAACACACACACGTACGTCAGAACTACAGGGTTGTTTTCCACAAAAATATATATCTTAAAGAAAAAAGAAAAAAAACTAATTCATAAATGAGACAACTGACAGAGACAAATATTTAAACATATAACATGCCAAGTAAAACTTTTGCCGTTTTATCCTTGCTGTGATAAAATGTAAAAAAAAAAAAAAAAGAGAGGCGTCTCTTATTCATATGCACTGGACATGCCCTGATTTAGAAAAATTCTGAAGAAAATTCTTTCAAACCCTGTCTCACTTATACCCCTTTTCCACTGCTCTGGTTCCCGTGCCGGTTCCCAATTTTGGAACCAGTGCCGCGCTTTTCCACAGAAAA
>JAOVVB010000026.1:24336864-24350398 GCA_028570985.1 Heterobranchus longifilis
GCGTAAAACCTGTGCCAAGTTGTAGTGCGGACTGGGTATTCCGCTGTGGCGACCCCTTGTCGGGAGCAGCCGAAAGATCAACAACAACATATACAAACACATTTTGAGTACTGTTAGCGTTTTTAGGGTTAAGCTGTATG
Organism: Heterobranchus longifilis; assembly: GCA_028570985.1. Taxonomy (NCBI): domain Eukaryota; kingdom Metazoa; phylum Chordata; class Actinopteri; order Siluriformes; family Clariidae; genus Heterobranchus; species Heterobranchus longifilis. The sequence continues at coordinate 24,337,005 of JAOVVB010000026.1, forward strand.
TGTAATTCCTTGTGCAGACACTTAAAGACTTGATGAACACTAAAAGGCAGGCGGTCTTACAGTGATGAAACCTCCATGTTCAGCAGGTTTCCATTTTGGTTGTTATGCACCAAGTGGCCAGTCACTTAGGTTTATATCTATAGTAATGACATACAGTCGTGTAAAATTGTGTTCTCCTTGATCAAAACAGACTAGTGTTTGGTGTCAGATGTTCTCGGAAATGCCCTTAAAGTTTGAGAGAAAAGCTCAGTAAGACAAATGGCTCAATATGTTATTTACACACCACATTTAATTTCGGAGGGCTTTGAAACACCTGCGCCTAAATAGGCTAAATATTATTTGTTTGATAAGCAAATATCTGCTTAATTAATAAGCTTTTCACATGTCTCTCTCTCGCTCTTTGTTATAATCAGGTTTGTTTATGCACAGTTCACAAATATGAGAAATGTTGGCGAAAGTCGACTCATTATTTGCATCTCAACATCAATGGTTCTCACCTGGGGCATGCTTTGCTCAGGTTAAGATTAAGTTTTTCTGATAATTAAGTTTGAGGTTGATAAGAAATGCCCAAAGTAATAATGCAGAGTCTCTTAACAAAACATACTGCTGAAAAAGCTATACTTTACTGCAGAAAAACAATCCTTCTTCAGATGCAGTGGATAAACCGATTCGAGGACGATTTTGTTATAATGAGGCATGGTGGGTCAGTCTTGGAGTCTTACATGTACAGCCATCTCAGATATGTGAGCCATGTGAGGACAAAATGTTCTATCCTGCATCACACTAAATCAATGATTCTTCACCTGATTGGCCATTAGAGCAGTAGAACACTATTGATTATGCCTGTGGGGATAGTAATAAACTGCAAGGTCAGAAAGTCACCATGTGAGGGAGTTACATAATCACAAACCTCTGGGCCTAACCAACCAACACACATCGATTCAACAGCTTATTGAGCAGCTTTTGAATCATTATTATTTGACCCTGATCAAAATTTTACACAATCGTAACAACATCTTCATTTCCACTTATTCTCCTGTACATCATTAAACCTGGAAACAAGCATGGGAGCCATGTAAAGGATCAGCTACCAATGACCAGTTATTAGGTTTCCAGCCATGATGATAGCCATAATAACTATTATACTATGTTGATGGTAATTGTCAAATCAAGTCAAGTAGGCTTTTATTGTCATTTTAACCATATATAGTTAAGTACACAGTGAAACCAAGGTGCTACATACAAACAAAATTTAACAACATAAATTAACAAAAGCTAACTAGCTAAGTAAGAGACCTAATTAACTGACAAGCTGAGACAAAACAGACTAAAAACTAAATACCTTACAAAAAGACAAAAATAAAGTTCACATTCTAATGTGCAAACGAGTGACAATATGACGAATAATACAACAAACAGTTGTCAATGTTCTGTGAGTTTAGTAAAGCAATACAGTTAAGGGACCACCTGGATATACACCATAGACCACTATTTTAGGAACCTTGGACTTAAATTGGCTTAACTAATTGAGAACGTACTGGGATAAAAAGATAGAGAGAGTTTTATATTTTAAATGTATTTTTTAAGTCAAAACAGTATTTAAAGTAAACATCACCAAAAAGCAATTAATTCTAAGCACAAAAGATATTCCAGTTTTGCAAAAAGATGTCATTGACATACAAAAAGGAAAGAAAAGATACTATATAGCACATATGGTCTAAAACAAATTGCCATCCATTTCCTGCTCATGTGGAGAAATTCATTTGGTGATGAAATGCACTTTGATTATTCCATCCCTAAAATATGTAAATTCAGTGGCATCTCAGAGGTCAAGGTGGACCAGATGGTTCAGTGCTGCGAGAACCACTGGTTGACTTTTATTTAAATAGCATGCTTAATATTTAAATAAATAAATAGTTAAATTCATAAAATAAATCTGTTCTAAGGTAGTCCATTAAATTTATTTGGTAGGTTGACAAAAAATGTATTTTGTAGGTTGGCCAAGTGCTTCACTGACGTTCATGACCGTATTGATTAACAACACTCCATAACCTTGCTAAATCTAAAGAAACCAAAGAGTAGATATGTGAGAAAGTTAAAGATTAACACTGAAGTCACTATAGCAAAACATATAATTGAACAATTGAATTGAAATAATTGAACACAGACAAGGCTGATCCTGTGTACACGCCCATCTTTTGCAAACACTAATGAATATAAATGAGTATGCAAACGCACGTGACAAGGTGTCGAAACAAACAGTGAAACCCAAACAAGTGAAATTTCTTTCTTGTCAGATTCCATAAAAAGCGGGTTGGCTCTGTGTCCGCCATGATGGTCGTTTTGAAGAAAATTTTAATGAGATTTCGTGTCACATGATCTCAGTGCCACGGAAGTGAGGTTGGGCCTAATCAGCATACTAAAAGAACAGCCCGCACAAAACAATTTTCAAAAATAACTTTTTATAGATAGATGTGTAAGGCCAAGACAATAACGGTATCACTCGTAATTTTTATGAATATTCTTCTTATTTATTGTGTAAAGTTGTATGTGTTCTATAGTCTGAATTAATCTTTAATTATGGAAAATGGCAACAAAAAAAATATTATAGTTATTTCTATTTACTCCTACTTCTGGAGAACATGATTTATTACAATGGAAGCTAATAATTGAGGAATTATGAGTATGACAGTATGAGAAAGCTAAGAGTCTTAATTTTTAAAGCAGCTCTAAGAAGTGACTCTCACACAACCTAGTGCAAATCCGATGCTCTTTGATTTAATGTAAAGAGATGTTTGAAAGTTTTTTAATGAAATGAGAACGATTTAAGGTAATAAGTCTTCAAGTCGAGCAGTTTTTACTCTCCCAGCAATAGGCAATACTACCACACGGTGCAGGAAGAGATTGACAAAGAATTGGGCATAGTCATCAGATAAATTGGATGCAATGAAAGCCCATTAGAAAAGCATTGGAAGATGGCACTTGTGTATGAACTCAGTATGTTTTAAAGATCTAATAGAGGACCAGTCAAAGTGAATCCTACTCCTTTAAAAGCATTAGATAAACTGTCCATTATGGAAACAGAGTGCTATCATGGGATGCTGCAATGTTTTGTAATGATGTTTTTATAGGCTTGTGGGTTTTTAGATCACTGACCACTCTGTCTACATATCCACTGTAGAACTGATGAGAGTGATGCATCCTGTCATTTTCTATAATGGATACACACTTTTTTCCCTCCATAATGTACACTAGGGCTCTAGTACTATCCAGGCTTATTGAGTGCTGGAAGATTAAACTGATGTCTGTGTGTGTCTGGTTTGCAGGCAAATGACTGGCCACTCCTTTCACATGGGCTACAGCATGGCTATACTCAATGGCATCGTGGCTGCACTCACTATCTTCTGGTGTCTTATTTAAGATACAGACCCTCATGAACCCTTCCATTGCCTAAGACACTATCCTCAACTCATCATCATGATCGCCATGCAGAAAATGAGGACAATACAATTTATAGCGATTGTTATGTTGCTTCAATTTTCTTTTTTTGTAATTAATATAAAGTGTGAAAATACTTTATTTTCTTATTATTTCTTATTTCTTATTATTATAGTTACTTATTATTTAGAAGCACGTCATACCTGCAACAGATTTGAATACTAAACAGCAAGGTAGAAATTTAGCTTGTTCTTAAGTGACTTTAACCAGATTTCTGAAAACTTCTGTTACATATTAGAATACTAATTTAGTTTTGTATGCTAAAAAAAACTTTAAACATTAAAATGGGATAGTATCATAGCCACTGCTAATAGCATTCAATACCTTCTCATTCACTGCACATTTAGAAGAACTGGAACATTTCTCTGGAAAGTTTATAAAAAACAAAATATACATTTGTCCTGGGTGAACCACATTAATGCAAATGATGCTTTCTTTATCATTTAATTGTTTTGGGTTTTTATTTTTGGAAAAAGAGCTCTCCGTTTGAACTCAGTGATTCAGCCATTATGTTTTCTCATTACGAGTGTAATGAATTAAAGTTTACTTTTTTGTTTGCTTGTTATTAATCATTGGTCCTGGATATCACTTAGTTGTCAATACATTAAGACAACTAATGCACTCTTCTCTATGAAGATAAATGATCAAAACTCTACAGCCTTGTAAACTGTTGCCTTCTGATATAAGGAAGATGCACATGTGTTTTACTCTGGTGTGATCTGATTCCCAACATCCTGTGCTTCTCTCGCTTATGATGCAAGGCTGATCAGCGGTTACGGCAAATATCCAAATTATTGTCACAGTCGTAAAAGAAAGGACCTCATGTGCGGTCTCACATTCACACTTGCCTCAGGAAGGTATGCAAATCACAGGATTATAGCAGGAGTGGAATTTTTTTTAAGCCATACAAATAGTAAATGTTTTGCATATGGGTGATTGTTCCTGCTTAATATGTATATATTGTAAAGGTCTTAAATGCTCCTAAACAATTAGTTATCTTAAAAGACTTAGTTCTACACAGTTAGGAATCTTTTCTTTTTATATAGTGTTTCAGTAGAACATTTTTATCGTATTCTCTGAAGTAATATTATTTCATACATATTTGTCTTAAATATTTCTTTTATAATCTATTAGAGGCGGCACGGTGGTGTAGTGGTTAGCACTGTCGCCTTGCACCTCCAGGGTCCAGGCTCGATTCCCGTCTCTGTGTGAATGAAGTTTGCATGATCTCCCCATGCTTGGTGGGTTTCCTCCAGGTACTCCGGTGTTCCCAAATTGCCCATAGTGAGTGTATGTGTATGTGCCCTGCGATGGACTGGCACCCTGTCCAGGGTGTAAACCGCCTTGTGCCCTAAGCCTCCTGGGATAGGCTCCAGGCCCCCATGACCTTGAATACAGGATAAAGTGGTATAGACAATGAGTGAGCGAGTTATTTTAATTTAAGCAACATTACACCAGAGTGGTAAAAAAGTAAAAGATTAGTTCTGGGATTGTCTAGAATATCAGTATTGTGCTCCATATAAAAGAAGTATAAACAATTTTGAGAACTGTTATAGATAAAAGCAAGGTCAGGTTCAGAAATTTTGGAACAAATAATAGTTTTTTGTTTTTTTGTTTTCTATACACCACCAGGTTAAATTTGAAATTAAACATTCGAGATGTAAGTGATGTCAAGACTTTCAGCTTTAATTCAAGGGGTTGGTTTACCCAATTGTAAATAATGGAACAAACTAACATAATTACTAGCATAAAAAATGCCTTTAACATTTGGATGAAAATCCTTTGCAGTCAACGACTGCCTGAAGTCTGTAACCCATGGACTAGGCAAAATGCTGGGTTTTCCTTTTCGAGAAGTTTTTCCAGACCTTTACCGTAGCTGCCTTCAGCTTCCGCTTGGTTGTTAGACTTTCTGTCCCCAATCTTGTCTTTAGTAAAGGAAAAGCATGATCTATTGGGGTGAAACAGATTTGGCCAGTGAATAATATATTTCTTTGCCTTAAAGGTAAAATTTCAGAGTATATTTTCGGTCATTATACCTTTGCAATATGAAGCGGCGAATCAAGAGTTTAGCCTTATATACTTCAGAATCTATCTTGCTTCTTTTTTCAGCAGTCAGGTCATTAATAAACATCAGTGACCCGGGTCCGTTGGCAGCCGTACACTTTTATGCCATAACACTGTCTTTACCATTCTTGACAGTGCTTTGCTTTGGATCATGAGCTGTTCCTTTTTTTTCTACTTTTCTTTTAACCATTATTCTAGAAGTTAATTTTGGTTTCATCAGTCTAAAGTATTTTCTGTCAGTGTTTAATCTGGCCTTTCTGTTCTTCTGTGCTTGTATTTTTTCCATGTTGTGTGACCATGATGTCTCTTTACTGCAGACTTTGGGATTGACATGCATACTGTACACAAAAGTTTGGGATTACTTGCAAATTTCTTTGTTTTTATTTAGTGATTTGTTTTCTACATTCTACCACAATACTGAGGATTTGACTACTAAGTAAACACACATATGGAATTAGGTAATTGTGTAACAACAACAACAGTCAGTTGTTATTTTAGGACACAGACGTCAGTCTTTCTGGAATAGTTCTTGCAAGAACAGTATTGTCAAGTGCATTTGCAAAACCCACTATGCACTATGATGAAACTGGCTCTCATGAAGACCATACCAGGAAAGCAAGACCAAAACGTACCTCTGCTGCAAAGGAGAAGTTCATTTAGAGTTACCAGCCTTAGAAATCACCAATTAACAAACAGCACCTCAGATTAGAGCCGTTATGAAGGCTTTACAGAGCATGAGTAGCAGATAAATCTCAACATCAACTTTTCAAGGGAGATTATTGCATTGTTTGGATGCCTTCAGCTTTGTTTTAAATGTAGGAAGGAATAAAAATCAGGAAAGACCAAGGAACTATAAGGTGTGTCCTAGCTTTTGCCTGCTACCGTATTTATTTTGGCACAGATTTTACTCTGTATGCTCTTCCTGACACAATTTCATCCTCCTTAATTTATCCAGGTTTGGCGCCAGTACTGAGAGTGCACTGACTTGTTTATGCCCATGGCAAGGTTTTGTTATCAGATAACTGAACCGAAAGGTTTCTGTCACTCTAACTGTATTGCAGTGCACCAGGATAAAGAATTTACTATTGAATAAAAGTAATAAATATATTTAAAGCTACCAGGAAGCATTAGGAACAATCCATTCAAGCCTTTTAGACATTTAAACCATTTAGGAAACATTATAGTCCTACTCTATAGTATAGAGTATAGTCCTGCAAGCACAGCCTACTTTATGAGATTTCTTCCCTTCATATCAGATGTTAGAAAGACACTCCCTGATGGTGGCGCACAGGATGATTCCAGAGCAAACGGCAAGTAATACCGGTTTATTAATTCTAATAAGCAAGCCACAACATTTTTTATTGCATTCTGTCTGAGGAAAGTTAGAGCAGTCTAAAATGGGCGATAATGTTCTCTGGTATCACCTGCATTCTTGTAGGTGTGCAACAACACACTGTTGGCACACCGGGTGCTACTTTGTACAGCCTCTCACCCCTATGTAATTTGTCCATCAATGCAAAAAGAGGATCAATGAGCAGTTCTGCAATGACCTGCTGCTAGTGTTTGCTGGTTTTTACACACCCCAGTCTCAGGTGCTGCTGCATTGGATAAGAGTCCACTAAACTAAAAAAAATAAAATAAAAAAATAAAAAACACCTCCAGCAAACAGCACTGATAAGATCTGGCACAGAATAAAGCCTTTAAGATGACTAACACACATACACACACACACACACACACACTGTGCATGGAAAAAGATAAGCTGTAGACTTTACATGTACACGTCCAAGGGAGGAGCGTGTGTAATAAAGTGCAGTAAATGTTTAACACAGTGTTCAAAACTCAATCCTTTCATACCAACATCACACAGTATATGATGGCCAGACATACAGACACGGCAGAAGGATATGATGGCCAGACATGTTGACAAAAAGACAGACAGACAGATGACCAGACATACAAACAGGCAGACGGACAGATAACTGTGACCAGGCATTCAGACAGGGAGATGGACAGATGACCAGACATGTAGACAAAGAGACTGATAAATGAACAGACATACAGACAGACAGACAAGGAAACAGACAGATGGCCAGACATACAGACAATGAGACAGACAGACAAGGAAACTGACTTGTGGCCAGACAAAGAGACAAGGAGACAAACAGGTGGCAAGACACACAGACAAGGAGACAGACAGATGACCAGACATACAGACAAGGAGACATACAGATGACCAAACATACAGACTAGGAGACAGACAGATGCCCAGACATACAGACAAGAAGACAGACAGATGGCCAGACATACAGACAAGGAGACAGACTGATGACCAGACATACAGACAAGAAGACAGACAGATGACCAGACATACCGACTAGGAGACAGACAGATGACCAGACATACAGGCTGTTCAAGACATCACTCTGTTCAAGCAGGTCAACTCAAAAAGCTGTCACATTTACGTCATTATCGCCGTCTTTTCCATCAGGTTTGTCATCTTTTAGAGTCGAAACTCCGATGCAACCCAGCATCGTGTAGGTGCATTGCCTTCTGAGATGTTGAGTCATTCCAGGGTTTGCGTTTGATCTTCACTACCTCTATGCTGGTTCTCATATTTTTGTAATGTGATGATGCTGATGGTGATGATGGTGAAGAACTTCTAGTGAAAACTGACTATCGCAAAATTGTTAAATATTTTCACAAATACACAAATATAACACCAACCAGCAATTTGCTACTAGAATCACTAAACACATCATAAATATTTTGGTATTAAACAAAAAAAACACAATGTAATTCAGGTAGAACTTTTTCTTTAATTCTGCATGAACTCGTCTCAGGTGCTGTTCTTCAGTCAGTATTCAGACACACCCTCTTCCTTCCTTCTCTCTCTCTCTCTCTCTCTCTCTCTCTCTCTCTCGCTATCTGATTTTTCCAGTGCCTCAGAGTTCTGCTGCATTCGTGTCGACTGCCCAGAGTCCACGGATCCTCACAACTGACCTCAGGACAGAATAGACCGACTCAGAGAAACCTAGGTGAACTATTGCTTTATCATAATGTTAGATTGAAATGTCTCTGTGTATCATCTAGTGAATCTTTTTTTTTTTTTAGTAGTTTGCAATTACATATTGAGTGTCATCGTTGATTTAGAGAAATGAAAAAAAAAGCTGTTTTAGTTTAATGCAATAGATTAAATGTTAATTTGTGGGTGGTTTCAGTGCAGGGTTTATTTCATTGATGTGAGTAATGCTTCTGTCATTGAGTTATACTATAGCTTTTTAATTTACAAAATAATCATACAATAATAACCTATCATACAATAGTAACCTATTTATAGCTTCTTGTTTTTAACTGTTGTTGTTTTTCTTTCTTTTTTGTAAGACTCAATACTGTGTGTGTGTGTGTGTTTCTGTGTGTTTCTGTGTGTTGCATTCCAGAACTCCTCTGTCCCAACATGTCTCTGTACAGCTTCGGGTTAGAGCCTCTGTCCTGTCACGCCTGGAACAAAGACCGAACTCGTAAGTGTGAACATGCCAGGGGCAGATCCGTCCTTTTGCGCCCCCAACCCTCCCGTAATCATCCATTACACCCCCACCGATCCCATTCTGTAAAGTTATGCCCTGAACACTCAGCATTTTACTTTACCTAAATCTCCTAAATGCAGCCTCTCAATCCACTTTAGCAGGACTGAGAGAGCCTTTAAGTGCATAAAGTGCATGTAATCGGAGAGCACCACTACTATAATTATTATCCTCTTCCTCCTCCTCCTCCTCATCATTATCATCATCAATGCTTCTGCCTTTCAGAGATCGCCGTCAGCCCCAACAGCAGTGTGGTGAACATTTACCAGAAGAAGGGGAAGGAGTGGAGCAAAATCCATGAGCTGAAGGAGCACAGCGGGCGAATCACAGGTAAATGAAAACAGGAAGCGGCCACTCTGTTAGTCAGTAACTCACTGATAATGCAACACACACACATATGTGGCTGACTCACAAGACAAACTACAGGGTGAAGGGCTGGAAATTCTCTGGGCATATGCACAGTGGGACACACACACACACACACACACACACACACACACACAAAACACAATCATGTGTTACTATCATGGTTCTGTTAAACCTGATTAAGACATGCACAAAGGACGTAGAAGAGTGATAGATAGATCCAATTGCCTAGATTGACATACTAATTACCAGGCAGATAGAAAGACAGACAAATAGCTGGTTAGACAAACACAAAGACAGACTACACAGTTTACTACACAGTTAGATAACCAAACAGTCAGACAGACAGACAAACAGACATTTGACTAGACAGACACAAAGACAGAAACATAGACAGACAGACAGAGAGACAGACAAACAGATGACTAGGCAGACACAAAGGCAGACAGATTACCAGACAGATTGATAAACAAACAGGCAGGCAGACAGACAGACAGATGACCAGGCAAACATGCAGACAGAGAGAAAGACAGCTGATCAGGCACACTTGCAGACAGACAGATCTGACTAGATAAACACAGACAGGTTAGCAGACATGATTAGACAGACAGACAGACAAATAATCAGACAGGCAGACAGATTACCAAACACTTACATACCCAGACAAACGGACATATCAATCACCAGGTAGACAGACAACAAGATAGACACAAAGGCAGAAACATAGATAACCAAACAGACGCACGGATAATCAGACAGACAGATAGATCAATAGATAGACCAAGACAGAGAAATTCCAGATAGACAGATGAACAAAGTGATGGACAGGCGGACAGATAACCAAACAGGCAGAGAAAATGGACAATCAGACATACATTAAATTGCTAGACATATAGTCATGTGGCCACACAGACACACAGACACACAGATGAAAAGAAAGATTAAACAGACAGACAGCCTGACAGATGACTAAACAGGTAGACAGATATACAGACAAAAAAATTACCACAAAGCTAGACAGATGACCAGACAGATGGATAACAGGCAATTTGGTAGACTGTCAGACAGACAGATGACCAAATTGTGAGACAGACAGACAGATGACCAGAAGTTTTACAGTTCTGCTGTAACAATGATTCAGGAATCGATTGGGCCCCGGAGTCGAACCGTATCGTGACGTGCGCCTCAGACAGAAACGCCTACGTCTGGACGCTGAAGGATGCCGTCTGGAAGCCAACTCTCGTCCTCGTTCGCATTAACAGAGCCGCCACGTGTGTCAAGTGGTCACCTCTGGAGAACAAGTTCGCTCTTGGAAGCGGAGCCAAACTCATCTCGGTGTGTTACTTCGAAAAAGAGAACGACTGGTGAGACACAGATAGCAGCCCATCATTAAATGTTTTTTACATTTCTCTTTTATTTGCACACAATAGCGGCTTCACTGTATTATCACATCAAAGCACACATTACCACATCATACCCGTTTAAAATAAGTTTACAATTACATTTAATATTGGAAACATCCATGAAATAATTTAGCTCCAGTTCTCTCTATAGTAGCTACAGTATAAACAGTCGTTCTGTTTTCCTTGTTCTTGAAGACTCTGTAATAAATTTACAGCTTTAACTGATGTTTAACGAGCAATTTAAGAAAAGCCTTCACAATATTCACAATCTCTTCTTGATCCCAACCCTCCAAATATGAATCAAGTACAGTAGAAACAGCACAGTATTGTTCATTAGAAAAAAAAATGACATAAAGGGATTGTTAAAATAAGTTTATATTAATCCTCTTTGCACATACACAAGGCAGTTAATCTTACTCTTTACCACTTTTAATGGTTTGTCATGGTGTTTTTGTGCAGGTGGCTCAGTAAGCACATAAAGAAAGGGATCTGCTCGACCGTGCTCAGTCTGGACTGGCATCCCAACAACATCCTGCTGGCAGCCGGATCAGCCGATCTCCACTGCAGGTTACATACACTACCTCCTCTGTGTGATTAATAACCGGTTCAGTTTCGCTTTGGACTCGTCTATACTCTGACCACAGACAAGTTAAAACTTAATGCTCTACTCAATGCAGGTTAACAGAAAAATCATCCCTGTCCCTCAGAAGCACATGCATGTACGATTGCATCAATAACAATAATTTTTTTTTGCAACTGATAGAATTACATGCTCTGTCAATATACAGGGGTTGGACAATGAAACTGAAGTCCTGCACAGTGGCCAGAGGGATTTTGAGCCATTCTTCTTGCAGAATAGTGGCCAGGTCACTATGTGATGGGACCCTATGGGATGGGACCCCCCCCAAGAAAAAAAAAAAAAAAAAAACCCTCTTATCAGTTGTTGGACTAATGGCACTTAGTTATTAACCTAGTTAACCCAGTGTAAGTATGTATCCAATGATGTAAACATTAAAACATTTTTTGTAAGTCGCTCTGGATAAGAGCGTCTGCCAAATGCCTAAATGTAAATTACAAACTGCATGTAATGTAAAATATGAACAAAACAGTATTAGACACAAATATATAATATGGTAGAATATACAGTGAAAAAGCTATTTACACACGAGTGCTCAAATGTCAAGCAAACACAATTATTAATTTATTTTGTATATTTAACTTTATTCAGCTGTTTAAGTTATATGAAAAATAATGTTCCTACCAGCCCACTATTGTTTTCTGTTCAAATTTAAAGATGCCGGCGCGTGTGTGCAAAAAGACTAAGTAGAACAAAGAATACAAAAGTGTATAATCTTTAATAAAAGTTTGTTAAACAAACTAAAAAAGCCTAAAACAATATTGTTTCCAATGCTGAAGCAAACATGATTTTCTTTTAGTCTGTTCGCTGAATACAACACGACAGCGCGCTCCGAGCTAAACACCCACAGAACCCCAGTTACTGTTATACTTCTGAAAATACTAATTTTCTTCACGATAGGTGTGAAGTTATCAAACTGGTTTCGCTGATGGGGGAATTGGCAGAATTGATGGGTTTAAAATGAATTGACAAGACCGAGCAGACGTCTCTGCCTAAAATGTATTTCACCAGGCAAAACAGAAACATAAATAGAAACATAAAGGTGAATGGAAATAAAATGTTTAATGGCACCAATTAAATCAGAATTTATAGTTGGATTTGATACTTTAAGTGTAATTCATAAATTTACTGAATATATTCAGATTTTGTAAAAATCTTTATATTTTTATAAAAAAAAATAATAATAATTTTTATACATAAACAGTGAAACCTAAGCACAAAGAGAAGTGATGAATAAAGGAATGTACGGAACATTAACACCTTTACTGTGCACCAAGATGTTTTACTGATTATAAGAGCCCTGACGCAAGGCTTTAGAGGGGGTCAGTGAAATAGGAGTTATGAGAGTGTTATGACAGACACGGGAAGACCTTTCCATTTGGAGATAGTGTGGGATTATTTAATTAAGAAACTTAAAAGGAAACCAAAAGAAAACTGAAAACACAAAATAAACAGAGCTCCACCGCCTACTTGAGAACGGACGGGATTCCGGAAACTAAAACAAAAAACTAAAGATCCCTTATGTCCTTACCGAGGATTTATAGGAAGAGAGAGAGTAGAGTTTGTGCTTTGTGCACTTTAACCCTGATGCCTGTCGCTCTCTCTCTCTCGCGCTCTCTCTCTCTTTCCGGTGTCTTAGACAGACAGAGGTTTGGGCTTTGCCTGTGTCTTCTTCAGCGCGCTCTGTCTTTGGCCCTGACACGGAGTGTCGCGGTATCATGACCCGGCCCATTCTGAACAGTTTTTGCCTTGCTCTGCCCCTTGCACCGGGAACTGGATATGAAAGCCCGCGGCTACTGGGTTCACTCACTGACTGCACAACGTCAGATTAAAGGATTTTTT
>JAOVVB010000026.1:24350498-24364944 GCA_028570985.1 Heterobranchus longifilis
ACACACACACACACACACACACACACACACACACACACACACACACACACACACACACACATACACACACATACACATACACACACACACACACACACACATACACACACACACGCACAACTATACCAAGTTTTATACAAATAGAAGTCTGGATCCGTAGGTGATTTTTAAACATAGTAGACACTGTGTATACGCTGAATTCAAGAACGTTAAGCATTTCTTAATGTATCAGAACCGATGTTGTTCTGTGTTGAGATTGATTCTTTGTAGTTTTTATTTTGGTTAAAAAAAAATGTGAAATTATCATATAAGGAGAAATGTCTGTGGATCCAGTGGCCATCCTGTACAGTATATACATCAATGCACACATACACAGACACACACACACACAAACACACACACACACACATAACCAGGGATTAACGTACTGTATGTCCTGTACTTTTCTAGGGCACAGTGATCCGAGTGTTTTCCATTCCAGAGGGACAGAGACTGTTTGAGTTTCGCAGAGGAATGAAGAGGTCTGAATTCGCCACATGGCCCAGAGTTTATTCCGCTACGTTTTCTAGAGCCGTTTTTGTTTGTATGCATGCTAAATGTGTGTATGTGTGTGTGTTTGTGCACTCCTGCGCAGATACGTGAACATCAGCTCTCTGTCCTTCAGTCCCGATGCTCAGTTCCTGTGCGCCTCGAGCAATACCGAGACGGTCCACATTTTTAAACTAGAGCAGCATGGACACGGGTACGGTAGTGACACACACACTCACATTTACATATAAATAAAGATATATAGAAAGACAAACACATTATAAAAGCAAGCGGGGATCTTTCATTCACTCTTTCATGGAGTGAAATATAATTAAAAGCCATACTTCATGTGATGTTTTATTCTCCTTATACTACAGTGATTTATTAAACAATGATGACACGTCATACTTTTCATCCAGTCATAGTGACAGGAACAAGAACATGAAGAAACTTTCTATAGATTGTGTGTGTGTGTGTGTGTGTGTGTGTGTGTGTGTTTAATGTGTGTGCAGTAGAGAGGAGGAGAACCCCTCATGGTCGGCGTACGTGGGCAAGATGTTTTCGGCGGCGAGCAGCTACCTGCCGGCACAGGTTTCAGGAATGATGAGTCAGGATCGAGCGTTCGCAACGGTCCGCCTCAACACACACGGACACAAACACACCTGCACTTTAACAACGTGAGTGTTCACATGCTGACACACACAAACGCACAAGCACAAAAGCAGCAAGCACACAGCCACCCGCCATCCGCCCAGTCACATGTTTTATCATGTTATGTTGTGGGAACACACTCTGTCATGACCCTGTTGTTACGGTGCATTAAACAGTATATTGTATGCTGTATCATGTTGTTTACGTTTCAGAATCCAGAAGCTTCCACGGCTCCTTGTAGCCTCGTCTGAAGGGCAGCTCTTTATTTATAACATTGACCCTCAGGATGGAGGAGAGTGCACGCTGGTACACAACCACAGGTGAGAGCGAATAACAAAAGGTGGTGTATTGATGTAGGTAAGGGTTGCTACGCTCACACTCGCGTCATCACGCTTTGGTTCCTGGGACTCGACAAGGGGTTGAACGTTAGCTTGTAAATGGACGTCGTTTTAACTTCAAATGCAGTTCAGAGTGATTTACCGTATGTGGAAAAAAGAAAAAAGAAAAACTGAACTCAATAGAACTTAGAGACTGATATCTGTGGAGGCTTTAAGCCAAGTGAAAACACCAGCAGTTGAAACAAAGCACACACATGAATAACTTTTTCTTTATCTTTTTTAACCAACATGAAATGAAACTAAACACTTTAACAATGATCACATTAGAAAATGATTTATCACGAGAGCCGTGTCAAAAGAAACCACTGAGACGACACACTGTGCTTCACCACTAGGGTGCGCTGTCTCTCTCCTGAACGTTAAACCTCTTGCTAGATTAATGAAACTGACCTGCGCTTACACTAATATGTGACCACCTCCGTACACTTTGTCCAGTTTCTCCCGAAGCTCATTTCCCATCCTGCAGCGTTCAGTTCGAAAACATGACAAAAAAATAACACACGTTTCGTATTTTCTCATTGGCGTTATGCAATGAAGTAAATGTGCCGTGTCATGCTGCGTACAGGAAAATAATCATGGCAGGTGTGGTGCGATGTGAACTGGCACAGCGTGGAGTTAGTCTTACCACCTCCGAGGTGATTATTTTCCCATAACAGCATGAATAGTGTATTATTTCCTCTATCCCATACATGTTCGCCAATGACAACGAAACCAGATAAGCAGGTGAACTGATCAGATTTTAGCTTCCCTGTTGAGCACTTCTGCTTGTTCATTTACTAAGACTTTTAGTTTCTAACGTTCCAGTGTATCTGACTGACCTTTGACCCCCAGGCTCTTAGGATCGGAAGCGGAGGCCGAGGCATCTGAAGGAACGGTGGCTCCTTCCTACGCTGCCACGGCAGCCATCGGCACCAGCGGACCCGACTCTGCCAAGCTAACCGGTACACACTCGCACACACACGGCGTACACAGACACGTGACATGATCATTATTCCATTAAGAGGTTCTGCATTTAGAAAATTATAGCTGTAGTTTGTAGTTTATAGCTATAGTTGTAGTTTAGGTCTTATTACAATGTTTTATTTTATCCTGTGATTAGTCGGGGTGTTTCAGAGGCTCTGACAGAAGCTGTACAGCAGATGTATTACATAAAACAATTAGTTTTTTTTTTTTTATAAGAAGGTGTTGATTAAATATGTACTGTATGGAAGGAGTCTCCAGTTTCGGAGCTTTGCAAAGCTCTAAGTTTACATGATCTTTTTCATTTAATTTAATGATTTTTTAAAATTAACTTGAAGAAAGAAAGAGAAAGGCAGGAGAAGGAGAGACTGGTGTAATATTAGTATCATTAATAATGACAGATCTGACCTCATGAGCCACAATTATTAGAGATAATTACAAACGGATTAGAATAACAATTTCATTCTTTAATGGATAAAACATTGTTGCCAATGTTTTGGCAAATTGCTGTTGAGACATAAGAGATATGAATCACATTTCAAACCACAACAGTGACTCTGCTTCATCACATCACCCTGTCGTTGATTAATTTTCAACGAGCCAATCAACACAATAGTTTATTGTGTAATGACAGAGTGTGCGAAAGAAACAAAAAGGACACCTTTACATTACAGCATTTGTCAGAAACCCTTATCCAGAACGACTTACATTTTTTATCTCATCATAGATCTGAGTAGTTGAGGGTTAAAGGCCTTGATCAAGGGCCCAACAGGGGCAACTTGGTGGTGGTGGTGGGGTTTAAACCTGGAACCTTCCAAACTGTAGTCCAATGCCTTAACCACTGAGCTACCCCTGCCCTTGCATGGCTTACTCTAAGGAAAGGAAAGACTGAACCTTCAAAGATAAATGGACAGATCAATATATGTTTATAACTCCCGCGGAAAGTTTAAACCCAGTTTGTCTCATATGTGCCCGAAATCGTGGTGATAATAAAAAGCAGTAATGTGAAGCTCCACTATCACAGGTTGTTTTAGCAAACATATCCACAGCAATCCGAGATGGCATGTAAAATACCCGAACTGAGAGCCCAGTATGACAGAGCAAACAGAGTCCTTTCACATTTACAGCCCAGCAGCGTGCAAATGAAAATTCACTAAAGGTTGATTAAAGATTGTTTTTGTATTCAAAAAAAGTAAAAAAAAAATGTTTATAGTAGTTACTAAAAACCAAAGTCGAAGGGATTACTTGTATAATCTGTGTAAATAATCTGTGTGTGTGTGTGTGTGTGTTTTTTCACTCAGGATATTCCGAGGACGGTGGGGTGATGAAGGGCGAGGTGATTCCAGAGCACGAGTTCGCCGCCGGTCCTGTGTGTCTGGACGACGAGACCGAGTTTCCTCCAGTGAGCATTCAGAACCCATAAACTCCATCCCAATCACTAAAAGTTCATCCGAATCACTAAACTCAGCCGCCGCCACCACCATCCCTCGAACCTTCGTCACCAATTTTCCCAAAAACACAGCAGTGTGTGTTTAACTCTCTGTGTGTGTTCTGTACACTCTTGCAGTGTTTAGTCTCTGTGCCTCGGGCTGTGTGTGTTTAGATTTTACAGCAATAATCACTGATATGCAGTCCCTGATGGAAGCTTTATCATGTTCGCGGGGTTCCACCTGGGGGCGGGTGCGAGTGGAAGTAAGATAAAAGATGAAGATAATATGACATCACTAAGATATATATTTTTACAAACATATTGCAGACTTCTTATAAAAGACTTTTTAAAAAAATTATATCTCTCTTTTTAAGCTACGATGATAAACAGATCATTATTAATTATTATGCATATGCGTTATAGTTTCCCCTTGGAGTCTGATTGACTTTTTCCTCAGTCATGTAAATCCTATTTATCAAACAAGAAAAAAACCCAACACATTTAAATTCTGATTTTAAGCAATAATATGGATGAAAATAAAATGTCCATAATGTTTTCGTTATCAGGCAAGGCATATTCTTTGTGCGATATTTGTCATCACACACTTACCATCGTGGAAATAGATAAATAGTTTAATATAATAATGCATGGTGAGGCAATTAGTTAAAGAAGTGCATCAGTGGAGGCAGGAGCGAGGTCAAAATCACTTTCTTCTACAAACAAGGCTTCTAACGGACATCAGCGTGAGCTGTGCTGTCTTTGCATTGCACCGTTGCTGTGTACGCAGTAAGCTGCAGAGAGATTTGATGGTTTTAGGAGAAAATCAGAAAGAATTCTAGAAGTGTTTAGCTTCGGAACAGATCATTGCTCGGTGGGTGTGTGTGGTGCAGCAGGAGGCGGAATTCTGAACTCACTGTAGTTAGCATCACAGATCTGAACATTAGGGTTAAAATGCGTACTAAATGAAACAATGCCAAAAGTCAGTAAGGCGCCATGGTGCATGTAAGGTGTAATTTGCAAGGTTTTGGAGGTAGTTTGGAGGTTTAACTTGCAGAATTGAAAAAAAAGGTGTAAGGTGTAAATACGGCGGTACCTTGATATAAGAATTTAATTCATACCAGAGGCAAGTTCTTAGTGCGAAACACATTTTTCTATAGGAAATAATGTAAATGCAGATAATTCGTTCCAGCTACCCAAAAGTATTACCAATACATTAAACCTCACTTATGATTCCTCTTGGCACCGACTGCTTTGAAAAATTAAACTGAATGTGGCCCCGTTTTCTTCTTGCTACTGTCTTTGATAACATTCCTGGGACCCATGGTGCTGTCTTCACTAAATCTTGCACAAAATGCAAAAAAGGAAAAAAGATAACCCACACAAAAAAAGTAAACTCGCGTCACTTGGCTTTCCACTGACACAAACAGGTTTTAATCAGCTACCGGAAGGATGTGCAACCGGAAGTATGCGTGACCAGCTTGGTCTCTTGTATGCCAGAAAATCCTTTGTGTGGCATGGCAAATTTCTTGCAAAATTTTAGCTCTCAAGGCGCAAGGCGGTGCGTTCGTATGCTGAGGTACCGCTGTAATTTCCAACATGATTGATGGAAGAATACACACAGTCTATTAATTCCATTTTCAGGCACGCCACTGCAGTGTTTGTTTATGAAGGTCAACATCGAAAGCTCAATATTACAAAAACAACATTTACAGATCTTATAGCTTAACACCTGTACTGTAATATTTATCATTTTCCTGAAAACAAAATAGTAGTTGTTGACTTTTACGCAGTATCTTGTGTGTGTTTGTGTGTGTGTGTGCGCACACATAACTCAAATGGCGACGTAAATCGACGCAAGTCGTTTTAAACAATTCTTACACCTCGCCTTCTTACTCAGGCTGACGGAAATACAATCCAAAAGCCCTTTCACAGAAGAACGTCTTCTCTTCTCGTTCTAATTTAACTGGACGTGTTTGATGCCTTTAGTTCTGGCATCAAATAAGAAAAAATGTTTGGTCGTTGCAACAAAAGACAACCAACAAATCTCAGCTGCTGTGAAGCTCGTCTAACAGCAGCGTAGGATCACGTGAAACTCATGACGGCTACACAGACTGCAGCGCTGTCGGAATGAAAACAAAACATCAAGGAAGAAGCATCTCCCTTGTGACCTCATTATTACTCTGAACAATGCTTGTGTTCGATAAGTTTATTTTCCGGATCAAGCTAATTGAAGACGTCTATCGTTTGTTCTGTTATCTGACACAGAGAACATTTTGGCCGAGGTTTTATTGGCTTCGTGATGTACAGCGTGACAAGTAATAGTCTTAAGATATTGTAAAACTGTAGCTATTACGTCCTTAAAGTCTGACCCAAGGAACCATTACCATGTATATCTTTCCATATATTTAGCTTAGTTGTTGTTGTTGTTGGTCTTTCACCTGCTCCCATAGAGGAGTCGCCGCTGTGGAACATCTGATCTGCACAACAACTCGGGACAAGGTTTTACACCGGATCCCTTCCTGACGCAACCCTCCCATTTTATACGGGCTTGGGACCGGCACTGCATCCAGTGGCTGGGTTTGAGCATTGGGGGGATTTGAACCCGGGCCTTGCGCAGGGCAGGAGAGAAACCCACTGATGCCCTCATCCAAATTTTTAGCTCAGTGTAAAGGTAAAAATGAAGCAAATGGTGTACACCAACAATGACTTGTTCGTTTTGTCTCATTTGTAGTAAACGTTTAAAGTCTTTTATTCTCCTTTTGGGTAGAAAAACATATCTGGCGTGACCAGTCTTCCCAAATTGGTGTGGTTGATTGATTGATGGAAATCCACCCAATCTGGCAACACAAGTGCCGTTCTTAGAGACACTTGGATTCCAAATCAGTGACCACACCACGTGTCTCCGTTCTGTCTTAAACACGCTCTGTGCACTTCTTTCTACTTGAGTCCTCACTTAGTTCTTCTTAACGACCTTTCACCTGAGCTCTTACCCAGAAGGCATTGCTGCAGTGTGAGCAATTAAATACTTAATATTTTCAGACAATAACTTTTCAGTTGTATGTGTTTAGTTTTTTTTTTTTCTTTATTCATATATGACAAGTGACGGAACTGTTTACACTGATACTAAGAGCCAGCAAAACAGTGTTAGCTAGTTAGCAAGTTAGCAAGTCAAACTGTGTCTGGACAGGGAAGTGTGAGTAAATCTTGCTGCCTAAGAAATAACTATCTATCAAAGTCAATCCTGAAAACTAGCTATATTAGTTAGCAAAATCTAGCTGTGGAGTTCAAATCATTTCTTGTAACATTATTTGGAACTTCATTGTACTGTAGTCAGTTGTGCGTTCGTCCGTTTTGAGTCACAAGCTTGTTGAGTTCTCGTTTCTGATTGGCCAGCCCAGACACGAGTGCAGCTACGGATCACAGCGTTATCGTTTCTTTAGCAACATCTCATTCACTGGGACACGCCTGACTCCACATTCGGAAAATGCTACTTGAGGAGATGTGATTTAATGGATAACAGGAAATAACTTGTTTCAATAACATGAAAAACATCATTCATTAATTCATTAGCTCGCTCATTAATTCATTCTTTGATTCACTCATGATGCAGGCAGGCACATGGGTAGTATGGATGGGAACCACCGGGGACCAGGGGATACGATGTTATCGCGATACGTAGAGGCAGATTCAGTTTGTATTGCAATTCTGTTAGTATCACAATTTTATAAATAAACTGATTCGATATAAAAAATTTTTTTTAGACTTGTTTATACCTCTAAACAAACTTTGCAAATAATTTGCCTGTACCAGTGTGTGAATAGTTTAGAGTGCACCACTTGTAGAATTATAGAGGAACGGCAACATTTTACCACCTCAAAAAAATTTTATTTTGGGCTCAGTGTGTTTTTTTTTTTCCCTCCACATCTCTAGTGGCTTGGTGCGTTAAGGACGGGAATGAAAACACAGGGATTGTTCGTGTATTCTTTTGGCATGTGAGATTAGTAGAGATGATGCTGGGGACACACACTCCTGCTGCTGCACTCTGTTATTTTGTCTATAACACACCCGAGCACGAGAGAACAATAAAAACTGTCTTGTGATTCTGGTTTCTGGTAGATAAATCGGTGTCTTGGCGGATCCCGTCGTGGCAGAACCGGCCGTCCGTGAGAGCCTTCAAGCCGGAGCGGGACGACCCTCGGCCCACGAGCCGGGACTAATTAACTCGTTTCAGGAATAATTAACCCACTATGCGGACTAATCCGACTCATTTCAGGGTGCTAACACGTCACGGGCAGAAAAAGCATCAGGAGGGCGTGGTCTTTGTCGCTCGCTCTCCTGAAGGGTGTGTTATATGCATGAACAAACCGTAGCCACGGAAACCACACACGTTTCATGAAGATGTAAAACTGTAGCATCGTATTATATTATATTATATTATATTATATTATATTATATTATATTATAGTCAATTTTAATTCTGTTGTTTTGTTGGTTTTTGTTTAACATTGTCATATTTACAGAGGCAAATAGTTTTTTTTGTTGTTGTTTTTAACGTGCTGTATTAATGTATTAATACCATGTTTACACATCATCATCCTGAACACTAATACAGCAGGGTGTGCTTTTTAAATGTGTACGTGCCTATGAGTTTATTTGTATTTCGCAGAATTGCTGGAAGACCAAAAAAAAAGGAAAAAAAGAAAAAAGAATCTATAGAAAATATGAATAAAATTATGCAAAGCACTTCTCTTGTCTTTTCTGATTTGAGTTTGTTAACACCACAATTGATTGGCAATGATTGTTTTTCTATAACGCATGACACTTAGTTATTCATTACAATATATGATCACGTTATATAATATGAGGAATGTATAAATATAAATAAAGAATGTTGAACTACAAGGCTGTGATTAGAGCTGAGCGATTAAAGGTCCAATATGTTACTTTTTCTTTAACAGGCTAACACAGGTCTCAGATCTCCTGCGAAGTTGTTGTGTGTGTGTGTGTTCTGTGTGTTAACTCTCCAGCTGAAATACCCCTCAGATATTGCACTTCCTCGTACCTCAAACTCCTCTTACTGTATTTCACTCCTCTAAACGTGAACAATGGAAAAAGGACAACGCACCACCACACAACTGTGGAGTGTTAGGTTTCACAAATCACTGAGACTTCAAATTATGAGGTCAGAACGGGACTTTTGATTGTGCAGAATAACAAAGTTCTGAGAGTAAAACAACCTTTATGTCTCTATATAATCCCCTGCTACACTAATGCACTCATCCCAGTGTTTCTCTAGTGCTTGGACACCATCAAGGTAGAAAGTTTTCTCATTATGTGCTCATAGTCTTCTGTAAATTTTAATCGCTTTTACGCCTTCATTCACTGGAAATTTCATCCCGGTCCCGGTTTGTCTTTAACGTCCCATTTCATAGGAACAGGTAGAAGAATCCTGAGAACCAGGAACAGATAAAGAGGACAAGCTGAGAAGTTAAACCGGTTACTCTGCAATGCGCCGATCGTTTTCTACAAATATAATTTCATATTTGAATCCATTTACACCCAAAATACCCTGGGGTGATTCAAATGTTAGCACTTCATGTACTGCCATGCAAAGGGTATATTATCTCACTCGGTCTAGACAGGTTGCAAAACCATCATAATTGTTAGTTGTTAGTTTCTATCGCTATCAGGGTCAGAAGTGCTGGAGACAAATTGTGAAAAGTGGTATTCAGACACACATCACAGAGCTTTCATATCAGCCTGTGTGTGAGTCCAAGGGTTCGATAGAAGCCAGAACACCAGGCTGTATTCACAGATAATTAAAAATGCAGCAGGAGGTGTGCATCTTCATTATCTTTTAAGTAATCTCTTAAGCTCGTGCTCCGGTTCTGAACTCAGATAATAATTTTTATGGTCTTTAAAGTCATGAAGCTCTTTAGAACCCTGCTGATAAACCTGATAAAATCTAATGAAGTCTGAGAAACCACTAGGTTTCTTGAAATAGATGCCATTTGATTGACATTTCAAACAGCAAGTAGGGTTTACTACAGGTGGAGCAGGGTCCTGACGGTCCTGACCAAGTTAAACGTTTCAGTGAACAGAAACTGGTGAGTCTAGTGAGAGTCAGTAAGTCTTTTTTTTAAAAAAGATAAAAGGTTGCAGCTACAGCAGATCCTCTGTCATGTTTTATCCAATCATATACAGCAGTCCAAAGAGTCGTAGAAACATTAGCTCAGAAAGTGACTTTTGTAGATTCTTTATTTATTTACTGTAATTTACTATATCTGGTCCGAATCTGTGATATCCTTTTTTTAAGTGAATAATAAAACAAAATATATAAAAATGAATGGACAGAGGAGTATGCATTTATTCTTACTTCTTACTTTAAGTTTTTATTTAATTGTAGACAAAGTTATTTACCACCTTATCCTGTATACAGGGTCACAAGGGGTATTCCCGGAGACTTAAGTCACGAGGCGGGGTACACCCTGGACTGAGTGCCAATCTATCGCAGGGCACACACACATACAGTATACAGTACACACACTACAGGCAATTTGGGAGCAACAGTTAGCCTAATCTGCATGTCTTTGGACTGTGGGAGGAAACCGGAGAACCCAGAGGAAACCCACCAAGCACGGAACATGCAAACTCCATGCACACAGACCCCGAGGCAGGAATCGAACCCGGAACCTGGACAAAGTTAATCCAATTCAAAGTGATATCTGATTTATATCAATAAATTAATCATTAACCGCTAAGGATTAAACAGTAAGCGATGTCCGACAAAATAGTCGCTTATCTCAAAGGATTTTACGTAACCGGACCTCTGTACCTACAGCCGATGTACAGAAGATCAGCGAGCCAATCACAATCACTTAATGGTGCAGTCTTAATACTCGGAATACTTGTGTCCTGAAAAGTACTCTGTGGATGGAGCATCAGATCTTAAACACAACACAATTTATCTTGGTTTTTTTTTTTTTTACTGCTTGTTGTTTTCAGAAATTCTTAGTCATTTCAAATCCATTATATATTAGTGTTTATTGTTTAAATGACGCAAACTAATAAGACACTTTCAAGTGTCAGGTGGTGGAGAAGTATCACTGCTGCAAGGTTCTTTAGGGTTCCTTATTTTTGCCAACAGCAACCAAATCCCAGATGAGCAGCAACAACTTGGTGAACGACCTGGCAGACGTCAGGGGACGTACAAAACAAACTTGGAAACTTGTTTAAATGTCAAAGACGGAAACCAGGAACCTTGTCCTAAATATAACTCAGTGATCTTTTTGCCAAATCGACTGTGTCGTTGCAGGTTTTCATTCCAGCCACACCTGATACCTTATGTTGAAACAGATAAGCTTGGCTTTCAACAGACTAGAAGGTGTGGTTTGTCTTTTGTTGGGATAAAAACCTGCACCCAAACCGGCGCTTTCTGGATGAGACTGCCTTTGTTATGAACACGATAACTCTGACTACAAGACGATACAAATGACAGTGACATGATATCAATGAATTGAAATGAGTAAAAATTCCTGAAATTAGGCTTGATCATTTTAGATTTGGGCGGCACGGCGGCTTAATGGTTAGTGCTGTCCCCTCACACATCCAGGGTTCGAATCTTGCCGATGGTTTGCGTGCATGGAGTTTACATGTTCTCCCTGTGCTTGCTGTGTTTCCCCCCACATAGTCCGAAGCCATGTGGTCTAGGATGATTAGTGTTTTCAAATTACCCTTGGTACAGTATATGATTGAGTGTGTGCGCTGGTGTCCTGTGATGAGGTCGCATTGCATCCAGGGTGTATCCGGCTTTGTGCCCTAAGCTTCCAGGAATAGGCTTCAGGCTCCCTGCAATGCTGCACACTATAAGTTGTACAGGAGACGGATGTATTTTATATGTGTTTTGTAAAGGTATCATAGAGGGAAATGGTGGACAATTTCACCTTAATTCAAGATATCAAGATATTTACGTGCTAATATTATAATTGTCGACTTAAACATTAAACTTAATGAAAACTTAAAATAAATATCAAGTGCCAGGCTTGGACAATCCTCCAGTTGTATTATACACTCATGTGCCATGATTTGCTCCTTCGGGTTGTTGGCCATCTTGTTTGGAGCACTTCCTGTGGGAGCCATGCGTTGGCATTCGATGGTCAGGTGGGTTTCCTGAGTCTTTCCGTGATTCTGTCCTGATTCTACAATTCTGAATCTACACTGACTAAGCAAGCCACCATCTCTGAGTTTAGGGTAGCAGCTAGCTTATCTCAGACAACTAACCTGCTGAAAGTGGGTACGTGTTTAAAACCAAAGAGTTGTGTAGATATTGATTAAGCTACTCACTCCTTAATCCCCTGTCTTAACCCTTTAATGAGCTCAAGTCTTCCTCAGGTTTCAGTAGGCCACCTGCTACAGTGCACCCGGAAAGTATTCACAGCGCTTCACTTTTTCCACATTTTGCTTTGTTACAGCCTTATTTCAAAATGGATTAAATTCATTATTTTCCTCGAAATTCTACAGACGATACCTCATAATGACACCGTTAAAGAAGTTTGTTTGAAATCTTTGCAAATGTATAAAAAATAAAAAATGAAAATATCACACGTAGGCTATTATACATAAGTGCTCAAAGCCTTCGCCATGACACTTAAATTTGAGCTCAGGTGCATCCTGTTCCCACTGATCATCCTTAAGGTGTTTCTACAACTCGATTGGAGTCCACCTGTGGTAAATTCAGTTGATTGGACATGATTTGGAAAGACAAACCCCCTTCTGTATAAGGTCCCACAGTTAACAGTGCAAGTCAGAGCACAAACCAAGACGTGAAGTCCAAGGAATTGTTTGTAGATCTGGGGAAGGGTACAGAAAAAATTCTGCAGCATTGAAGGTTCCAAGCACACTGACCTGTGAATACTTATGTACATATGATTTTTTATTTTTAATAATTAAAAAGATTTCAAACAAACTCTTTTCACGTTGTCATTATGGGGTACTGTTTGTATTATTGAATTTTGGGGAAAATTTAGAATTTTAGGGAAAATAATGAATTTAATCCATTTTGGAATAAGGCTGTAATATAGGAAAATGGAGATAAAGTGAAACGCTGCGAATACTTTCCGGATGCACTGTATCTCTGTATAGACCCCACCGTGTCCGAGGATAAGTGCGCTGCTCACCTCCAATTTCCTGTCGCAGTCCACTCACCAACCTGACCCCGAGTTCCAAGCACGGAACCTGCCAGCCCTGCCAGTCAATACGCCCGTCAATGTACTTTTATTAAAATTTCAAGAACACCATCTGATCTGTTGTGTCCTGTATTTGGGTCCCACCTGTCTGCACACTTTATGTGAAAGATATATTTATTAAAACACCTTGATTTTAAGTGTACATGTACATAAACAAATAGTAACCAATAGGAAGGAACCTTATTACTGTAACCCTGTGTTTAGGGCATTTTCAGGGCATTTAGGGCAAAACAGCTAAATTTCCAGTAAAGTAAAAATAATAATAATAATAATTTGAACCTGAACTTTAATGTATTGTTTTTCGAGGCTGGGTGTTTAGGACTTGTTTAGAAAGCCATACAGAGCAGTGAGCTGGTTCTGCAAAAAGTCACCCTGTCATTACATACCATAATAACAGTTTTAAACATCACTACTGTATACATGTCACAACCTATAAAGCAACTGAATCCATCTCCTGCACCGCCAGCGTGGCTGATGGAACCTGCGCACTCTTACAGAGGCATGGCTTAAGCTAAATATTGCTTTTATTATTTTATATATTATTACATATAATTAGATATACTTATTATGTATATTAAATTTGATAGTAAATATGGCCAGAGATGTGCTTTTAAAAAAAAAAAAATTATTATTATTAGGGTGCTTTCAGGAGTCGTAATCCAAATCCACAGCCTTATTAAAATTCAGCGACGTTCATTGCACTCTAAAGGAATTAGAAACAAGGACACAAGAAGACTAGCAGTATGAAAAATGGAAACAAATGAACTAGGGAACTAGAAACAAGTAGACCAAGAACACTAGAAAACTAGGGTAACTTCTATATTAGAAAGTACAGGTGAAACAATCAATAAAATCTCAATTGAAGTAGAAAGTAGACAGTTATTAAACCATAGAGGCAAACAAATATGTCTAGTGGAAATGATGAGAAATGAGAGATAGAAACAGAGAACTAATGAACTACAAAGAGACAAGCGGAGCTAAATTCAATTCAATTCAATTCAATTTTATTTATGTAGCGCTTTTAACAATGGTCATTGTCTCAAAGCAGCTTCACAAAAATGAAAGAAAAGAAAAATTGGTTTTTAAAAAGAAAATATTTGGAAGTGTGTATGTGTGAGAAAAATGTGTCTAGATAATAATGAGATGATTGAATGATTGATGAATGAAGTGTCTCTGATGAGCAAGCCAAGGGTGACGGCGACAGTGGCAAGGAAAAACTCCCTGAGATGGCAATA
>JAOVVB010000026.1:24373667-24385008 GCA_028570985.1 Heterobranchus longifilis
ATCTTTGGCATCTTCTTGCAGGACATGACCAACCATTTCGGAGAGACGAACAGCCGGGTGTCCTGGATCGTCTCCATCTGCGTATTCGTCATGTCCTTCACAGGTCAGATGACCCTGATTACTCAGGACGATCAGGAATATAAGGATATGTTTGGGCAAACAAAAAATTTATTTGCAAAAAAATGTAACAATTGAAGATTCTGATCAATTGAAGATAAAATTACTGAAAATCCTAAAATGGATTATTTTTCTTTTGTTTTCCCTAAAATTCATTGTCGAAACTCTTAATTGTGTCAAAACTGATTCTAAAAAAACAAACAAAAAAGTTTTTTTCCCTGATAAAAAATTATCCAAAAACATATTTCCCACTCCCAAAATTTTTTTTTTAACTCTGACACTTAATTTTTACCCTTTAAACTGATTCTTTAAAATTTCAAACTTTTCTTGCGCTATTTTCTTTTAACACTAACTCTGTTTCGAGAAAATCTAAATGTTTAAGGGAGAAGTGTTAAGGAGAATATTAAACAATTAATGAATCTGTGTTAGGACAAAATGGAGTAAGGAAAGTTGCAATTTTAAAGAATTAAACTGATTTTAAAGAATCAGTTTAAGTTGTAAAATATAAGTGTCAGCTTTTACCATCAGGCTTTTGGAGAATCTTTCCTTGGGGAAAAACATTATTCAAGAATAAGTTTCATATTTTTTTTTAATCGGTTTTGACACAATGCAGATTTTTGACAATGAATTTTAGGGGGGGGAAATATTTTTTTTATTTTAAGTTTATTTTTTCAAATTATCTGTTTTAGAGGAAAAACATTTTAAAAGAATCTATTGGGGAAAAAAGGAAGCGTTTTAGTAATGAAGCAAATTAATATTTGTTTTGAGAAAAACATTTTCGTGAGTTTTTTGTTAAGGAGAACTGGCTGCTTAGAAATAGGATCAGAAATATATCCTGAAACAATCAGAGTTCGTCCCGCCAGTTCGAGCACGTTCATTCCACTGTAGCTCTTACAGCACGAGCGCTCGTTCTCCCTGAGCCTGAAGCACTTTTGGAAATGGGATAATTAAAGAAAGCTTTTTGCATAAGGAAGCCTGCAATCAGCATCCATGTGTGAGTCTCCTGTGAGCCATTACGGGAACGCGGCGTGTTTGTCGAGCCTCTTATGAGCCTGGAGTGTGTGTGCGTGTAGGCGTTATCACTGTAGCTTGAGCTTAAAGGAAAGGTCACTGAGGTAAACACTCAGCGCATAGAATTAACAAAGCGTTATGCCGTGTCATGGTTTATGGCACAAGTAAGCGTTTCTTCGCACCTTTTTAGTCTGGGTTAAACTACTAAGTCAGAAGAGCAGGTCTGATATCTGATCTCACCATGGCTGTTGTATGCTTCATGGATTTGAAAATCTTTGTGCTAATGATGTGTGTGTGTTTGTTTTGTGTGTCCAGCTCCTCTGTCCTCAGTGCTCAGTAACCGGTTTGGATTTCGGCCAGTCGTCATGGTCGGGGGTGTCCTGATCAGTCTGGGTACCATCACCACCGCCTTCGCAACGTCCATCAATCAGATGTACATCACCACAGGCCTCGTTACAGGTACCTGTGCATGTGTGTTTGTGTGTGTGTGTTGATTCTGGTCACTGAGAAATGTCTAGTAGCAATAAATCAGTAGAATGTCCACGTGAGAGCGTTCACAGATAAACATAAATCTGGCATATTGTCCCTCCAGTCTGTTTAATCCACTCTTTGTGAATTAGTTTTAGATTATTTTGAATTGTTACCTTCTGTTTACTTCCTGTTCCTGTCAAGTTTCTTGATGCTGGTTATCAAAAGAGATTGAATTGCTATCATGATATAGTGTATAAAACGCTGGTTGGAGCATTATAAAAACTCATGTCTCATATTTAGCACTTACTTCCTGCAGTATGTGACATGTGTATTTCAGATTAAATGACCCCCATTTCTCCTAAAGGTACCGAGAGGGAACCCAGAGAGGGCAGTGATCTGCGCCTGATCCGCCCTTCCTTCCTTTCTTTTGCTGAGTCATGATTCTGTTTCGCTTTTTTAATTATTGTAATTTCCTTGTACAGATTTGAATCTTGCGTGTCTAAACGATGCCCATGACTCAGATTCTGTTGCCGTTCCTCCTTATTTCGATTTACTGCTTTCTCCTGACAATCACAGCACGTTTATTTCTGCTCAATAAGAACCCCTCCCTAACGCAATGATTTTCTTTCTTCATCCTTTTTCTCCTTTTTTTTCTTTCTTTCTTTTTTTTTTTTTTTTTTTTACTTTTTTAATTGCAGTTTTCTTTCAGCGCAGTCTCCGACGGCAGCCAGTAACCGAGTGCTTTAGCGTGACCTGAGCTCCGTGCTGCACCACGTGGCTGTTATTCTTCCTTTGTGCTGTTTTATTTCAGGCCTCGGTTACTGCCTCACTTTTCTGCCCACCGTCACCATCCTTTCGCAGTACTTCAACAAGCGCAGATCGCTCGTCACATCCTTCGCCTCCACCGGAGAGTGCTTTTCGCTTTTTGCCTTAGCTCCAGGTAACGACGAAATGATGAAATGTTTAATTCTTAAAGGAAAGCTAAATATGTTAATCAAGCACACAAAAAAAAGAAAAGGGAGAAGTTAATTACAGGTCATGCCCGACTTCGAGTTACGAATAAAAAAAAATAGACACTGCAGTGCACCAGATAAATGTATATAAAAATGTATATTAAAAGGTATAAAATGTCTAAATCCGGGATATTGTATGTGTGGGGATGTGGGAGAAATGAGTCGGCCTCACCGGGTTTCAATGTGAATCATTCCAGGAGCACAATGATAGAAAATGTCTGTTCTGTAAAGCTGTCCTGAGGGTGAAT
Source organism: Heterobranchus longifilis (assembly GCA_028570985.1). Taxonomy (NCBI): domain Eukaryota; kingdom Metazoa; phylum Chordata; class Actinopteri; order Siluriformes; family Clariidae; genus Heterobranchus; species Heterobranchus longifilis. The sequence goes on from JAOVVB010000026.1 coordinate 24,376,528, forward strand.
AATCCTAATTTCGGAAAAATCCTCAACAAAAGTTGAGAGTTCACAGCTCTAAGACAGAATGGCGCCTGGGATTCCGCTTATGATTTAAAGGCGCAGAGACAACGCTGGTACATTAGACGTGTTGGATTCATTTCCTTATGAGCGGTTACGGTTTTTGGCCACATGATGGCAGTGTTGGGAAAGGGGACAGAGATTTAGTCAAGTGGATTGGTATGCTTTACATTGTACATTCGTGTCCAAGGCGAAGAAGACTCACTTTGTCGGACTTAAGAACAAATTCGACTTACGAACGTGCTCCTGGAACGGAAGTCGAGGATGACCTGTATAACAAAAACAGCCTCAGCATGCCTTGAAATAGTTTCCACATCTTTCAGAATCTTGTTTATTTAATGAAAAAAAATCTATGGAAGAACAAATTTATGTACAACAGAACAATCAAATACATTGAGATAATAAAACTTGATGCTTTTAGGTCTTAATAATCAGTTATGAATTAAAATTATATAATTATAATTCTACTTCACTCCTGCTATTTTCCCAACGTTTACTCTTTGTTTTTTTTCAGCCTTCAGTGCTTTGAAAGAACAGGTTGGCTGGAGAAACTGCATGATTGTAATAGGGATCCTACAGGCGTCTGTGATTGGCTGCGGAGCCGTGCTCAGACCGATTGTCATACAGCCTGAATGTTCCAAGCAGGAAGAGGAACCGGAAGGTCCTCAGTCTCCCCTTAAACCTAATCCCGAAAACAAATATGAGCTAGAGAACGAGTTCACGCGCACGTCCCTGGACTCCGTTGACTCCGGCGTTCAGTCCATCTCCTCAGTGGGGCAAAACACAGCGTTTACCGAGATCTCAGACGCAGACCCGGAGGAGGGGGCGGGGAAAAGCGATGACGATCGGGCGCTGTCTTCCACTCCTCTAAAGCAAAGTCAGACTCCGAAGAGAAAAAGGAGGATCGATCTTTTGCTGCTGAAAGACGCCAGTTTCATTTTCTACTCCCTCTTCGGCCTCTTCGCGACCCTGGGCTTTTTCGCCCCGCAGCTCTACGTGATCGAGCTGAGCGTGTCGTACGGGGTCCAGCGCAACAAGGCCACCTACATGCTCTCCATCATGGCCGCGGCCGAGATCTTGGGACGGCTGTCTATAGGCTGGGTGATGAACCGCAGACCCATCCGGAAAATCTACATCCTGCTGATCTGCACGGCGCTCCTAGGCCTGGTGCTGGCACTCTTCCCTGCCGTCTCATCGCACTTCTGGGCGCTCACTATCTGCTGTGTCGCCTGCGGCTTCCTGTTCGGCACGGTCGCCTCCACTCACATCCCCATGCTTGCCGAGGACGACGTGTTGGGCATGCAGAGGATGACGATGGGCGCTGGAGTTTACGTTTTCATCCAGAGCTTTGCCGGTCTCGGCGGTCCACCACTAGCAGGTAAAATACGGATTGATATAAATATGATTCAAGTAAAAAACGTACTGTGAGGATTCTACATGTTTTAAAAGTCCATGTAGAATCTGTTCCGTTACATGGAAGTGTTTGTGTTACAGGCATGTTGGTGGACGTGACGAAGGATTACGGCTCGGCGTTTTACTCCAGCGCGGCCGGAGTATGTGTCGGCACTGTTTTCCTCTCGTTAGTACGACCGGCTAAAACCGGTTGGACCTGCTGCAGGGACATCAAAAAGGGTGTACAACAGGAACAGGAAGTGATGCCAGATGACTTCCTGGAAGTGGACATAAATCTGGAAAGCAGCGAGGCGACGAAGACAGCGAAGAACACGGCAGAAGTCTGAGATACAAACGCACACGAACACATGCACTTGAACGATCCACCCAAAGACGGACATTACGGATGTTGATTTACTTTTTAATATGCCTAGGTTTTTGTTTGTTTTTCATTTTTATTTAATTTTTTTATGTTGGATTTTTTTTTGGACCAAAAGAAACCTCAAGCTGGCGATGCTGCTGTTGTTATTAACATAGTCTTATAGATTAGTCTCAGTAGAGGGGTGCGTGTTAGCTCGGAGGATTCGCTAACATCACTGGTTAGCATTGTGTATTTTACAGACAGTACTGAGCTGCCAACTTTTTTTTAATCCTCTTCCTTTTTTTTTAATAATTGATTTTGGTAATTTATTCTTTAAATTCTCAGGCAGTGTTCATCATTGTCTCATCGTCTATACCCGCTTTATCCGGTATACAGAGTCACGGGGGGGCCTGGAGCCTGTCCCAGGAGACTTAGGGCACGAGGCGGGGTACACCCTGGACGGGATGTCAATCTATCGCAGTATAAGGCAGTATTAAATTAATTAAGAAGTTAAAAAAAGACAAACTCCAGTGCATAACAATGTCAAGTCACAGCGCTGTATTCCTGTACGTGGTTTACAGCGTGGTTTGGTTCTAAATGGCGCTAATTACAAGGCTGTTTTGCGGAAGGTTCTCCAAAGTTCTAAATAATTTTCTTTACAAGGCGAGCAAAATCATGCTGTGTTTTAATAGGCAATGTGTCATGGAATTGTTCTCAATGCCAAGGAGAACAACGAGAAGTCTACTTCTGTTAACGCTAAAGTAACATCAGTAGAATTACAGATTTCATTTAGATTAGAGGAAAGCTCTCTTTCTGAAGAACCGTTAAACAAACCTTAGAGGCAATATTTTGACACATCTTGCTGTCCAAAAAAATGCTGCCTACTTAGGCAGCCTACTTTCCTGTAGTCGTGGTGCACAACTAAACTAAATGTTCACAGTGAAAAGATAGCATGTGACTGATAACTGATACGTTTACTCTTATACTTCTTATTTTTTTGTTATTCTTATACTCCAGGTAGATCCAGTGACACGTCTTCCATGGTGTTTCTTTTGTTTTAAAAATGTCTAAAAGATGAAGAAGAATGAATGTAGCAACATAGTTAAAAAAATAAAATAAATAAAAATAAATATATATATGTATGTAAATCCAGCATCATTACCACAACACGAATCAATGTCTTTCATATTTATTTTGATATTTAATCCACCTATTTTAATTAATTCCTCAGCAGACTTGAATATGTTGTGGGCGAGAAACAATCAAACTCAACACCCAACTATGGAATAATGCTAGGCCTCACTCTAACACTGATTTAACACATAGTGTCACTGTAGTGCATGAGAAGAGGTTTTTATGATTTGTTGTATTTTTTTTCTCTCAGTCATAATCTTACGATTGCACTGTATGTTGCTAATGTTTTTTTCTTTCTTCTGTTTTTACATCACAACGGGCATCTTATTTAATTCAATGAAAAATGACTGCGTGCAATGAAACCAAACCATGATGATGTATGATGAGTTTGCCTCTGGAATGCTGCAACTGCTGTACTGCAATGAGATTGATCTTTTACACAGGAATAAAATAATTTTATGGACTACCTTATTCTTTTTTCTTTTTTTTTTTGCATTAATGTGTATATACAGGAACAGGAGCAGATGAGAACACACAACACCTCATATTACAGAATTAAAACTTATTACAGAAATCTTCAGCATATCAATAACTACATGTTTTTAATCACATTTTGTCAGAGCTGCTCTGGAAGAAAACTAATCATCACTGATCATTCTGATCAATCAGTGCAGTCGAAACTTTAAAAAAGCACTTTGGTACACTACAGAACTATTTACGTTTGCATAAGCAACAGGATTTTGATACAACAGCGCCACCTGCTGGTTGGTGTGTGCTGAGATTTTTAGAATAACATTAATTCCTTCTTTAAAAGCCTTGAAAAATGTGATTATTTAATTATCTGCATAATATTTTTATTTAGCATGAAAACTATCAGAGTTAGAATCGGTTGATTTCCAAAGTGAATGAGTGCCTTTAAAGTTACATTTACAGAGAGCTGAGAATGAAAAATGAATGAGCGCGCAATGAAACCAAATCATGATGTATGACGAGTTTGCCTCTGGAATGCTGCAACTGTTGTAACTGCGCATTTTGTGCTAATAGTTAATGATACACACACACACAGCATTTTTCAGGGACCGATCTTACTTCCCTAAAAATTTCAAGCTGCTAACTTCAGCCGTTTTGGAGAGATGATTTTATAGGTGCCTGTCTCACTTCAAACAATAATCATTTAAAATGGAAATTATTTATATTTCTTTATGATACTAAAATTGGTGTAAGCTTCTGTAAAAATTGGAAAAAAAAATCTGGAGTGTCCGTAACCATGTCAAATTGATGTTGCAATATCTTAACAATTTTGCATTTTAGAATAAAACACTTTTTAGGTTTACGTCTTTTCGTGTGAAATCTAAATCGGACAGGTTTCATCTGAATGATGATTAAAGATTTAAATTTGAAAAGGTTACGGACACTACGGACATAAAAGGGCATGAAATTGTATTTAGCAAATGTGTTTCTTTTGATCTGATAGAAATATAAATGAATATTTACAAAAAAGGAGATAAAAAGCATTAAGTATTATAAAAAATGGTGTTATACGAAAATTCACTTTTTCTCCCTTGGGTAAGACATCGATACCATGTTTTTGGCCGATGGGATTTAAACAGCGTCTTCATTTATCTCCGTCTCGTGTGTTGATCAGAGCTGTGATTACAGGTTTCTTGTGGCCGCAGACTTTCATGTTCTTTCACATTCTGATTTCACAGCCTTGTTAAGTTTGGGAATGACTGGAATTTACCTACACTAAACATTAAACCTCTACGTCCATCAAAACACATGAATGTATCTGAATAACTGCGATCGGTGCGTCGTTACTCAGGCTCGAGGTCAGCGGTCATTTGCCTTAGCAAGCACTACGAATTCAACAGATTAACATATGCACAGATATAAAAACACCTGATGATCAAACCTCTCATACTTCCCTTCACTTCATCTGCATCTTTCTTCATGAGCAAACAAAGATAAGAGGAAGTCACACACTCACGCCTCTCTGTCCAAAGGTGGCATTTTATAGATAACAGAATGGAGGCGGAAGTTTAAACCACACCAGGAACTGGACACGAAATCAGCTTGCGATGACACGACCACAAAAAAATACAGTTGTTTATTCTTCTGTCTGGTTTGTAAGACAATTACAGTGTGTGTGTGCGTGTGTGTGTGTGTTTGTGTTTAAAGACATCACATATACACAAAGTCATGATTCACATTAGATAATGCCCGAGAAAGACGAACCGTCCCTGAATAGCAGTGTGGGAACTGGCAGTGACAGTGGCGAATTTAAGGAAAACATCTCAATATCACAATTATAAAATCATAATTACTGATCAGTAATACAAGTTTATAAATCATCTGTAAACAAATTAACAACAACGACAACAAAACCCTACGAAGTGGTAAAGGTACAGGAGATGAGCTCCGACTTCAGCCTCATGGTGAAATTTCTCCTCTTGTGGTCACTGTGGAATAAAAAGAAATGCAAAAATCACTTAGAATCACGATGTCCAGATAAACATCTACTCATGCACTAGGTGAAGGATAATATTTTTCCAATAAACAGGCTAAGTTTACTAAGAGGTTAAGTAGGAAAGTAGGACAGGTGACATGCTGCTGTACAGCTGTGTCAAACAATACAGGTGTGTGTGTGTGTATAATAGGTTTAGTGTTAATGTTTAACAAAACGATAAGAAGCTCTTTCTTTTCTGAACACTTTGCTTCTTTACAAAAAAAACAAACAAAAAAAGCGAGGCCTATTATGTGGCGACAAAGCCGCAGCGACTCGAGTCGGATAAATGGAAAAGAAATTGCTTTTGAATGGGAACACGGCTGAATCCGCCGATGCCTTCTGCTCGTTTATATAGACGGGATTACTGATTAATGCCTGCAGAATTCATGTAGAGACATTCTCTAAAGCAAGACGGATTTCCCCCAAAACGATCACATTAGTTCATTACTCCGGTCACGGAGACAGACGAACATCTGTAAGTCATAGCGTTCGGGAATTCTGTATTCTTTCAGTCTTAGTCTTCCTTCCTAGACTCAGTCTTGTCCTTTAGTCGACCTATAACTCCATAAATTGCAAACCCACAGAGCAAACGTGCATTTTTTTTTTACAAGAAGGACATAACACTGATATTCCACATCAAAAACCTTAAAGCAAATGAGCTCTCATTGACTTTCATCAAGTTTAGTGTATAATATCTGCAGCATGTCATCTGACTATATAAAAATAAATAAAAGTGCAGTTATTATTCATTCTAACATGGTGCATTTTTGGCAGATCTATCAATATTTATTTGATCTTGAATTAGGTTTATTGCATGCAGACTGGCTAGGCTGAATCATCCCTACATTGTGCTATACAAGATTCTGTATTGTGTTATACCCTGGGATAGGCTGCGGATCCATCCTGATCTTGACCCGGATATATAAATAATCCTCCCGTATGAATAAAAGCGCGTGGATTTTCCATATATCTATGCAACGTCTCGTAAAAATCAATAGAGACGTCCCTGAAGTAACCGACATAATGACTGATATTTCAATATTGCTCGGATTTTTATTTAATAATTTCTTTCAAAACAAATCCATTGGTGAACAGGTCGTGCCTTAAATGTTTTGGATTGTAATATCTTTAAAAGTACATTAAAATGTTAAAGATTTCCTGTATATGTACAAATCCATGCATAAAGTAAAAAGATATGCAGAGTTTTATGGTTAAATGTATGCACCAACATTCGCACACACTACGGGCAATTTGGGAATGCAAGTGAGCCGAACCTGCATACTGTATATTTGAAGGGTGGGAGGAAACTGGAGGAAACACACCAAATATTGGGAGAACACACAAACTCCAAACACAAAGAGACCCCAGACGGGAATCGAACCTGGACCCTGGAGATGTGAGGCGACAGTGATAAGTGACAATTCCGAAGAAATATCTGATTTTTAATCAGAAGAGGATGGGACTGTTGGTGAGAAAGAGAGTGGACCTAAAAAAAATCAACATTTTACAATTTACATTTCTCTAAAATGCATTTAAAATGCACCGTGCATTTTTTTCTGCATTTCATCTCTGTCTTTCCACTCTACCCTACCTTTATTTATTTTTATTTTTAGTAATAAGTACTGTATACAGTATATTCGTATCAGCATTTCACTGCATATCATACAAATTCATACGATTAAAAATTTGAATTTTTGAATTTGAGTGGGCGGGGTTCTTAGGACCTACACATTACTTACACATATGACTTATATTAAATATGATATTTTTACATTTTAAATTTACATTTCTCTAAAATGCACAGTGCATGTTTTTTTTTCTATTGCAGTCAAATTAAAAAATTTAATTCGATTTTTTGAATTTGAGTGGGCGGGGTTGTTATGACTTACCTGTTACCTGTTAATTAATTGAGTGATTAAGTGTACAGAGTGTGTAGTTCTAACGCTATAGGCTTGTTCTGTGTTCTATGTGATATTGACCTGAGGAGGGCTCATACGGGTGCGGTTTCTGTGTCCACAGAGGCCGACACTGTGCTCAGGTGTTGGTGATGATGAGGTGGAGAAGGTGGTGGTGGTGGTGGTGCGGTCATGGGCAGGCTCACCGCCACAGTCCCCCGGCCGCCATGTTGGCTCCGTGACGCCCGACCGGCCCCGGCGGCTCCTCCGTCTCTCCTCACGGAGCTCCTGAGGCGGCTCGAGAACCTCCTGAGGACCCCGCTCAGACCTCTGTCCTTCTTCTTCAGCAGGCCCACGTCGTCCTCCAGCTCCTCCGGGGGAACCTCGATGTTCCCCGTGTACCAGAACACCCACCAGATCAGGCTGAGGAAGATGACGATGGCGCCCGCGTAGATCAGAAAGTCGTAGAAGAAGATGTCGGCGAAAACCCCGGCGAGGAGCACGAGCAGGCCGCACACGTCGAACGCCACGGCCAGCCAGAAGGCGCACGAGCAGCGGCCCAGTCCGCCCACAACCGAGTCCTCCATCGGGAGGAAAGAAACACCGAGCACAGAAATATAATCAATACACAACCTGTGTGTGTGTGTGTGTGTGTCTTCACCGCTTTTAAACTCTCATCATCATCATCATCTCAAATCGAACTCAAATCTATAACACTTAAACATAACCGTTTCCCGATTAAACGAGCCGTATGTGTGTGTGTGCGCGCGCGCGCAGGTAAAGGTGATCCAGGTGAGTGACACCGTTACCTGTAAACGCTTAGTGGGCGGGGCCACACCTCCACCTAGCAAAAAAAAAAAACCAGGAAGTGAAGGACAGGTAAAGCCGAAATGATTGGAATAAATAGGTAACGAGATTTAGGAACCTTCCAGTGGAAATCTCAGTCATAACCAATATAATAATAATAATAATAATATTACGAATAATAATTATGATAATGATAATAATAATATGCAATACAGTTACATAATAATAATAATAATAATAATAATAATAACACACGTAGTTTCATAATCATCTTCCTAATAATAATGATGATAATAATAATAACAACAGTTTTTTTTATAAAAATACTAACAAAA
>JAOVVB010000026.1:24413089-24424307 GCA_028570985.1 Heterobranchus longifilis
GATGAATTGTTGTCTTCTCCTGCTCTCCTGAGCCTATAGTCTAACTCTTTTAAAATCTTTTGAATGCATATAGGGAAAAAAAAAAAAAAAAAAAAATCTCAAGATGCGCAAGGATGCAGGACGAAGCATTCCGGTTAGTAAGAGAGACAACAACATGCACTGCTGAAGACGTGAAGTCGTAGCATCGTCATCGTCTTCCACGTTCGTTCACGGTCATTATTTGCCATTATTTCGGATACAATGACTAAACGTTTGCTACTGGTCTACATCATAGTGTGTGTGCTACATCAATTTAGGTCTCGTTAAAAACGCTCGACGGCCCGCGTGGGACGGGTTCGGCTACGAGCACCCGGCGGGCGGCGAGAGGCAAAGCGTCCCGCCGTCATGCGCAGGAAATCTGAATAATCTGTCCTGCATACTGAGAGAGAAGGAAAACAGGAGCAGAACTTGAAAAGTGCATGAAAAGAGAATATGTAAGGATTAAAAAATTACAAATAAAAAAGAAATCAGGAATAAAAATGCAAATAAGGTTGGAGAGGTTGGTGAGGAAGGAACCGTTGTTACAGGGAGGAGGAGGAGGAAGAAGAGGTGGGGGGGGAGGTGATTGACAGGTTGGGTGTTCGTTCGGGAGCGTGCACGTGAAGATGGAGTTTCCTGTTCTAGTTTACGTCACAGTTACAGCTTCTTTTTGCATATATCTGATAAGCAGTGGGCTTTCAGAATAGTTCTCTGTGAAAAGATGAAACAAAAAAATATCAATCATGAAATGATCACAAGGCTCCCGAGCGTGACAAATCAACCGTTACTACGATAGTTTAAACATGCCCCAATACAACATTATTCCACAAAGAAATAAAAAAAATAAAAAATAAACTTTTTTACAGTTATTATGGTCTCTGCCACCTGATAGCATGTTCGCATGCACAATTAAGCCCCGCCCCTTTTTTTATAAAAAACTTTTTTCTTCATCAAACACCTTCATCATGCAATATGTCACAAATATGTATGTGCATATGAATCTTTACACATCCATATGTACACACCCATATGAATATAGTACACATACATAAAGCTTCAGATAAAATCACTTATCAAAACATTCTTAATAATAATAATAATAATAATAATAATAATCATACAGACATTCCTTATTGCTCGCAAGAGAAAGGAAAAAAAAACAACAACATGCATTCATAGAGTACAAAGTCATCGTTTAAAACTGTACACATCATTATGACCTGACGTAGGTCTGAGGAACCGCTCCCTTAATCAGCACACGCACAGCGGTGAAGGCGTGATAAAGGGAGGACAAGGAGGAAGATGCGATGAGGATGTGATCAGCTGAACCGTTGATGCATTTAAAAGCAAAAATAATAATAATAATAATAATAATAATAATAATGTCTTCATGTACGAGTGAAAATATGAAAAACACGTTCACCGTGTTATGCCCTGAAACTGTGTTCAAGTAAACACACCTGACTTAACGGGAACAATATGGAAGGTAAAAAGCGTGAGGAAAACTTACACGTTGGTATTCAATGAATAGTCTGATCTCATGCTAATTTTTCACGCTGAAAAAGTCACCTGACTCACCCTGACCTGGTTGTTTTTTTTCTTTTGTGTATACAAAAATTCATAAAAAAACTAATTAATATACTGTGACCATGAGATAATAATACTGTGGACATGAGATAGCTACTGAACTGGTGACATTGTGGGGAAAAAATATTCTAAGGATAACATGTTGTAGCCACGACTTACTAAGACGTGAGAATGAGATACTATCTTTGGCCGCAATTTACTTCTACTCATTACTTGTGAATGAGAGAGTATGTTGTGGCCACGACATACTAAAGCTTTGGAATGAGATACAATGTTGTTGCCACGACTTACTAAAGTGTGGGAATAAGATACTATACTGATCTTACTATGGCATGGGAATGAGGTATTATTTTGTGGCCCTGACTTACGAGGCATGATAGTGAGATACTATGTTGTGGTTACGACTTACTAAGGCATGGGAATGAGATACCACGTTGTGGCCACAACTTACTATGCTGTGGCCGCGACTTAGGTGTGTGGGAATGAGAGAGTATGTTGTGCCCACGACTTACTAAGGCTTTGGAATGAGATACGGTGTTGCCACGACTTACTAAAGTGTGGGAATAAGAATATACTGGGAATATACTGTGTCTGCGACTTACTAAGGCGTGGGAATGAGATACCATGTTGTGGTCATGACTCACTAAGGTGTGGGTATGAGATGCTATGTTGTGGCCACGACTTACTAAGGCATGGAAATAAGATACCATGTTGTGGCCACAACTTACCAAGGATTTGGAATGAGATACTATGCTGTGCCCGCGACTTACGTGTGTGGGAATGAGGGAGTATGTTGTGTCTGCGACTTACTAAGCCGTGGGAATGAGATACCATGTTGTGGCCACAACTTACTAAGGTGTGGGTATGAAATACTATGTTGTAGCCACAACTTACTAAGGCATGGGAGTGAGATACTATGTTGTGGCCACGCCTTACTTAAGTGTAGGAATGAGATACTATGTTGTGGATACGACTTACTATGGCATGGGAATGAGATACAATGTTGTGGACATGATTTACTAAGGCGTGGGAATGCGATACTATACTGGGTCTGCGACTTACTAAAGCGTGGGAATGATATACCATGTTGTGGCCATGACTTGCTAAGACATGGGAATGAGATACTACTGTATGTTGTGGCCATGAGTCACTAAGCTGTGGGAATGAGATATTACAGAATGTAGCCACATCAGTAAGTCCTGGCCATGGAATGATTTTTTTCCCAATGTCACCAGAGGAACACATTAAGACCACAAGATAACAATTTGAGATCATGAGATAGTATGCTAAGATCACAAAATCATACTGTAATGACCACAAGTTAATAAATAAATGGTTTTGAGATAATTTACTGAAGATACAAGATAATATATCAAGGTCACAAGATAATAAATTCAGACCATGAAAAAGCATACTGAAGCCTCAGAGCACGAGCCCGAACATAAACAGTAACAAGATAATGCATCATGGCAACAAGATAAACTACTGAAGATAGAAGATAATCTATGGAGACTTTTGAGTCTACAAGTTAATATCTTTGGTCTCGCCCTTTCAGGGTCAAGAGTTTGATTCCCACCACGGGTCTGTGTTGGGTTTGCATGTTCTCCCTGTTTTTGATGGGTTTCCTCTCATAGTAAAAAAAAGATACACAGATTAGAATAGTTGGTGTTCCCAAATTGCCTGTAGTGTCGTCGTCTTCTTCTTCGACTGCTGCCATAGCGGACCATTCGTCTCCATCTAACATCCAAATTGCCTGAGTGTGTGAGGGTGTACATGCCCTACAATGGATTGGCACCCTGCCCTGTGCCCGAATTAATTTTTATTATCTTGTAGCCGTAATATATTTCTTGTATCTACACTACAATATGTTATTGCCTTTTATTATCTTATGGACTCAATTTAACAATACGTCTTGTGGCCTGGATGTATAAAATTTTGAAGCTTTAATGTATTATTCAGTATACTGTACATGTTATCTTGTGGTCTTATTATATTATTTTATAGCCTCAATGTTATATAAGGGAGCGACTTGCAGTTTAGTTTTTAAAGCGGCCAGTTCCACAAAGAATCATAAATTAATGTTAAATATTTTGCAACATTTGTAATATTTTTGGGTGACGGGAACGGATTATCTGCATTTACATTCTTTCCTGTATGAAAACGAGTTTCACAATACGAAATTTCGCCTAAAGAACTCCCGAAACAGATTAAATTTGTATGCCGTGGTACCACTCTACTATGGCGACAAGGCCATCAGATCATATATTTAGCACATTTTTATTGGATATGGCACGGTGGCGTAGTGGTTAACACTGTGGCCTCAGCTCCAGGGTTAGGGGTTCGAGTCCCGCCTTGGATCTGTGGGGGGTGGAGTTTGCATGTTCTCCCCGTCCTTGGTGGGGTTTTTTCCTCCCACAGTCCAAAGACATGCAGATTAGGCTAATTGTTGTTTATAAATTGCCCTTAGTGTGTGAGTGTGTGCTTGTGCCCTACGATGGATTGGCACCATGGTATTCCTACCTAGTGCCCGAGTCCTTTGGGATAGGCTCCAGGCCTCCCGCGACCCTGTACAGTATAAGCGGTAATTGTGATTGCAAAATAATTAATAGAATTTGGAAATTTGAACATGAGTCAGCAACATAAGCGTAGAATGTGTGATATTATGACACTTTTTCACTACTGTAGTGTTACCCAATGCATCCTTATGCAAAGTCTCCATTTTGTTTTGCCTGGTTCCTGCCAACAAAAAAAAAACATCTAGAGACATGCATTAACGGGTATTACGACACACGCCTAATTTGTGGTCATGGTTTTGTTATCTTTTAGACACAAAACATTAAATTGCACCCATGAAATGTGTATAGAATAATTATATATAAAATCTTGTGGCCTGAATGTCATAATCTCCACTGGTGGCTACTGGTTACTTGTGGCCTTGAAATAATATCTCACAGCCTCCATAAATGTACGCTATCTCATGGCCACTTCTTATGAAAATCCCCATAAAGACGTCACACTCTGCATGTCAACCTCAGCTAATAATTATAACCATGTGCACAAAACATGGCAAATAAACAAGATACCGCATTTCTGCTGATCTCTTTAAAACATGCGCAAACCTCAGATTCATACACATTACTTTCTGCAGTGATTTTAACATTTTCAATTTCTTTAACGTTTTTGGCTCGTCCTAGCACTGAGTGTGTGTTTGAGTGAGGGGGAAAAGAGACAAGACATGATCGTCGAGGCAGGCACCGTCAAATTAAAATAAGGGGACACACATATACATGCTCTACCTACACACACACACACACACCAGGCAGGTATGAATGTAAAATTGTACAAATCTTCATTTTCTCTATACATATATATAGATATATATATAAAAATCAATGGTTTAAATTACAAAAATAATATTCATAATATAACAAATAGTATATGTTTCAATAGAACAGTGGATGATGAAGGTTTGTTGCAGGATCACAATTAAAGTGAGCGCTACTGACAGTTCCTTTACATTCGTTCCCATGGAGCAGGGGAAAAAAATAAAAACGGTGGAGAAATTTTCTAAGCCAGCATTGCAGGGGAGGATTTCGTTAACAATGTAGAGACAGGCTTAGATCTGGCATCAAAATGTCTGCAAGTACACACACACACACACACACACACACACACACACATGTACACTCTCTCTTTCTCTTTTATCACTTTCAGCATTAAGTCTTTATTTTTCTTCTCCTACTGACCGCTTGTCAGTCCAGCATCCAGTCAACGTTCCCTCCTTTTTTTATTTTGGCGGGAAAGGGAAGATCGGCATCCAAGAGACAGAGCAGGCAGATAAAAAGGGAAAAAGGGGAAAAGAGAAAGAACAAAAAGGAGAAAAGAAAGACAGAAAGAAAACAAGGAGGAAATAAAATAGGGAACGTAAAAACTTACTGCATTCAAACTATAGGAATTACAGTAACTGGTTGGATGAGAATAAAAATGAGAATGATCTTGATGATGATGATGATGATGATGATGGACAGCGGAATAAAGAGAAGTTCTGTCTTTTTGTTTTTTTTTCCTTTGAGAGTTCAGTTTCTCAGCACCCAGCTCGACTTCTTGTCTTGATATGTCTTGATATTTATGATCAAGTAATGTAGGAAGGAGATTGTAGAGTACGATGTTCCCTTCATGCACTAGGATAGAAAAAAAGGTGGAGCGTCCTGAAGCGGTGCAGAAGGTCGCATGCCCTGGATAAAATGACCAACTTTTTTTTACAATGTTTTCGCAACCCTTTGCACCCAACCCGCTGGTCACGCAGTAGTGATTAAATAGTAATGATGCTGAATAGCAAATTTACATGGACTCAATGTCCTGGTCCTGCCCATCCAGAGACACCCAGCCGGTCCGTATTGCAGTTTCCCAAAGCCTGGTACAAAAATAGAGCACTTCTTACTGTATATGTGCATTTCCTTTTTTTTCCTCCTCAGGCGCTTGCTGATGGGTTGAATTGCACCTCCTCGAATAGACAATGATAATGACCATTTATATATTTTTTTAAATAACCAGACGTCTGTTACATGCTGATGAGATGATAAACGTGTCCCTCATTATGTTCACGTACCAGTTTTGTGTTTAACCCAAAGAAAATGAATAATTTTACTACCAAAAAAAAAAAAAAAAAAAAAATCAACACTTGGATCAGCATTTCTTTTGAATATTTCAAGGCAAATCTTATGGATAGTCATTTCCTTGGTGATTTATTTAATTATACTTGCATGCATTAGAGTTTCCTAAGTACAAAGACGGCATCTGTGAAGCTTTGCTATCTGATGAGGTAAAACCTTATGCTCTCGTTGTGCGTCTAATGCGCACAGGATCTATAATTCCATCAATCAAGTGGGAGGAAAGCCGTCTACTCTTAGTATTCACTAAAGTGACTAATTGATTTCAGCATAGAAATAACCTTACTGTTTGTTCTGAAGCCAGGATTTATAGCAAAAGCTTCAATATTGCTGATTTAGCCTGTACTTTTGTCTTAGGAATTGCGACTTTAAGCTTTGTGAAGTTTCTTCAGCATTTAAAGCTTTGGGATCTCCACCCTCCAACCCCGTGTATCCCTCCCCTGGTGAAAAGCGTGAACTTTAACCCCCTGCTACATTGCGAACAGTTATTATCATTGTTAGCTTCATGGTGCATTTGCTTGCAGTGTCTCTATTTTGGTGCATGTTTTTTATTTTTTTTGGTTGCTTGTTTTTGTCTTTGTTGCTTGCCCTCCACGTCTGTGCTACAAAATGGATGGGATCGGAGAGCGACAGCGGCGGAGAGGTCCGGGAGAGTCGTAGGGGGCGCTGTTGATAGGAGTGATGGGGGTCAAACGCAGAGGTACGCCCGTCATCCCAGAAATGTTGTTCAGGCTCCGGGACTTTTCGTAGCCAGCAGCTGGAGCAAGTCGTGGGGCGAGTGGACAATGAAAATGTTTGATTTTTGTTGTTGTTTCACAAGTTAAATGTAATGAAAATGAAATGTAAAGTTAAGCCATAAGAGAAAAGTGGGATTTTTTTAATTGCCAAAGCAATAATGATATGATAAAAAAAACAAAAAAGATAAGGGGGGGGGGCAAATGAATCATGTGCATATGAAACACAAAGGCAGACAGACAGATAGACAGACAGACAGACAGACAGACACAGACAGAGACAAGGACAAAACAGGAAAATGCGAGTTATGAAATATGTCATCAAATTATCTTCTTTTGCTTTTTAAAAAATGCTACAGCAATGATTTGTTTTGAAAAAAAATAAAAGCACTCCCAGCCGCACACAGTGGCGATGGAGGTCGGGCACAGGTGGAGCAGGTGGATGAAGCACCTGATGTGTAACTCGGATACGTGAGTCGTGAGCTCAAGAAAGGGGAGGGAAAAAAAAATCACAAGTGCGAGTTTGGCATCCAGGTGTTTGATCCAGTCTCGGACAGGGACGCTCCGCATTCTATACATCCGCAAGGGGACAGACAGACAGACAGACAGACAGACGGACAGGCAGACGGCAGCCTGAGAGCTCTGTGCACAAAGCTCTAAGGCTGAAGTCTCGTCCGATGCTCTGGACCCTGTGAAGCTCTCGCGAGCTCAAATATGTAGGCAGATTTATGAATATAAGGTGTTACTTATAGAAGAGTACAGCAAACAACAGTGCAACATGGAGATAGCATAGATAAATGTGTGTGTGTGTGTGTGTGTAACAGGAATGAGCTTCACGTGGTCCAAAAGCATGTTAGAGCTTTCCTTCAGCATCCGTTTACATCCTTGGGCTAACATCACTGTGTTTTTTCAGCTTGGTTTTTCTCCAGTCAAAAGTTTGGAATACCTTTCTTTATAGTAACTGTGCATTTTTATTTAATTTTAATTCTCTGAAATGATTTAAAAATACATCAGTCTATAAAAACGATTGAGAGTATTCATATATAGGGCACTGAGAAACTGGAACAGATTTCCGGATTGGATAAAGGTTAGATCTTGATCACTAATTAACTAATTACTAACCGAACGCAACAGCATCCTGTACACTGTGTATCCGTGTATCTCACGTCTTTTGTAAACAGAACGCTCAAGCATCTCTTGATTGCTGTTGCATTACATCTGTTTCATTTCCTTTCGGGAAAAAATGCATGGCCCTGAAAAACAGTCAAAGCAGTCCAAATGTTTATATTTTTTGTTTTGTTTTTTTGGAGGAGATATTTATTTAGTATTAAAAGTTGTTTTGAAATCACATTTGGAACATAATTTCATCCATCCATCCATTATACACGGCCAAAAAAGAAGGTCGCACAATCTACTATTTCATTGGACAACTTCTTGCTTCGTGGCATCGTTTTGATAAGCTTATGCAATGACACATTTATTCCTATCTAGACTCGATTTAATTTCTCTCCAAAATCTTGCATTGATGATGGGGAAGTCGGACTGCTGCGTAAAGTCTTCTCCAGCACATCCTAAAGATTCTCAATTGTCTGGGCTCCACGGTGGCCAAACCATTTCTCCATCTGTGAAAATGATATCTCGTGCTCCCTGAACCAATCTTTCACTATTTGCACCTAATGAATCCTGGCATCGTCCTCTTGGAATATGGCCATGCCATCAGGGAAGAAGAAATTGAAACATTGATGGAACAACTTGGTCGTTCAGTACATTCAGGTCATCAGACTTCATTATTTTTGTTCATGAAACGTTGCTGAGCCTAGACCAAACCAAAGGAAGCAACTCTAGATCATAACACTGACCCCAAAGGCTGGTACGGTGGCCACTAGGAACTGGGAAAAACGTCATGTGGTTTGATGAGTCCAGATTTACCCTGTTCCAGAGTGATGGGTGCATCAGGGAGAGGCAGATGAAGTGATACACCCATCACTCTGGAACAGGGTAAATCTGGACTCATCAGATCAGGCGACCTTTTTCCATTGTTCCACAGTCCATTCCTTATACTTCCCAGCAAACCGAATCTATTCTTAAGGCTACACAGCTGTTTAGTCCCAATCCCTTTGCATTGTGCTTGTGGAAATTCTCTTACTTTCACTATTAAACATCGCTGTGATTTCCACATTTGCTTGATGCAGGACCATAATTTGACCCTTCTGAAACATCTTTGCCATGACCACAGGATATGCCTTCTGATATGGCTGTTTAAGAAATGCGAAGCTCCTCACTGTATCAGTTCGGGTTAAATGACGTGTTGCCGACCAAGCCATTATTATCCCATCTTCATGGAAGCCTTTAAAACTATTTGCTTAGTTAAATCCAGGTGGTGACTTTTTTTTTCTTTTGGCTGGAAAGTGTATATAATTCGTATACTGTGAGTATGGGGGTGGAGCCTATCCCAGGCTATTTATATATACTATAATACTTAATATAATTTAAGTCTGGTTAGTGTCTTTATTTTGCAGGATGCAATGTTTCATTTTTTTTTTTTTTTATATATATATTTTTAAAAAGGCTTTATTAATTAATTCCACTCTAAAAAAAATAGTAAAAACACATCCAGTGTTCCAAATCTTTTGACTGGCAGAGTGTATCATAAAACGAGCTGGAATAAAAAATGTGATATAATTAAATAAAATGATCAGTCATTTTTAACGATTGTTGGTTTTTTTTCACAGGAAGCATAGATATGTCATGTAAGAATTCACATGATTTCTCTTTACTTTTTTAGTTTGATCACAGAAATTGAAAGAATTTATTCTTATAATTTAATCTTTATGCTATATACTGTAGATTCTGTATATCTGACTGTAATACTCAAGCAGGCACAAATGTTCTGTGTGTAATATTTCTGCCCCACACACACTGATGGGTTCATTTGGAAAACGGATGAGGAAGGAAAGCCAGCAATATAACATCATCAACACTTCATTCTGTACACAACAGGACTCCCTCCACACTGACACACAACCACAGTGAGCACTTTTCTATTTATAAAAGATTTTTTTTTTTTTTTCAAGGTGGATGTTTCGGAGGAGGAACAGTGATCTGGTTAGGAAAAAAGTCGGTGGTGTCGGGTTTGTCTGCTGTCTTTACTTCAGTCCCTGGTGTGATCCTGGTCTGTGCTGAGGTATGCAGGAATCAGTGTGTATATGAGTGAGTGAGTGTGCACATATGTGTGTGTGTGTGTGTGTGTGTGCGCGTGCAAGTATAAGTCTGAGACTGTAGTTTTCCGCACTAATGACAATCACTCAGCCTCTTATAATAAAGACCATATCAGCAACACAGCAGCAAAGCATGCTGGGTAGCAGAAGCCAGACCTGTTCATCAGACCCTGAAGGTTATCATCCTGCCACTTTAACATGTTTATTTATACAGATTACACGACATTATGAGATAACGTTTCAATTTCAGTGGAAGAATATGCTCTTATAGGAAAAGAGCAAACAAGGATGTGGTGTGATGCAGCGAAGTTACCGTACCGAACTGTATTTATTTATTTATTTATTTATTTAAGAACAACAAATCTTTTATTTAATGTAATATAATATGCCTGAAACGAGTCAGTTCCTGTTCTCACTTACATTACAGCAGCTATAAATAGTCGTCCCTCAGCAGCCTTTTCTTTTCTCTCTCTCTCTCTCTCAAAGTCAAGAAGAAGAAAAAGAAAACCATAACATAGTTTGTCATGTTACACTTACTTTTTTGCACAATGATTAGGTTGGATTAGTGCAGCAGTGCTGAGGTATAATACAAAGAGTGTTCAAGTCAAACCGGGACTTCTGGTGACTGAAGGCGTGAAAGCGATTACCATTTACAATAGCACAAAAATTAAAAAGTCACTGGCAATCTTTAAGCAAAGGCTAAAAACAGTTTCTTACTGTAGATATTTGGATTAAACGCCCCGCCCTGGCACCGCCACAAACAAAAAACCCTTCCCACCAGTGTCTGACTGATGCTGCTTACAGTTAGTAACCTGGTAACACAGTGTAAGGATCTATACAATGATGGAAACTCTGCATAAGAGGGTCTGATAAATGCCTAAATGTAAATAAAGAAATCTGGACACACAATCATCCACCAACACCACTTGCACGTTACAGGAACTCGGCTGGGAGTTATCGCCACATCCCCCGTACAGTCCTGACCTCGCTC
>JAOVVB010000026.1:24487209-24508790 GCA_028570985.1 Heterobranchus longifilis
GAGAGAGAGAGAGAGATGCTTTAGATAACACACACACACACACACACACTGCTCACTTTTCATATGCTTCATTTACATTCTGAGCCAAATCATGAAGAACGTGCAAATCCAAAAACTAATCCAAACTAATTATTGCCCCTTGTCCTTTGTCTGTCCCAGGAGACTTAGGGAGGCTCGAGGCGGGGTACACCCTGAATGGAGTGCCAATCCATCACAGGGCACACATGTATACACACACGCGCGCACACACATATGCTCATCCACTCACTACGGGGCAATTCGGGGACGCCACTTAACCCAGCCTGTATGTCTTGGAGGAAAACCGGCGCACCCGGAGGAAACCCACCAAGCATGGGGGAGAACATGCAAACTCCATGCTCACAGAGCAGGTGCAAGGCGACCGTGCTAACCACTACGCCACCTAGTACCCTCCCTTCTCATTCCCCTTCTGTAACAACCTGATAGTGAAAAACAGAAAGGTGAAAAAGTGTATTTTTCAGATAGGATCATATAACAATTTACTAGACTGTGGAACTCTTCCAGAGTATCTGAGGACGACGCAGACTGTTTGACGATTTTAAATCTGGTCTTAAAACATATCTTTTTATTGGGGTTGAAATAATTTGTAGCACTTTGAGATTTGCTTCAAATATTATAAGTGCATTATAAGTAAAATGCATTATTATTATTTTCAACAATTTTCCCACCATAATACTTTAATGCTTCTTATTTCATGAATCCACGCTTCGTTTTTTGTAAATATGCACACACGTTTATATTTTTAATAGATAAAAATAAAAAAGAATCGCATTTGCTAAATACAATATCACACCATTTTATGTAGTGTCCGTTACTTTTTTGAATTCAAATCTACCAATGATATTAATTGTCATGCAGATGAAACTTTAACTCGAAAAGACCTAAACTTGAAAAAGTTTATTATTCCAAAATTCTAAATCGTTAAAATATTGCAGCATGAATTTGACATGGTTACGGGAAAACAATCCTTAATTTTGCATGGAATACTTTAATTTAAGCAACATTTTTTACAGGTCATTTGCTTCTAGTAGCTTACATTAATTTTAGTATCAGTAAACATAAAAAACTATGAATGATTTGCATTTTAAATTATTATTAAGACAGTATAATGCTGAAAAAAATGCCCATTTTCGGGTCACATATAAAATCATCCCTCCAAAACAGCTGAAATAAGCAACATGAAATTTTTAGGGAAGCGAGATTGGTCACTTCCATGTTGCATAAACTTCAGAAGTAGCACACACATTTTCTGTATTATATGTATAACATAAAAAAATAAACTCAGCACCAATAGTGTGTTTTGGCCGTGAGCCGAATCATGAATCATGAATCTGTGAGGGTGCAAACTAGAATGTACTACTGTATGTTCATCTTCCCTTCACTGCACACAGGATCCAAGCGCTTCATCACATCAAGTGAGCCGAGCTTGAAATAAGAGGAGAACCTCAGCACTCATGGCAGCAAACTGACCTCATAAGATGGTTTTGAGTTCAAATCCCAGCACTGGCAACCTGCCACCGTAGGCAGCAAAGCATTCACTTAATGCCACTTAACCCTCGACTGCTTTGTTCTTGTCTCAAGTGCAACTCTTGTCGGAAACGTATCATCAGACATGCAGTCAGTGAACCTGCACTCTTAGGAGGAGAACAGTTCCTCAAGAGCTCTCTGTCTACAATAAGGTTTCTTAGCTTCTTAGAAGTACCCTGTCTAGGGTTTAAGGATGTAACCAAATACAAATACAGCAGAACCTCGGCATACGAATTTAATCCGTTCTGGAGGCGAGTTTTTAAGGCAAAATTTCGTATTGTGAAACACATTTTCCCATAGGAAATAATGTAAATGCAGATAATCCGTTCTAGCCACCTAAACATTTTACCAATATTACCAATTTCCAACACTATAATCATATTTTTGCATATAAAAACAATTACATTTAGAACAGACATATACATGAAGGAAAATAGGAAATAAATAGACATTAAACCTCACTGAAACTGACAGCGGCTCCGTTTTCTTCTTGATATCATTCAGTCTTCACAAAATTTTGCACAAAATGCAAAAAACCCACGAAAAAATATGTCAACTCGCTTCACTTGCCTTTCCACTGATGCAAACAAGTTTTGAACAGCTCCTATGCCGAAAATGCTTCATATACCGAGACAAATTTATTGCAAAAATTCAGTTCTTAAGGCATGAATTATTAAAGCGTGGCGCTCATATGTCGAGATAGCCCTGTACATTATTCTTAATGAGCAGATATAGGTTAGTAAAAGAAATACAAATAGCACGTTTGCTTTGATTAAAGGTGTGTATCCGGTTGGGATCCCATACTGAGCAGTCTTGCAAACATGGGGTTTTTACTTTCAGGAGGGAGAAAGCAGTCATTAACACAAACATGTTGCCCTGTGCAGTGCATTCACCCTGTTCATTCATTCAGCCAACACTAGTTAGACTCGTTCCAGTTTGTTTGTACAGGGTGTCCTAAAAGTCTACTTTGGGGACAGTTTCCGCGTACTGATCACAGATTGGTCGATGTAGCCATGCGGAGATCCGCAGATGTATAACCCTGCTGCCCATGTGAAGACCTTGGTGTACCAGGAAAAGATACAACACAAAGATTTGCCTATGTATGGAGGCTTTTGGACATCCTTAGAAACATATTACAGCAGGCAAAGAAATATACGAACTACTCGAGTGATATAGCTTAGGATGAGGAATGGTCAGAGGCGGAATTCTGTTATAACCTGCTAATTGTTTTCAAGCGTTTCTAAAGGCAGAGCATATTTTACAAACTGATCAGATTAGACCACACCCACTTCAGATATAAATCCAAAGACAAATACTAGTATTGTTTTATACCCTCGGTAGGCTTCTACATAGAACAGATACTGTTGCGCTATAATGGACAAATGAAAAACGCAACATACCCAAATTGTCGAGTGTGTTGTACTGCGCTGCATGGCATATTTTCATGATTGTAACCTGATTCCTGCGAGCTCAGCTCAGCTAAGCGGCATGTTAACAAACCTTGTATTATCGTGACTATGAACAGAAATGTGATCAACCGTATTCTTCATCCAAGCCTGCATTGCTAGGACTGTTTACCACTTTAACGTAATGTACCGAAGTACCTGTTGGAGAAATCTTCTCTCACTCGTAGCCCAAACCCTTAACATGATCTATATATAATAATGAAAAGTTAATGCATTTTTGTTAACGGCCAAGAAACTACTAAAATGTCCTAAAATGTCCTTTTATACATATTTACTTTTATTTAAAAAAAACTTCCATAAAGATCCATAAATATGGGATTTAAATATGGGATATAAAACTTGCCATATATCTTCTATATCTTAAATTAGTTACCATTTAGGTTGACTTGAGTACTTTATATACCAGGAATGTAGAATATACTCACAGCTTAGCAGTGAAGGTTCAGAAGCTGGCGTCTGTCTACAGCTATCATTTCATCCTCGTATAAATTAGCTTAGCAAACATGACAGGTCTGAAAGCTCTAGAGTTTATTTGCTGACATCTCAAACTCAACTTATACCTTGTACAGTACAAATCAGCAGTATACTAGACCTGTGTGGCCCAGAACTAGAATCAGACCTCCACGAGGAATAAACGACTTAAAAAATCACAAGAGACACTTTGCTTTCATCATCCGTCCTGATATTAGACTGCATTTATGGGGAGCGCGTCCTTGTTTCTTATGTTGTAGTGCTGCTTTGTGTGTGTGTGTGTGTGTGTTTGCCAGCAGCTGTGTGTACAGTTCCTTCATTTTAACCTGAATCTACATACAATCATTTAAACATTGAACAAAGGCTGTGTCTGTATTAAAAGCACTCGTGTAATCCACCTCACATTAATACTGTTTGCCTTGAGATGACTAAAACTGTACTTCAGAACAAGTTAGCGCTAACTGATGAATGAACGCAGCCTTCTGACTCAACCTGCTAGCAAGGCACCTTTCTACACACAGAAGCTTGTACAGTATGCAGGCTCGGTAGAAAGTCTGATGGCCAAGATCAGACGTTCAGTTCACTTTAACAGGAAGGGTTCATTTAATTACCATGACCAACCACAGGGCTTTTCCAGTAGCAACGAAAGACGAGTAGCCTGCTTACCAACCGCTAACTGCTCTTAAAAAACGCATTCAATTACGACTATATTGACGAGATTTGGCTCAGGAACACCCACTGCTTACCCTCACCCCTAACCCTATATTTCCGCCAGCACAACGTCGCCGGAGACGATCTCCGCCACTCTAGGCAACGCTTGTGATACCACCAGGTGCTTCTGGGACGATTCTGAAAATAATTCAACCCGCTTTCCTCTTGAATATTCACACCAGAGGTCAGACCAGAGGGCAAGAATTTCCATAATGATGAACATACCTAAATCACAGCTACAACTCTTTGACCGATTTCATCCCAAACTGGACTTAACTGACTCATGTAGAAAATAACAACAATAAACACAATTAAAACGATGAAAGATGAAAAAGAAACAATTTATTTGCATAGCCTATTGTAGAAGAACAAGGAGACATCAGTAACACAACAACACAACAAGCTTTTCAAAAGATCTCCGTAGCACACAAAGCTGTGCTATAGACCAGACATCACAGATCTGCACCCTGTAGAAATCCGGCTTAAGTGCTACGTCTAGCAACTAGCAAGTGATACGTCTTTTGTGAGTTTGTTACACTGACACTAGCTTTGTTGGCAGATTAGCAAAGCAAAAGAAGACTATACATAATTGATGAGTGTTAAAGCATGCTAGAATAAGATGAAACAACAGTTTCTTCGACAGATTTTCTTACATTTTCATGCATTAACCAAAACCTTTACTGTATAATTTTATTTAAAGCATGAAACAACCAGACAGCCTGTCACTCGCAATCAAAGAGAGACTTCCAGATGGGGACCAGAGTCGTGATCAACTTTCATCTGAAAAGTGTACAAAAGGCTCATATTACATTGAGTATATTTGTCATTTAACCACTGTAGCTTCAGCCTCAATTGCTCCGCCCCTGACAAAGCGTGTTTCATAACTTTTATAAATTTTGCTGGTAACAAGATTCAGAATCTTTATGGCTTCAATTAGTTTTTTTTTTTCATTCCGCAACTCTGTGTACACATGTACAACAGGGGAAAAAAAGCCTTTAACCACAGAGGTACAATGACCCATTCATAGTCATTGGACTGGAAAACATTAATGTACATTGCATCCTTGCATGTTTGCAGATTTCTGTTATGGCAACCAATGACATCTTTATATTTTGGGGGAATTCCTTGTTTAACCCTTTAACATTCTGCTCACCTTTTTTTCAGTTACTTTTTCTTATTGAAAAATATTTTGAGCTTGACCTGACTAAGCCATCTCTACCATTCGGTTGAGGTACGGAACTCTAAATAAATGCACAGATCCACAGATTTTGCAATGTGTCCCATTGCTCTGATGAATACAACATTTGTGCTGTTGCACCACAACACCAAAAGTTAGCATGTTGTTTGACATTTTATTTGGTATTTGTAAGTATACTGATTTTTACCACTTTTACCCTAAAGCAACATCTCAACCATTTGGAAGAGATGCATATCCATTGTTGTTATAACCCAAGGAAATAAAAACAATGCAAGGAAAATTTTCCTTCGTGAATGTTCTAGTGAAGACGTTAAAGAATTAAGATGTTAGTTTGAAGCATTTGCAAGGAAATATGGTCGAACAGTTGCAATAACATTTAGGAAAGTTTATTTATGTACAGTTAAAGCAGGCAGTTTATTAAAGCCTCTAGGAAAAGCTTGCAAGTCTATTACTTAACTCTGTTATTAGGTACTGTATTACACTCTATGTAGTGTATTTCAGGAGTGCTCCTGCAGCATTTTCTCCAACATCCAAAAACATACCAATTGGTAGCTTGGCTGGTTTAACATGGCTCTAAGTGTAAATGCGTTTGTGAATATGATTGCCCATGGTGTGCCTTCCAGAGTGTATTCCAAAATACGCTCCAGATGCTTCGGGAATCTGACTAGGATAAAGCGCCGGCTGAAAATTCCCATCTAAATCAGTCTCATGTTATGTTCATATAGAGAATCACAGCATGACTTGTTCTTATGACATATTTTCAACATAATCTTTTTAAAATAATTTTTACCAATATTTATGCCTAGATAAATATCTATAATCTTGTGCGGAATTGAACTGAATGGCTACAATTCAAAATCTTGTTCTTCTCAAAGGTTAATCTTCATTCGTCAGTTTTCCTCTGAATTTGGTCTCTGCAATTAAAACTAAAATGAATTGTACGTTCTAGTTGTTTAATACAGTGTGCCTTAATTTCTTTAATTTTTTTATTTGAACACAAAAAGTGCTACTATTTTCGTCTTTACACCTGCAGTGACAGCTTTGCAGTACAAATGCAATACTGAGCCAGATGTTGCATTATGCGTGCTCTGAGCTGGAAAGTGGCTCGAGCACACGGCGAACTTGTAGTGGAGGGAAGCGATACCTGAACAACAGATTAACTTACAATCCTCTGGTCTATGTTAAGGGTTTTGGCAATAAAGAAACAATATACTGTATTTAGTGGTGTGGCAAGTAGCATGGAGCATCTGCATAGATCCTTCACGACTCTAGTACGAATGACGTTCAAGTCAAACCAGGACTTTTGATTGTGCGGAATAACAGAACACAGTTATGAGAGTAAAAACACACTTCATTTCTCTATATAATCCTCTGCTACACTAATGCACTTATCCCAGTGTTTCACTAGAGCTAGGATGCCATCACGGTAAAAAGGTTTCTCAGTCATGATTAGACTGCCTGTTTCACGTCTGCAACGCTGGCCTCCCAGGAACTCCTTTAATGGCACATACATTAAAAAGTAGTGTGGATGAACGATCTAAGGTGCTGGCTTAAGGATTCAGTTTCCTTGGGGGGTGTGAGTTCAAATCCCACTGCTGCCAATACATGGTTTTTGGAATTTCCCTCGGGATCACTATAGTATCTATCTATCTCTATCTACATGTGGAAACAACTTGAAGCGAGGTCAGGACTGTATGGGGGATGTGGCAATAACTCCCACTGATGTTGGTGAATGACTGTGTGTACAGTTCCCACAGACAGATTCGTCTATTCCGCGAGTTGGCGACAAGTTATACGTCGGATTTTAAGGATCAGGAGTTCCACTCGTGAAATGTTTACAGGAACGACTGCAGCTGGCAGCTGCTTTTCATAGCAAGTCTCGAATTGACTTCAATGCCCCTTGTACATTTATCCAACATTGCTGATCGTCAACTGCATGTTTTTACTGCATGACTTGATCTCAAACTATTAATACTTGCATTCTGTAAATGTGATATTTTCTCTCTCTCTCTCTCTCTCTCTCTCTCGCTCATGCATTTTATTCCTAAATGAATGATCGATGGAACTTTAAAGTCTTGCTCCACTCTCAGTGAATGCTTTAATGTACATCTGTATGAAACCATATGTCAATAATGATAAGAATAGATTTATAGGAATGGTTTAATTTTCATTTCATGAGTCTTCGTCTAAGGCGGCACAGCAGCATAGTGGCATAGTGGTTAGCACTATCGGCTTGCACCTCCATGGTCGAGGGTTCGATTCCCGCCTCGGGGTCTGTCTGTCTGTCTGTGTGTGTGTGTGTTCTCCGGTTTCTTTCCACAGCCCACAGAGACATGCAGGTTAGGCTAACTGGTGTTCCCAAATTGCCTGTAGTGTTTGTGCCCTGCAATGGATTGTTACCCCATCCAGGGTGTACCCCGCATTGTGCCCTAACTCTCCTAGGATAGGCTCCAGGCCTCCCGTGACCCTGTATAGGATAAAGCGGAGTGAGAGTCTTTGTCCAAAAATAAAGCACAGAATTCTCAATGCTTTCGGAATTGTTTCATTAAGTAAATAACTTTAACTTAAAAAATATTGTGTATGTAAAGAATACAGTATAAAATTAACAATTTATTCAGAAAGAAAACAAAGCACAGAAGAGATGACACTGCGCTCAGTGACGAACTTTGTCTTCATAGAATTGCTGATGTGGTGAAGTTTTCTCCTTGAGAGAAACATTTATGTAACATTAATAGAAGGAGTCTCCAGTGTTAATGCTTTGTATATTCTCAGGACAGAGAAATTTTACACATTGCAGCGAAACATAAAAAAAAAAAAAAAGCAAGAAGTATTATTTCATTATAAGCATTTGAGTCTTTCCAGAATCATAGTGTCTTGATTGTAGGAACACCGATTAACAAAATGTATACTAAATAAATACTGAATGCTTTTGGAGCCCAGTAGCAACTCCTAAATAAATTGAATATTTAAAAAAGGTTAATCTTTATGCTATTATTTTAAACACTTAAATACCGTTTAGTATTACTTCTTAAATGCTTACACTCCCTGCAAATTCTAATCAATTATTCATCATATAATTACAACTCAGGGTCAAAATAATTGACGGGCGAGTGCGCAGAGCAAGCATAAAGTGCTTTTAGGTTGACACTCTGCGTCGTGATGGACAGGCGCTCCAGAGTCGCGTGGGTTCTCTCATGCACGGCCGATGGCGGATCTCAAACTCACGTTAAAGATCGCATAACAAATAGGTTCTCCACTGACTTAACTATTTCCTCTGGCTCTTGATCAATCACTGGTGCTCACAAAGCATCCAATCAGAGAGAGAGAGAGAGAGAGAGAGAATGGGGGAAGATGGGAGCATGAGAAAAGCTGAAGGTAGGACCATTATATGCTGAGGTCCACAAAATGGGGAGAAAGGACTGCAGAGCATTAATTCTCTCTCTCTCTCCCTCTCTCTCTCTCTCTCTCATTCAGTGCAGTACTGAAACATGATGCAGTCCATTTAGAGCCATGCGTAACCCATTCATTGCTGGTACACACATCGAAGTGTGATTAGAAAAATCTTTCCAATTCCTGATATAGAAACACACTCTTGTACACACACACATACACACACTCCAGGAAGAAGAGCTTTATAGAAGTGATTTTTTTTTTTTGCGTGTTGCTGCAGTAAGACAAATTATGACTCTCCCCCCTTCTCCATCTCTCTTTCTCTCTCTCTTTCTTTCATGAATGAACATTGTGCCTTAAGGATCTCCAAGCTACAGCTTAGCTCTCGTATTCACACTTTTAAGTTCCGCATAAAACACTCGGATTACAGCAGGCAAGCCAATCTCTCTCTCTCTCTCTCTCACTCTCTCTATCTTATCTATTCACAGAGTTAGCATGGCACCTCATTCAATCACTCTCCGTCCATTTCTGCCCTCTCCTGGTCTCAGTCCATCTATCTCTGACTCATAAAATCAGTAAAACAGTAAGTTCTGCTCAAATTTCATGATCTCTCTTCATCTCTTCTTGACTCTATCAATGTAATTTCCCTTTATCTTCATTCACTCTTCATCACACACACTCTCTCTCTCTCTCTCTCTCTCTCTTTTTCTCTCGATTCCTCCTACAGAGTTCTTGCTTCGCTCTGCCTCTGCAAACTATCCCAGGACCCACAGCAAAGAAAATCACCAGGCAAAAGGCAACAGAACAAGGTAAGAAAACCTACTTAGAGGATTTTTTCACTTTTTATTATTATTATTTTAATTGGAGATCCCATATCAATATAAACCTCGTTAAAATATTAGACAGTTAAAAAAAATGTACATAAATGCAATACATTTCATGCAAACTTAAATAAAACTCTAACTGTAGAACTGGCTAAATCCAAAATGTCAACGTCGTTTGCCTTCTTTAGCATACACAAAGCCAACTTACCACTTGGCTGTTCCGCTAAGAACTATTAAACTGTGTTTATTTTCCCCCGTAAGCTCTATTTGTGTGATTTTATATAATTTCCTATTCCTATTTCACTAACTATGAAAAACAATTAACCGTTTTTTTTAACAATATGACACATCTTATTTTTATTTATTTTTTTTACGTCTTCGCATCATGTGAAAATTAGCTTGCCCAGATTTCACTGGCTTGAGTGACTCTATTTTGTCATTGTCCACGGCTGACGGCTGCTTTTTCCACATGTTAACATTGTGTGAAACTAGCTAAGAAATAGTCCATGTTTTACACTGTTCAGAACTGCTTTTTTGCATGTTAGCATGATGTAAAAACTAGCTAGCAAAAAAAAAAAAAAAATTTACCCTGTTCGCACTGCAAAAATGTGTTAGCAACTAAAAATATCTTGAATATAGTTACATTTATCTACACTTTTACAAGATTTTAGCCTAGGGGCTAGCTAGTGAATAGCCTAGTAGCTAGTCAGTTTGTAAGATAACTCTTGCATTCAGCAGGTATGTATGATGGATATGTAAAATAACAAGATTACAACAAACCAAATGTAAGATTATTATGCTCAATTCTAACAAAAGTTTACTAAAATTTTAGGCAAAAAAAAAAAATGTTTAAAAAAATAATAAATTTTTTTCAAAATTCTAATCGGCAGATAATTTTGGTAGTTTGTAGGAATTTTTTCTTGAAATAAGCAAAATTCACTGCCAGTAGAACAAGAAATTTTCACTTCACAATTTTAGTAACATTTGACTAGAAATTAACTTAAAATCTTCTGCTTAAAAAAATATCTGGTTTGATGTTAACCTATTTTTAAACAATTATAGGTAGGTTTGGCTACATTCAAGAATATTTCACTTGCTAAGATGCCATTTTTGCAGTAAAGTACTTCTGTTGATTAGATAAATCTCAGCAAATAGGAAATGTAGCATGAAACGTGAACGTGAAAAAGCACTATTTTGCATGGTAGTGTTTAATCTAACAAATTGTAGTGAAAACCTTCAAGAAACTCACACATTCTAATGTAATTTATACAGTTTTGCTTTCCACATGGAAAGACACACTATATATTCAGCCACTGGAGAAAAAAAAATGCTAGCTATTGATTGTGGCTAACCGATCCCATTAGTTAGTTACTACAGACAATGTAAACGTGTAGTGATGGTGAAAACAAGACAAGTGTGTCTGGAATATAGACATTTACCTCAGGTTTGCTCATAAATTACAAAAAAAAGGGGTTTTAAGCACAAGATTGTAGCCTAGGAGCTAGCTAGTGAATAGCCTGGTAGCTAGTCAGTTTGTAAGATAACTCTTGCATTCAGCAGGTATGTATGACGGATATGTTTATGTTTAATGATATGACCTCGTGCTGTATGGCCCTCTAGTTCATTGTGCGTTTATTTTATTTGCATTGCATTATGGGTCTCTGGGAGATTCAGAGAGTACACGCCATTTACAAATTAAATAACGACTTTAACAGATCCTATGAGTTCTAATATTTGTCGATACACACTGTTTAAATAAGATTTTATTTATGTATTCATTTATTCATTCATTCATTTATTTATTGGTCTGCAGGACTTGCTGAGCAAAGGAGCACAAACACGTGTTTTTGAGATTTGCACATTGGAGCCTAGACTGAACACAAATTAGATGATATGATGAAATATGTGAATTAATTCAGTAATATCACACTCGAGAACGTGCTGTTGTACTGAATATCAGCTGATTCCATCAGTACTTAGGTTGCGCCCTCGTGCTTCCGACTGCATCACAGCCGTGCTGATATTCAGTACAACGGCATGATGTCAAGTGGGGATTCTCACCGGTACTATGTAGCCAAAAGGTGAGAGGAATAAACCCAGGAGGTGGTGGACAGTCCTGAGAAACTTACAAGATTAAATTAATATTTCCACCTTTTCCACTTTGGAATATCCGCTACAATAAGCTTAGGGTGGGTTAAACGCCAAATAGTGTTAAATGGGAAGCTGTTGCGCTATGTAGGGTGTACAATCCCTACACACAAGTAAAGCCCTTGATCAGAGGTTTGTAGCTCGCAAAACAACATGGATAGTTTGAAGGCGATTCAGAACGAGTTAGAAGCAACTACTAAGGCGATAAGTGTTGTTTAAAATGACATAAAGATAAAGAGACTTAATTGTCGCTGTAGTGATACAACGAAAATTTTTTGGTAGCTCTTAGAGACCAGCACCAATAATAAACATGAGAATAAACTAAAGAATAAACAAAAGAATAAACACAATGTAAATGCACTAAAATGTAATAAATATAACAATATAGACAGTGTTATCAGATGTGCCTTTTTGCTGAAAGTGCTTCTATGACTGGTTTAATTTTTGGATTTTGGCAGGCAGCTGCTCTCTCCTCAGTACTGCGACCGACAGTTATTGTAATTAATAATTGTAAGAAGCTCTGTGACTGAGTGATACATATAGTTAAACATCCCAGTGATGTTACTGTCCATGATCGCCACTCGTGGAATGCCTCGCGTCCAATCAGGTTGTTCAGTTGGAGCTAACTGTTGTATAATTCTACATATAGTACTTCATTGTCCTAGCTTCCCGTAATAAATGAATAAACAGGTTTATCTGTCATTTGTCAGGGAAAATGGCGAGGGCAACAGCATGCTAATTGAAATTGTGATGTAGCTACTTTACATGCATATGATTCTGTTCTCATGTCATTCAATTTTAACATTTTCAGGATTCACTGAGACATGAGATGACTTAATATAAACGCTGCCGATTTAATGGGTGAGTCACTAATTTCTTTTTACCGCATATTCACCAAGTTTATCCTAAAAGCATTTTGGACAATAATTCCCATAGCTAACTTCCATTGTGAATGGCACAAGCACGCTATACACGTGTGCGCACTGTTCAAAGCGGTTAACGTCATGCAAACACTGTTGCTAAGCAACCAACTGGAAAATGTGGTCGCCAAACAGAGGCTTGCTAACGATTATGGCTAATCAATGAGATAGCTAGTGCAGACAATGTAAATGTGTAGTGAAAGTGCAAACCAAGCAAAAGCCTCCAGAACATAAACGTTTTCCCCAGAGGTACTGTATGTGTAAATGACTAAGAAAAGTGTTTTTTGTGACATGTTTGAGTGCGATATTGGTCCGGATAACGCTAATGTACCCTGTATGTGCATGTTTTGCTGGAGCCTTTCCAACATACACGTTTTTGCTTCACATGCAGCTGCACAATGTGATTATATACGTAGATGCGTAAAAATGGAGGGGAAGAAAAGACAGGCTACTATACACACACACACACATACACACACCACAGATCACATTAGTAGGTCCCCATGGGGTTTGATGGTGTGTAATGAAGAACGCTGCTCTGAGATTAGCTAATACAAGCCAAGAGGAGAGAGAGGAGAATGAACCAAACGAAGGGATAAAAAGGAAGACGGGAGTCAGCAGGATGTGTTAAAGTGATAGAATTATAGTGGAAAACATGATATATTCGAAGGGTAGAGGACAACCGGAAAAAGGAGCAGGTGGAAGAGAAGTGATGGTGTTCCAGGTGTGCTGACTGAGCGAGAAAAAAAAAGCGAGAGAAAGAAAGAAAGAAAGAAAAAAAGAAAGAAAGAAATTGTTAAAAGGAATGTGTTTGTGTGTGTGTGTGCGTGTGTGTGTGTGTGTGTGTAAGAAAAAGAGAGAGAGAGAGAAGTGTGTCAGAGTCCTGGAAGGAGGTAGGGTGGAAAAGGAAAAATGAATAGGAATACTGCTAGAAGAATGAAGTGGAAAGGACGAGTTAGGTGATACACAATAAGGCAGGAAAAGGATGTATATATAGATAAAAAAGGATAGATAGATAGATAGATAGATAGATAGATTAATTGTTTGAGAGAGAGAGAGAGCAACAGACAGATAGAGACAGTGAGCGAGATACAGGTAGCCAAATAGATTGACAAACAGATAGACAGAGAGAAAGAAAGAAAGAGACACAGGAGAAATAGAGAAAGAGAGATAAACGAATAGATAGATAGGTGGTGTGAAAGAAAGACACATACGCAGATTGACTGACAGACAGCTAGACAGAGAGAGAGATAGAAAGCGAGCAAGATAGACATTGTCTAGAGATTGTCAGAGACGGATAGCCAGATAGATTTACCATAATTTACTGACAACAGATAGACAGAGAGGGATAGAGAGAAACAGAGACAGACAGTTAGATGTATAGTCAGCCAAACTGATAGACAAATAGAGAGAGAGAGAGAGAGAGAGAGAGAGACTAATAGATAGATGGGGAGGATGAACAGAAACGTTGGGGAAAAAATTCAAAGTGGGAAGGATGACAGAATGTCAGAGACTGATGGTAAAAAGAATAGATAGATAGATAGATAGATAGATAGATAGATAGATAGATAGATAGATAGATAGATAGATAGATGTTTATCCTAAAGGAAATTGTAAATTAGAAGCAAATGCGGAAAACAGACGTGTGTATAAAATGAAGAGAAAGCTGGTGAATCTCTGTACGGCTGCATTAAACTCGTCTCTCTTTCTCTCTCTCTCTCTCTCTCCCTCCCTCCACTTGCTCCATGGTGCAGTGTTCACTCTCTTTCTCCTGCATTTCTTCACTGCAGCTCACACACTTCCAGCCTGAGTGGAGCTCAGAGGCCACCTAGAGGGCATGTCAGGTAACTACAGAGCCCAAAACACTGCAGTCCCCTACATGCACATGCGTGCGCGTGCACACACACACACACACACACCGCCTCTGCCTGCTGCCTGCTCTCTCTCTCTGTGTATGTGTGTGTGTGTGGCTTACAATAACCACAGGCCCTTCTGTTGATTTTGAGCTCTGAGCCTGTGTGTGTGTGTGTGTGTGTGTCAAAGGAATACTCATCACCATTAAGGCTCATTTAAATACTGAAAGAAGCAAACCTACTAGATTTAAGGTGAAAAGTGTATATGGTACAAAATTCCGCTACAACAACCTTCATTTAATCTTCATCACTGATTCTGGATAGTAACTAGCTAGGCTAGTTAGTTAGCGCATATTAGCTAGCACTGGTAAGAGCTCGTCTGAACCAAACAGACATCTCACACCTCGTCACTCCGTGTCTAAAAACCTGGACTGACATGCAGTGCAGGACATGAGCAGGAACAGCAAGAACAGCACAACCACTTAAACACCACACACACACACACACATGCCCGATCACACATGCGCCAAGACATATAACACAAGGTTATCACTCTGACATTCTGATGTTGCTATTGTGACAAAAGAATTAGCCTGTGACATGATATATGAATGTGCCCTAGCTCTAATTAGGAAATATAGTCGCTATATAATATTATATTAATACACATGCTAGTTTTTGTACTAGCTTTTTCGACGTATTAGCATATTAGAGCTTTATTTTTCTCCATAACATCTCTATGCATATTTAGGAAAATGTTGGATGTGACAGGATGAGATGAAAACGTGGTTAAATTTTTTTTTTCCTAGACTAGATAAGAACTGAAGTTGTGTGTACGGGCCTGAAGAAACAACGGGGTGGTGTCGAATTAGACTCAGCTACACGGAAACACAAACCAAGAATCATAAACCATTTCTATTTTTGGTTTGTGTTCGTGATTCTATCTATCTATCTATCTATCTATCTATCTATCTATCTATCTATCTACCACCTTTTCTTTTTCCCATCCGTCTCTGACATTCTGTCCTCCTTAGTTTTCCGCCTTATTCTGTGTATCGACTCGTCCTTCCCACTTCATCGTTCTCCCAGCGTTCCTCTTCATTTCTTTCCATCCAGCCCTCACCCAGCACTCGGATACACGATTTCCTATTAACAACTTTGCCACGTGTCAGTGTGAACGCATGGCAAGAGGTGAAAGAGGCACAGAGGACTTGTCCTACAGCGAAAGGCTCGTGTGTCTGCGTGCGTCCGTGCGTCTTCGTCCCTGGAACTAGAACTAACACTATTCTTAAGATAGTTTGAACTCCCCTCTGCCTCCAGCTCTTGTTAAAACCTAATTAATAAAAGTGCCCTCTCCGGTTAATTACCATCCCTTTATAGTTTCCCATTAAGCACTCAGGGAATGAAGCCAGAGAGAGAAGCAGAAATATGGGGATGTAATTGTGTTAAACCAAATCAAATCCGAACTTGATGGAAACTATTCTTAGCAGAGCAATGGAGAGGGAGGACGCGGACAAACCAACACACACAAAAAAAAGGAGAAGAGACGAAGGAGGAAGAGCGAAAAAGGACGAGGCGGAGGGCTGGTGGAGAACCTGGTGTCAGAGGTGAGATCTCAGCTTGGGGGAGCGTTCTCTGAGGGAAGCATGCCATCGAGAAGAGAAAACTAACCCAATGTTTATTTTAGATATTCAAAAAAGAGAGACGTGATATATTTATGAACATAAAGCAGGCTATTCAAAGACTTGGCAAGACTAACTCGATCTTTAAATTGTCTATTCTTAGCTTGTCTAGCATACAGGCTACTTTCTAGCTATCCACCAACATTAGCTATTTAAAAATATGCTTCGGTTAGCATGTTTTTCATATTTCCGCCACACAGCCAGATGGACAGACATAATGCAGCCCACCACCTAGTGGTGGAAATGTGAAAAACATTTACAGGCTTTACTGAGGGTGCTAACTGACTATCAACAGGATTATATTTAGATAGATAGCTAGCAAACTGCTCCTACTTTAAATCCTTCGAAAGTCAAACATCCAAGCATCCACCTATTAAAATATATCTGTTATTATACAACAGTTCGTTTCCACCCAGTAATCTGATTGGAGGAGATGCATTCCACGAGTGGTGATACTAGATGGTAACAGCACTGGGATGTTTATACTTTATGTATCACTTGTCGTACCACCTGTCGGTCGCAGCATTGGTGAAAGTAGGTCTGTACAGTCCACAGTAACGAGGAGAGAGCAGCTGCCTGCCAAAACCCACATTCAAAACCAGTCACGGAAGCACTTTCACCAACAACACGCGTCTGATAATGTTATGTCTTCTTAACCAACACGCTGTCTCCTTAGTCATTGTTCTGAATTGTTTTATTGACAGCTACAAAGCTAACTTGCTTCCAACACAAGTCTGAGTCCCAAATCCCTAATTAATCCCTGATCAAGGGCACTATTTGGTATGTGGAAACAAGGGATTGTTCACGCTACATTAGTACACTAGCTCTTCATTTAACGCTATTTGGGATTCAACCCGGGAACAGTTAGTTAACTAATATTCTAAAGTGGAATAAGTGGAAATATAAAGAGAAACTTATGAGACATGCAGGACCTTTTGGCTTCATAGTACCGGTAACTACTTTCACTACACTTGCTGTCGGTCGCCAGGTCTGCGGTGAGTTAATTCCACCAGGCACAGAAGGATATGTGTTGGTGGAGCAAAATAACTGGTTATATAAACAAATAAATCATGATCTGTTTATAATAAATGGTGTTTGTGGAACTGCTAAATATCAGGACGGCTGTGATGCATCCGTATGCACGAGGGCACAACTCGAGTACTTAAGATATCACAGCCATGCTGATATTCAGTCCATCAGCATGACCTCGAGTGTGATATTGCTTTTATGCAACAATTAACTGTTTTCATGGTGTTGTTGCAATAT
The DNA here is from genome assembly GCA_028570985.1 of Heterobranchus longifilis. Classification (NCBI taxonomy): domain Eukaryota; kingdom Metazoa; phylum Chordata; class Actinopteri; order Siluriformes; family Clariidae; genus Heterobranchus; species Heterobranchus longifilis. The sequence goes on from JAOVVB010000026.1 coordinate 24,504,705, forward strand.
CTCAGCAGGAATTGTTGGCTGTCAAAACACTGGTGGTGATGTTAATTTGGCAACATTATGGACGTTGGGACAATGTTCGTATTAGGTTGATTTTGAGTATGTTAAAATAATTTTAACGAAATGACACCAGAACAACATTGGCTACATGACGATGGGATACTGTTGAACAAATGCCCCTAACACAATATATAAACAAACGACTTCGAAACAATATTAATACCAAACTGATTTCTTCAGTCAAAATATGGCCACAGTGGTAAGGGTACTGCCAGACCACAGCAATGCATAAATGCTCTAAATAAAGGGTACAATTCCGTGTTTTACGGTTGTATTTACAACATTGTCTTTGGAGCATTCATTCAACATAATCTCAATGTAATTTTATCAAAGTCATCGTAACTATGGATGGCTTAGTGGTTAGCACTGTCGCCTTGCACCTCCAGGGTCTAGGTTCGATTCATGCCTTTGTGTGCATGGAGTTTGCATATTCTCCCCGTGCTTGGTGGCATGCAGATTAGGTTAATTGGCGTTCCCAAATTACCTATAGTGTGTGAGTGAGTGTATGTATGTGTGTGTATGGATTGGCACCCTGTCCAGGGTGTACCCTAAGTCTTCTGGGATAGGCTCCAGGCCCTCCGCGACCCTGAATACAGGATCAAACGGTATAGACGATAAGAGAGAGTGAGTGAGTGATACTAACTGTGCTAGGACGGGCCTATCCAAGGTGGCGACACCCAGTAACACTCAGTCTAATACTGTATGTTAGATCAGACTGACCTGTTGGTCTTATGAAGTGGTTATTGCAGAAACCTTGATGTTTATTAAGATAATTTATTTCCGTGTACAATGTTTCAATATTGTAATGTCACGTCATTTGGGATAAACATGCCAGCAATGGTAATCCCTGTCTTCCAGAGACAACAAGATGCCAATGTAAGGTTTCATTTTTTTTATTGCCTCTTTTTTTACATCTACAAAGCTAACTAGCTTCTAAGATAAGGCTGAATCCCAAATCACTCTCTAACCCCTGATCAAGACTTGGCATGTGGAACGAGGGACTGTACACCATACATAGCGCACCAGCTTTCCATTTAATGCTATTTGGGATTCAACCCCAAAAACCGCGGAAGTTAGCTGATACTCTAATGCGGAATAAGTGGACATATAAAGTAAATCCCTCAGGACTGTCCACCACCTCCATGGTTTATTCTTTCCACCTCTTGGCTACTACTTTCACCCCGTTAATTACCCTGTCGCCAGTTCTACCAGTCGCGGTTAGTCAGTTCCACCAGGCGCGTAAGGATATGTGTTGGCGAAGCAAAATATCTGGATAAATAAACAAACAAATCATAATCTATTTATAATAAATTGTGTTTATGAAACTGTTGTTTAAAAGCAATACGTATCACCCACGACTGTAATCTTCAGTACTCAGTACTGTGACCACATGCCTACGGTTGCATCACAGCTGTGCTGATATTCAGTACAACAGCACCACCTTGAGTGTGATATTGCTTAAGAGACACGCCCATTTAAATTTGATCTGAGATTTGTCAGACACATCTGTCAGGGATTCAAAAAGCATGATATACAAACTGGACTATTTATTCTATGTAGTTTTAACAACAACAAAAAAGCTTTTTGTTTAGTGTGTTTGGTATTTAGCTAGTAGCACAGTATAGACAGGAAACATAAATTGAGCTGTCTTTTTTCTTTGTTTTTGTCTCTGTCTGTGTGTGTGTGTGTGTAAAATCTTTTTTTCTCCCATATCACTGTAATAACATCATTACCGAGACCTCATGATTTACCGCACTGCTCACCCCTAACACTTCCTTCCTCGATCTATAAATAGATATTAGATTTTAATCCTCCATCTAATATCCGTCCACTTTGGGTTCTGTTTAGTCGCTGCTCCTGATATTGATTCTCACCAAAATGGCGCCACCTACAGACTTCCTGTGAAACCCCAGATTTCACAGAAAGGAAAAAAAAAAAAAGAGTCACGTCACTGAGTATTCTTGGCAAGATGGACCATTATGAAACAGTGGCCAGACAGCTGGGATCAGGAGCGAGAAAATAAAAGCGGGGCTGATATTTCGACAGACGGGAACGAGGGAACACTTTTTTGTTTTGGTTTTTTTTTTTCAGAAATATGATCAAAGTGTAGATCAGTAAGGTAGGAAGGTGTCACTGACGGTGTCCAAAGATTGGACATGGAGATGTAAAGATGGGGTAGAGAGAGTGCAGAGAGAGAGAGAGAGAGAGAGAGAGTTTGGCGTGTGTAAACATGTTTATGGTGTAAAACAAGATGATGTGTTGATATGGATTTATTAATGCTCTAGTGGATGGTATTGAAAGGATGACTTCTTTGTTTTGGTGTGTGAGTTCATCTGGACATCAGGATACAGCTGCTGTTTTGTTTGCAATATCATGACAATAAATTTATAGTTCCCTAAAGCACAACTTGGGATACTGTTCAGTCCATGATTCTTCTTTGAAACGACGTTTTGTTGTTCTTGTTGCCATAATAAACCGAATCATTATTTTTCCCTTTTTTACATCAAAGATTCTTCTACATGATGCTAATTTATGATCAGTGGAAGCCATAAAAAAATGTTTGCTGCCACTCAGCTAATTTATTATGGCTCTGATTTGTAAAATTAACAAAAACCTGGATTTAAAAAAAGCATTAATTAATAAGCATCAAAGGTTAATAGGGATACAAACATGGTTATTTTTAACTACCTGACGCCATAAACCGAGTCATTATTTTCCCTTCTCAAAGATTGTTCGATATAACGGTAACATTTACTGTCACCATGGAACCGACAAAAATCCATTCCATCCATAGATTCTTTAAGAACAGAGATATAGAGGTGATATAAAGCCAATTATCATTTCGAATCATCAAGATTCTTCCATATTATGGAACAAAATTGGTAGTGGGGTTATTTTAAAAAAAGAATGGATGAATAACCACTAACAGGAAGGTTCCTTACTGAAATAAACAAAACCATCAATAATTGTTCGATATAATGGTAACATTTGCGGTAAAATAATTTGCTCTTACCAATAAATCAACAATAAAATGTTAATGTTCTCTAGTTTTTTAGAAACAGAGAATGGTTCTCTAAGAGAGGTGTTATAAAGCCAATCATCTTTTAAAACTACATAGATTATTTCATACAATGGTACGAAAATGATGGTGGGTTATTTAACAAAAAGCTGAATGAATATCCACTAACAGGAAGGTTCCCTACTGAACACCATACTGACACCATAAACCAAATCAATAATTTCCCATCTCAAAGATTGTTCGATATAACGGTAATGTTTACTGTCACCATGGAACCAACAAAAAAACCTTAATGTTCTCTATCCATTAACTAAAAGTTTCCATAGGAGGAAATAATGGTGGTCTGAAAAGGTGTTATAAAGCCTATCATCCTTTAGAACTACACAGATTCTTCCATATAATGGTAAAAACCATTTATACTGGCTCTTACTGAAACTAACATGGTTCTCTCATTAAGTGACGACATAAAACCAAATGATTATTGTCTCATCTCGAAGCTTGTTCAACATAACGGTAACGTTTATGGCCAAATTATTTGGTTCACCATGGAACCAAGGACAAAAAAAATTTTATGCTCCCTATCCATTACCTAAAAAGGTTCCTTAAAAGGTGGGAACCTTTTAACGGTTCTCTGAAAAGGTGTTATAAAGTAAATCATCATTCCAACCCACATAGATTTTTCCATATAAGTGGTAAAAATTGTTAGTGATGTTATGTAGTTATCAAAAAGATGGTTAACAGGAAGGGTTCTTACTGAAACAAATACGGTTGTCTGAAAAGGTGATATGAAGCCAATCATCAGTTCAAAACGTCAATATTCTTCCATTTAAATGGTTAAAAAAAAAAAAAAAAGAAACATAATTTTCTATTATAAAGACTGGTGCATAGTATGAATGGTAATATTTGTGGTGAGATTATTTGGTTCTCAGTAGAACAGACATCCGATAATGTTATTGTTTCTTATAGTAAGCAAGAACAATTCTGATGATCATACTATTCTTTACCTATAT
>JAOVVB010000026.1:24508890-24519733 GCA_028570985.1 Heterobranchus longifilis
AAATTTTCTTTTAAATCAAGTAAAACAATGATGATAATAATGCAATAATAATAATAATAATAATAATTTAATCTAATGTAATCAAGCTTTAACAAAATTAATCATATTGACCCTAACCGTAGTTAAGTTCAATAATTATTCATTATAAGCTTGAGATCATAATGCCCATAATTTGCCAAATGCCATAAATGAAATTATTTGGTGGGTGGTCATAATGTTATGGCTGATCAGTGTATATACACAAACACACACACTGCGGCTCTATGACCATCATAACTGCATTACAATATTATTTCCCAACAAACCTGTTCCAGCATGACAATGCGTCCCCATGAAGACACAGTGTGTTAAGGTTGCACTGGAGGAACTCAGGAACCCTGACCACAACCCCAGTAAGCATCTTTGGGATGAGCTGGAACCTGACTGCACCTGACAGTAAGTAAGTGTACTCCAATCTTCATATTAAATTCCATATTAACTTTTAAAAACAGCATAGATCAAAGATGATTGAACAAATATATATTCAGAAAATGTAAATGTTTACCACTACCAGAATATGGAAATGACATCACAAAATGTAGAACTCTCAAAATGAGAGTTAACACTCCCTATTATTATTATTATTATTATTATTATTATTATTTTGTCATAAAAAACAACCAAAAACAGCTAGAAAAACACATGCTTGTGTGTATCTGTGCTATTTCCTTGTCCACATGACCCATGTGTTAATTTTTGCTCAGTCATGTTTGTTAAAATTAAATAAAATTCGATTCATCATATTGTCTCTCTATACGGCACAATTCTGAGCCTTATATATGTTTATAATTTATTTTTTTTTAAACAGGAAAACAAAACAGCGCTAAAATGAATCTGAAACATATTTTGCATATAAAAGACAAGAATCTATAATATAAACAGAAATTGCGTTTGACCTGCTGCCGATATTTGCAGCCGATACTGTGATGTAATAACATCGCTTCATTTGATCACCAGATCATCCTTAGATGGGTCAGGATGTGCATGTGGGCGGAGCCACAGGTAACCTTTTGTAACCTTATGAAGTGATCCAAAAGATTTTCGCTTGCAATGTTCACCCTTCTCTTCAACTCGGTGTCGGATTAATGAGGAACCAACCATGCATGTTTTTACAACACGAGTCCGCTTCTTTTTAACACTCTTTTCAATTGATGAATATAAAGGAGGTGCATCAAAGACAAAAGACATAAAGGAATGCAATAAAGAATAAACAGCAACAAACAGGGCTTCATGGAAGCACATTCATCAATTATTCACAGGCAGCATTACTTCAACAACATTGTGTTTTTTATCCCCCCATATAGGCTACGCATCAAGTTAATGCTGAGAGGTACAAAGGATCACTAATTAGCATCATTGGCAAAAAAAAATAAAAAAATAGCAAGAAATCTTGTAAATGCTTGTCAGTGCAATGATGCACCGTTGATCATATTTGAATAAAAACGTTTCATGATGTCCCACGGCCATTTGTGATTACTCAACAGCTCAAAGTGTGATTTATTTTTTTTTCGCAAGAAGACCAAAGATGTGTTATAAATCTGAGACTCGCAATCTTCCTTAGTACAAAATCTCCAAGGTTGGCAAGCATGCACGAGATGGACGGAAGCAGGATTTACAGCCTCGCATACCTCGATCAGTCGAGACACTCAATGCCGTGATCCAGACATCACATTGCCTTAAGACGTCTGGCTTTTTATTTATTTATTTATTTATTTTATTTTATTTTAAGACAGCATGATTTATAACGTGACCGAGGAGACGGGCTCCACCCGGTTTCAGCTGCTGGTCAGTCAGATCTCCGTGTCCATGCTGTTTGCTAGCGGGAGGGTGTAATTAGCACGCGTAAGTCTTGTAGCTAAGATATGACCCCTGACCCTAAAAATCAATAGCATGGTAGGACGGATCTAACACCCAGGTCAACGTATTCACAAAAACGCACACGCGGACAGTTTTTCTTTTTTAGTTAAAAGAAGGGAGGGGTGTTAAGTGATGAAATGTCAAAGCAGGAGGTGCATCAAATGTGAAAGATGGCTGGTGTGAGAAAATCTGGAGATTAAAGAAAGATGGAGGGAAAAAAAGTGCTTCAGGGACACACTTTTGCACACATTGATAACTGGTTACGGTATCGAACTGGAGGTCAAAAAAGGAACAAAAATAAATAAATAAAATCACATACACACATGGGACATGCTAATAACAAAGCTATTTTTGAGACAGCAATCCTGCCGTGTCTCTTTTAGAGCCTGGACGATAAACTCTCCTACAAACCACACAAAACTGAAGGGGTTATAAATAATATAACAAGTTCTTCACTATTTTCACACAGACGGAAAAGGGATTAAACCTACAGTAAAACCAAGGCCAACTGTACCATGGGAAGAAACGCTGCCATAATCCATAGTGTTCATACTGATTCACAATGCAAAACATTAAACCCAGTACTGTGTAGGTTCCACTTGTGCCAGCCACCTAGGCAGCTCTGGCCCCTCATGGCATGACTCTACAACACCTCTGGGGGTGTGTTATACTGTCTGGTGCCAAAACATTGACAGCAGATCCTTTGGGTACTATGGCTTACATGGTGGGGCCTCCGTGGATCAGTCTCGTTTGTCCTGCGTATCCCATTGGTGCTCGATCGGATTGGGATCTGGGGAGTTTGGAGGGCGAGTCGGCACCCTTGGGTCCCCATATGTGTGGTGGGCTGTGGTGCACTGGGTGTTCTGGTGCCTTTCTGCCATGGCAAGCATCGGCTTTTTTCAGCGATTTGTGCTGCATCGGCTTTTCTGTAGGATCAGACCGGACAGGCTGTGGCCCCTGCAGGCATGAGTGAGCCCTGGGAGCCTGTGATCCTGTCAGCAGTTTACATATATAATTGCCAGTCAATATTGATGTGTTAATGTTTTATGGTGTAAATTGTATGGCTGATCGGTGTACATTGACTAAATTTGTATATGAAACAGTAAATTCCACCACCAAGCATAAAAAAGGCACAAAATGATTAATAAATAAAAAACGAGAAGAAAAGAGACCAGAAAAGAATGCCAGCAACAATTGCTTATTTCATAATTTCATTTTAATTTTTTCATGATTACTATTTTGAATGTTTCCTGTTAATACTTAGTACCTCGGCATGTTTTTCAAACAGTTTGTAGAGAACTGATTCAGACACGGCACGTCCATAACACCAGTTTATCCAGAATCATCTATTTCAAAAATAACAAACTTTTAATTCTACATTTTTTGTGTGTTTATTCAATGATGCCAGAGTAACGCTCTCTGCGGGAATTTTAGTTCGAGTTGTAGAAAACCTCCCATAATGTCAGGAATGTGGGATGCAGGCACGGCATAGTTGCAGACGTTAAGATTTTAATTTAAATATAAGTCCTAGAAACACAAACTAAAACAAAAACCAGGAATTATCCAAACAGCGATACGCAAGAGAGATTCATGAAACAGAACAGAGACAATAACTTCATAGTGAATATACAGACTATACAGATACAGATAGTATCACCCTGAGATTACACACACACCTGTGGTACTGAAGACTAGACTGAGACAAAAATCAACAACCTGAGGAAAAATAAAAGTCCCCCAAAACTCAAAACACGAAGACATCCATGGCTCCAGGGGTTGTCCCTGACATAGTTCCCCTCTCCCAAAAAAGGTTACTACTCTGGAGCACCACCAGTGGCCCAGGACATTCCCTCCAAAATCCTTCATTGGGCTTTTCAATACTGAGGTTGAAGTGCTGAGCATTGGGACTGGGTGGCATAAAATCTTTGAACCTAGATGGCGGAGCAAACACAGTCTCCATGAATTCAGCCAGCTGAAACAGCAGCATACTCTCCGGCCAGAGAATAGGCGATGTAGGGCGTGGCTCAGGCAGTGCAGGGCGTGGCTTAGGTGGTTTTCTGGGCTATCTGGTAACAAAGTGTGCTCTCAGAGCTAGCGAGATTTACAGAGCCAGCAGATCATTCAGGGCTAACAGGGTTTTTATAGCTAACAGGGATAACACAGCTACCAGGACTTTCACAGCTAACAAAACTAACAGGGCAAATGTCTCAGTGTATCACAAGTGCTTTGGCTCGTTGCTGGACGCCATGCAGCCGCTGTAGTTCTTCTGTTTCGTCTGCCTTTCATCTCTCCATGAGGTACAGGGATTCTATTCAACCTGGACACCCTTGTTCCTCTCTTCATGGTCGACACAGTGAGCCTCTTCAGTCAACACCATCACGCTGCGTTTTGAAGTTCTCGCATTTTATCGTGAGCCATGTTGTGCTGCTCGCTCACCTACGCCAGTCTCCCTCCGGGGTGCCATGCGGGATCTCGCTCCTCTCTCTCTCATGTGCTTTGCATTAATTCTGGCAGTGCGAGGCAACTGCCTGCAGAGTCTGATCTTCTCAACGGCATTGCCATAGTGTCACATAAAAGTCATGACCAAAAAAAAATGCTAGAATATTTTCAGGATGTATATGACCATATAAAATTCGATCATACAAAAAAACGCAGCAGAAACACCTCCACGTGCACTACTACTATAAGTCTCACACTCGTTTTAAACTGATATGATTATTGATACAACAACAACAGCCGCCATCTTGAACCGTTGTTTGTGTGAGTTGTTAGAATAGTTACTCATTAGACACACCCAAATGACAGATAAATAGTCTCAATTATATATAGAAAGCCATCTAAATGAATCCTTTACTAATTACTCAGTTAAGACCAGCCTTTACTGTAAATTGCTTTTTTTAAGTAGTTAATTGAGTTAATTTCTTTAATAGATTTTCCTTCATTTATCCCAAATTTATTACGATTCTTTATGTGGATCTAAAATCTTTGCCTCTCTTTCTCTCCCTCTCTTTCTGTCTGTCTGGCACACCGCCGCTTGAGACAGAGGGGGAGGAGAGCCAGAGATCCGGCGAGCAGGTGGGAGGAAGGAGCGGAAGAGCAGGGGTGGGGAAGAAGAAGAAGAAAAAAATAAAAGAAACCTCGCACCGATTCAAAAGGCTAATTTATGACACGCTGCCAAATCCTCACAATTTTCCTTCCATTTTTAATTCCCCCTCCTCTCTCTCTCTCTCTCTCTCTCTCTCCGTCTTATGCGCTGTGCAGTTCAGCGCTGATGTCTTCCGGATTACTCTATGTTCCCATCATCATCAGTTGTCTCAAGTGCATGTTCAGCAAAATCTCCCGCACACACACACACACACACTCATACACTCCTCCCTGCCGGCATTCAATCTCTCGCTGTTTACACACATTGCAGGTTTTTTTCCCACAATCCTTTGCATATCACACTGACACACAAGGAGCATGACCGGCTTGATGCTCGTACAGTCTCCCTGCCCTTTCTGTCTCTATGAAATAAAACCAAAACAAAAATCCTCAAAGTACCTATTTTAAATTTTAAAAAGATCACACACCAATGAAATTTTAATTTAAAAAAAAAAGCTTAGCTAAAAACATCCATTATTAAGCACTTGGATAAAAACGGGCTAGATCCGGTTAATAATGTATGCGTTGTGCTTTATCTTACACAAGCACTATCCTCTCTTTCCCATAAGTGCGGTTTTCTGTGCTGTACATATGGGGCACGTCTAAAATATGCTGCAATAAGCTCCGCCCACTCTCGTCTGTATGTTTGGTCTCAGCAAGGACAGCCACCTGGGTGGAGGAAACGGGCGGAGGCACAGGGACACGGAAGGTATCCGTGTACACGCTGCTTCTGCCTCCGTGTGGTACCGGTACAGATGGGCGGTGCATCGCACTGGGCGGGGCCTTGACAGGGGGAAGGCAGATCAGATGGGGGAAGGGTCCACGGGTGGGCGAGGCGTCCGAGGCCGAGACAGGAGCCAATTCAGACCTGGAGCAAGACAGAGAAGAAATAGAAACAGAGAGAAACAGGGTTTTTCTACCTTCTCAAACAGACAGACAGCTTGAATATTGACATGTTAAACATTTAAAAAAATTTAATGACATATTAAAAAGATAAACCAAAATTTATTTAGGTTGTTTATTTGTTTGTTTGTTTGTTTGTTCGAATCAAGGCAAGTACGCTTTTATTGCCATTTCAACCATATTTTAACACATTTCAACACAGTGAAACGAAACCCCATTCCTCCTGGACAAAGGTTCTACATACATTCAACATAAATTACCAAAACCTACTAGCTAACTAAGACACATAATTAGCTGACTAGCTGAGACAAAACAAGTAAAATAATAAATTAACAAAACTATCTAAGTACTATACAAAAGACAGCAAAAAGAAAACATAGTGTACATGCAAACAAGAGCGACAACATGACAACATGTCTCCTTTTTTTTTCTCACTAATTTAATTGCAGCTGTCTCCCACCCGTCTCACTGTTAGGGTACTCTCCCGTCAAGGTCACAGCCACCAACCAGGGAGGGGGAGGGGGGGCAAAGATTATCATGTTCTTCCTTTGAGACTACACCTTTTCAAACTGCTACTAACTCAACAGTGGGGAGTGGTGTCCACCCCTTCTCCTTGTGTCTGTTGTGAGCTCACAACAGACACCCATGATTGAGTAGTGTTGCTATGATTGATGTAAGAGTGAGAGTACGGCGCCCCATCCCACCGAGAGAGCAGTGTCTAGACTCCTGGCTATGGATGGCTATAGCACCACCTAGGAATTGAACGTCTGTTGGTATTCGGATGACAGGGCAAACAAAATGACATTTCACATCTGGTTTCACAGCTGGTATTAATACCTGTTTCAGTGGTGCAACATGACAATGCTAACCAACTGGCTGTGATCCATGTATGCAGAAAAGGGTGGATAGCACTTTCTTTAGTGTGGTGATACTGTACATGCGCTGCAGTTCAAAAAATTTATGGAGAATGTCTTCGAGGCTTCTCAGTCTAAGTACAAGTCACACCTTATAATAACATAAACATTCCTAGTTGTTTTTTTTCTTTCTACACTGTAAAACAATGCTAAAGGCGTTTATTCAAAATACACAATAACCTCCTTTGAACAGTTGATATTGAGATGTATCTGCTAATGTATGCTCTGTAAATCCTTAATAACGGCTCTAATCTGAGGTGCTGGTTGTTAATTGGTGATTTCTGAGGCTGGTGGCTCTAAATGAACTTCTCCTCTGCAGCAGAGGTACGTTTTGGTCTTGCTTTCCTGGGAAGGTCTTCATGAGAGACAGTTGCAAATGCAGTTGACACAATACTGTTCTTGCAAGAACTGTTCCAGAACAGCTGACCTTCATGTCTTGAAATAACAACTAACTGTACTTGTTGTTACTTAATTACATGATTTCATATGTTGTTATCTCATAGTTTTAAAATCTCCACTATTGTTCTAGAATGTAGAAATTTAATTAAAACAAGAACTAAGCAAAAACACTGAATTAGAAGTTTATTATTTATTTTTTTTACTGGTACTGTAGATATAAGATAGAATGACAAAATAATATATGAGGGTGTTTAAATGAACCCAGGACTCAAATTCACATAGTTGGCAATCCTGGAACAGACATTTGCTGTACCTTTGAACACAGTAAAAGTAAAGAGTGTCCTCTAATAAAGCTAATCAAGTAAAGTACAGATACATGAAATATCTCTTTAAGTACTGTAACAAAGTACATGTACTCATTTCCATTTACACTGGACTAAATCAAGTTGGTGTCTTACAAAGTTACAGTGTATTTTGCACAAATTTAACTTTTTTCCATCTCAGGAACTAGCCATATTAGTAACTGGAACCAGCCAAATGGATAACTGGATCTAGCCATGTTGATAACCAGATTTAGTTGTATTGTTGTTCTTGAACTAGAAATAGAAAATATTTAGCTTAGTGGGATTGCATAAGCTTCATATGAGTCTCAGCTGAACTTTGGAATTTGGTGGAATTTGGCCCGATTACTTCCTTCGTACTCATGTTCCAAGTGACATGCATCATGGTTGGTGTTGAGAGCAGGGTAATTTTTCATGACCAAGACCTCTGTTTTAATTTAAGACAGACTTAAAAAAAACCTGAACTAACCCTTTAACCACAGAGTGAGGCGATCAGGGAAAACCTGACAAATATTCCTTCAGCTGAATTCTGGAAAACATCCAAACGTCTAAGTCTTGACCAAAAGTTTTAACAAGTTGTCTGGTAGAGAAACCTTTTAGTCCTTGTAAACCTAAAAAAAACTATGTGCACTTTTCTTCTCATAATACCAAAATGGACATAATCTTAATAAATTCTGATTGCGATAACATTTTTCAAAATGTCTGCCATGCTTCTGCACAATTACATCATCATTAAAACTTAGCAGAACCCTTACCCACCCTTGTGTTTAAAGTGACTTTTTCCAGTCAATTCAATTCAATAAAATTTTATTTGTATAGCGCATTTAACAATGGTCATTATCGCAAAGCAGCTTTACAGAATCAAAGGAAAATTACGGAAATGTGTATGAAATGTTTATAAATCAAATCAGATTGTCCTTGATGAGCAACCCGAGGGCGACGGTGGCAAGGAAAATCTTCATGATATGGCAAGAGGAAGAAACCTTGAGAGGAACCAGACTCAAATGGGACCTAATCCTCATTTGGGTGAAATGTAGAGCAGGGATTGTTTTGCAGTCATACAGTGTGTTAGGCAGCTGGAAGTTCAATATAACAGATGATGTCTTTAAGTGAATATGTCTTTAAGTCCAGTTTTTGGCTGGATGTAGGAAATTCCAGGACCACTAGAAAGATGTAGGACCGTCTTCATGGTAAAATGGAACCGTCTACCATCTACACATGCATCACATCAGACCACATGGAGCGTCCATGCGATTAGATGTCCAACCAGAAGCAGGGCACCGTCACATAATGTTTAAAGTGAATGTATATTTAGTGCAGAGTGCAAGCAGTTTTTACATCAGGTGGATTAGAAGATTCTTACAAAAGAATTGTGAGTTCATTACAAGATTACACATATACAGCATAATTGTCTTGTATTTTTCAATTATTTCGCTATATTTCAGATAATTTCGCTAATTTTAAGCATTTTTTTCTAGAAACAAGCTAAATTATATGTAAACTGAACAATAAATTGCAAAACTTAAAAATAGTAAGATGTATATGTTATGTTATATTGCTAGACTATGTCTCGTTTATTGTAATCTTATAATTAAATAGGAAAGGAAATACTAAATACATTTAACTGAATCAATAGGCTTTATGTTCAATTGTTTGTTTTCTATTGAGAAATAACACACTGTGGCTTTCCAAGGAAGGCTGCATGCTTAAACTCATTTTCCTAATCTGCTGTAAATAAAGTCAGTGATTGCTTTATTTTACGCTAAGCAGTGTGTCATTTAATAAGTTAGTCCAGATGTTAGAAATATGTAGATGGATGTGCAGAATGGCTGCTGTTCTGAGCGATTCCTACTTTCAGATCCATTAGAGCCAAGTGCCATGTGCATTACCACAGTAATGGTAGTCATTGAGATGCAGTTCCTTATAGGTCTGGTGTCAGGTGGCTATATTGGGCTTACTGTTGATTATGTAATAATGCTTATATAAGAGTGCATGGAATTAGTCATAGTCATTAAATGGTGAATGACAGAATGTTCTCTGTGGTAATATAACCAAGATTCGGGGCTATGTGTGGGCTATGTGTAGCTGAAATAAGATGCTATAAGCGCAGTGTAGTAAAAGTGAGTCTGATGATGCAAAGAAATCATTTAAAAAGTCTCGTCCTTCTTTTATTTAAACTGTATTACACCATCTTTGGTGCATAGAAATGTTAGGTTTGTTTAATATTGAAACACAGAATGATTCAGGCACATAGAAAATGCAAAGTCTTATAAATGTGTAATTTGTAACCCGATCACCCGTGACTTCAAAGTCTGTGCAATTCAACAGAATAAAAATAAAATTTAAGCAAAAGAACATAAAACACAAACATAAAACTGATCAAAAAAAGTACAATGAGATATACAAATAAAACTCTTTACACCTGAAAAAAGCATTGTGCGCTTAGCTTTACCTGTGCATGGAAGAAAAATGACTGTTAAATGCACTGATATTCATTATACGTTTAATAATTTTTACTAACCCTATAGTCAAATAGTCATTTTTAAAACATTGTAAAATCCTTCCTTCAAAGCATTTTTGTTGCCTGTAAGGAATGATTGGGATCAGGAACCAGCTTGCTTGCACATTGTTAAAAATAGTACAACTGAAGGTCTTAGTCATATAGTTAAGATTAATTACGGACAACCATAGGTAATAAATAATAGCTGGCCCTAAGGCCTGCGAAGAATGCTTCAGATTTGGCTGGAAAGTTAAAGTCAACTTTTTTTTCATAATGTATTTTCTGCAAATGCAGGCCTCTATTAAGATTTAACTAACCATGCTTAATTTAGTGGCATAAATAATTGATGCACACAGATTACACTGGGTTAAATATTACAACTAATATACATTGGAAATTATGCTTTATAATCACATAAAAATCCACAGAATGGTACGAAATTACTATATGTCTTTAGCAGTTTTTTACAGACTAAATTGAAACACAATTATCATTTTAATATGGGATGTTTTTGCATCTTAGATTTTCAAATAAATTTGTTTGTCCTTCCATGGTTTTCATATTCCTTGTTATTTTTTTGTTAGTTTAATCCGACTGAATGAACAACATGTAGAAGAAACATACTGTAAGGAATCGCCACTAGAGAGTACTGTTTTGTCCTTTCGTAGTTTTTTGTTTTGCAGACTCAGTTTCCCAGAAGGCACCTCGGTCAGGTGATGCGGGAGCTCACCTGAACCGAGGTAGGT
>JAOVVB010000026.1:24592018-24603244 GCA_028570985.1 Heterobranchus longifilis
CCCCACTGCTCCTGTGACATGGAGACGAGGGAAACTGCTAGGCCAAGGTGCATTCGGACGCGTGTATCTCTGCTATGACGTGGACACCGGACGGGAACTGGCAGCTAAACAGGTCCAGTTTGACCCAGCCAGTCCGGAGACCAGCAAGGTACCCCTGTCCTCGTCCCAACACACTCACACTCACACACACACACACACACACACACACACACACTCAGGCTTTTCTGCTAGACCGAAGCCTAGAATGCATTGTTCTTGCTTTTCTGCCCCCATGAGGCCACTGTTCTGGCAGTTTTATTCGCCATAAAGGGGAAGTGAGAGGAACAGAGCACTTCAGACATTTCAGTGAGAGTTTAGCAAGAGTTTAACTCTTTAAAGAGTTTACAATGTGTGTGTGTGTGTGTTTCTGTTTTGTTCTTTGTTCAGTCATGCCATCGCTCTGCTCGTTCCCCCAAACACACACAAACACACACACACACACACACACACACAGTCTTAAATGTTTTCCTGTCTGCCACTGCAAAAACATGCACTGTCACTTCCTGTATCTGTATGTGTGTGTGTGTGTGTGTGTGTGTGTGTGAGAGAGGGAGAGAGAGAGGAGGGGCTAAGACAGGGAGTCAGGGGAGGTAGGTGCGCTCTAAGATTTAGTTTAACTTACAAGCATAAATATTGTTCCTGCACTTTGTTCTGTTTCCCTTCCGTCCGCACAAAACCTCATCACTCCGTGATCTCGCGCTGTCTTACCACGAATAAAAAAAAAAAAGGGAAGTTTCTGTTCTCTAAATACGTAGCCGCGCGTTCTAAGAAAGGCTCTCGTGAGAACTTTCTCATGTGGTTTTTTTTTTTGGTTTTGTTTTGTTTTTTTGGTTTCCACCGCAGGAGGTCAGCACCCTGGAGTGCGAGATCCAGCTACTGAAAAATCTGCACCACGAGCGCATCGTGCAGTACTACGGCTGCCTCCGCGACCACAACGAGAAGACCCTGACCATCTTCATGGAGTACATGCCAGGGGTGGGTGCTGTATGAGTGAAGGGCTATCATACACATCGTTTCGCATCACTTACAACCTTCAGGGACGTCATGCGATAGCCGTCAATATCATTTCCGTTTCCTCAGGGCTCGGTGAAAGACCAGCTGAAGGCCTATGGGGCGCTAACGGAGAACGTGACCCGGAAGTACACCAGGCAGATCCTGGAGGGCATGTCCTACCTGCACAGCAACATGATCGTCCACAGGGACATTAAAGGTACCTACAAGTGACAGCGGTACCGCGGTGGTCACGGAGACCGGTTCTTAAGGCGAGATTTGGTATTGCGAAACACATTTTTTTGTAAACGCAGATAATCCCCCAAAAATATTACCAATTTCCAACACTATAATCATATTTTTTACAAATTAAAACATTTAGAAAAAGACATGTAAATGAAGTAAAATATGAAAAAAGTAGACATTAAACATCAGTTTATGATTCCTCTTGGCACCGGCTGCCAACTGAAGCGGCTCCTTTTTCCTTCTTTCCAACGTTCTCAGGATCCACGGTGCCAAAAAATATGGTAACTTGATTCTCTTGGCTTTCCTCTGACCAAAAACAGCTCTCGGGGCGTACGCGCGACTTAGCCACCGTTCAGTTCGGTTTGATGAAATTGCTTCTCATGCCAGGATAAATTTAAGGCGGGGCGTTGTGTGCCGCGGTACCACTGTACTTATAAATATTACGAAGTTTAACTACTGTACACTTATCATGAGCGTTAATTTCATGACAATATTGGGCTTCTTTAAATTGGCTTTTTTGTTCAACGTTCATCTTTAATAGAAGAAATCCTTTAGAATTTGGTGATATTGAGCATAACAGCACTGGGACGTTAAAATATATGTTACCACAAGTGTTCTAAAAATTGTTAATTACAGTAAGTGTCAAGCATGGGTGAAAGTAAGAAGAAAGTCTGTACGGTGCACAGTACTGGGAAAAAGCGGAGAGCAGCTGCCTGCCAAAAATGATCTGTGGATAATAGATATAATATAGAACAGGAACTGTTGTATAAAAGCAATATCGCACTCGAGGTCATACCGTTGTACTGAATATCAGCACGGCTGTGATGCAGTCACTTGTTAATCATTGTCAATCCTGATACGGAGTGCTGATATTCAGCACAGCAGCACTCGCTCTCGTATGATATTAAGGCAGGATTCTTATAGATATGACCGTATATACCGTGACTAAGGTATTGTTTCTGAAACATGTCTAGGTGCCAACATCCTGCGGGATTCTGCAGGGAACGTGAAGCTCGGAGACTTCGGGGCCAGCAAGCGCCTGCAGACCATCTGCATGTCCGGTACGGGCGTGCGCTCGGTCACCGGGACGCCGTATTGGATGAGCCCGGAGGTCATCAGCGGAGACGGTTACGGACGCAAAGCGGATGTGTGGTAAAGCCAGAGATCATTATATGATTAGAGTTTAGAGACTGTAAGGGACAACATTTACAGTTACCCTTCTGGGCAGTAAGTAGGTGGTTGATGGAAAAGTCACCAAAACAAACTCCTCTACAAAACAAACTCCTCTACATACACTCAGAGCAAGAAACGTAATGGTAGGAGGAATGTTTATGGAGTTTTAAAAAAAAGCAACATTAAATATTTATCAAGACAAATATCAGCAGTTAAAGGAGAAATCTAGGGCACGGAGCTATTTTTACTGCCAGGAACCGAACGCATACTTTGCTCAAAGAGGAGGAGTCCACCTGATGTCGAGGGATTTCTCCCCGCGCGGTCTGATTGGACCCCGGCTCATCAGGAGAGAGCCGTAATTGGCCCGAGAGCCAGCGAGTCAGATCGGAGCAGTGACCTAGAATGGTCTGAGCGTTCGGAGCCCCTAGAGTCATTTTCAGGAATCTCAAAGGAGTCTCTCTTTTTCTCGTTTTTTTTTTTTCCCTGACACACACGTATGCACCCACAAACAGAAACACAAATACACTCACTCGTGCTATCAGTGTCCGGGCCGGCGGCCAAGAAAAACGCGGCTTAATTGTCAACAGCTCTGCCAGGGAAAGTTTCCACCAAAACATTCCTGCACAGCCTCTGCCCGGGAATAAGTCCCAGTTTGACAGCGTGATGTATGTAAGCGCCATTGTACTGCTACGGTGCAATAAAGCCAGCGCCATATATCCCGAGTCACGTCTGTTAGTGTGACGTTTTTAAACTATCCTGTCATGCATTATTTTCCTATAACATGTGTTTTATTCCCTATATGTTTACGTCCAAGAATTGACATTCAGGTCAACCCGGGACTGAATGAAGGAGTAAAACCGTCGGACATTCAGCGAGTGGAACGCCTGATCCTTGAAAATTAACAGACACATCTTGGTGTGTGTGTGGGAACTGTACACCTAACCATTCAACAACACCACTCACACATTATCCCACATCCCACGTACAGTCCTGACCTCGCTCCAAGCCATTCCCACATGTTTGGGCCGTTAAAGGAGTTTACATTTAGGCATTTTTAAAAATTGAGGGTTAAGGGCCTTGCTTAAGGGCCCAACAGGGACAACCTGGTGGTCGTGAGATTTAAATCTAATACCTTTTGAACCGTAGTCCAATGCCTCAACCACAGAGGTAACCCTGACCCATGGGTTCCTGGGAGGCCAGCGTTTCAGACGTGACATGAAGTCCGATCATGGCTCTGGCGTACTGAGAAAACTTTCTACCTTGATGGTGTCCAAGCACTAGCGAAACACTGGGATAAGTGCATTAGTGTAGAAGGGGATTATATAGAGAAATAAAGGGAGATTTCACTCTCATTACTGTGTTCTGTTATACTGCACAATCAAAAGTCCCGGTTTGACCTGAACCCCCAATTGGACGTAAACGTATACAGTAGAGAATAAAAGACTTATAGGCCATGTTGTTATAGAAAAGTAATGAATGACAGGATGGTGTGATGGCATGTGATACACGTACCACCTTTAAACTGGTTGTTTTCCTATAACAGTGCTTTATTCATATTATATCACAGCAATAACGTACACAAGCTGTTCCTTCGTTCGCGTATCAGGACATTCACATTCTGATAGTATACAGTAACCCTTCCCAGATCTGGCACTCAAATTCGTCTGCAGTGTAACGCCGGCCTCCCAGGAACACCTTTAATGGCCCGAACAAGTGGGAATGGCTTAAAGCGAGGTCAGGACTATAGGCGGGGATGTGGCGATAACTTCCAGCCGAGTTCCTGTAATGTGTGAGTGGTGTTGGTGAATGGTTATGTGCACAGTTCACACACACACACACACACACACACACACACACACACACACACACATACACAGATGCATCTGTTGATTTTTAAGGATCACTCACTAAATCAACGGTTTTACTCCTTTGTTCACTAGAAATTTCATCATAAGTCCCGGTTTGACTTGAACGCCCTTTGTATGTGTTTATGGATATAGAAGGCATGTTCAAAAAAGTCTGACATTATTTGAGTCATTGTTTGATGGTTATGTAGATAATTACAGAACTTTGGCCTAGAGTTAAAAGATTTAGATTTATTTTATCTAATTTGGGTGTAATTTGTGTGTTTTTCCGTGTTAAGGAGTCTCGGCTGCACCGTAGTGGAGATGCTGACCGAGAAGCCGCCGTGGGCTGAATACGAAGCCATGGCCGCCATCTTTAAAATAGCCACCCAGCCCACGAACCCCGTGCTGCCGTCGTACATCTCCGAGCAGACCAGAGACTTCATCCGGCGCATCTTCGTCGAGGCCAAACACAGGCCGAGCGCAGAAGAGCTGCTCAGACACCCGTTCTCCCAGATCTTCTGCTGAGCGAGCTGCAGAGATGAAGCTGAAAGCTGTATTTATGACACGGAGCAGACCAAAGCACCACACACAGCTGGGAATCACACATTCAAGAGCGGTTAGATTTAGGCCTTCAATTAGTCCGTGCTGCATTGCTGCGTGCGTACCAGCAGGGGGCAGCTCAAGACAGCCGAGTGCTATCGATGGCACCGTCTGTCTGGACTCAGTAGTAGAGCTGCACAATAGGAATAAACATAATGAGCATAGTGTGATTGCTTTGCTGTATCCTGAGATCACAGTAGGACAAAGCAAACTGCTCAACCTGTGAGTCTGAGCTCTGTACAGGTCAGTGCGGGTCACGTGGGTTGCAGGTTCCTGCATTGTCCCTTGTTGTGTACTTGGTCTTGCCAGGGCTCATATCATGTTCTCTAAAGGTCAATCATTCAGGTCAAACATATTAGCGTGGTGTTAGTGGTCAGTGGGAAAGCTGCAGGCTGTGTTTCAGCGATTAAACCGGGTGTGTAGATGCCTGATGATTTCCTCCGAACATCCTGACAGGTTTTGAGGCAACACTCTAACTGTAAATAAAACGTTCGAAATCAGTTTTAAATCTCAGATCATCATGCTGTCATCCAAAACAAACAAACAAACAAAAAAAACCCAGAAAATCTTGCCATCTCTTGGTTTAATTAGGAAAGTGAGTTGAGAAACCGCTATGTTACATAACAAGATAGTTAACTAGCATCAATTAGCGTGATGGGTTAGTTAAACAAAGAGCTAATATATTTTCTGGACTATAAGATGCACTACTTTCGGTTCTAATTCAGAATATATATTAGATATTTAGATATTTCATAATATACCGTATTAGCCGTTAGCTTATTGTTGTCTGCTTGATTTCTGTAACATATATATGTACCATATCTATACACACATGTACACACATGTACACAAGGAGACATTACAGATAAACTTTAAATTAGATCTCTAGGACTGTATTAAGATTTTGTATCTAAAAGGTAGTGGTGTGTTTGTAGTCCAGGAAATATGGTAGCTAGTAAAATGGTACAGAACAAGAAATCACTAATAGTCTTGAACAATATATATATATATATATATAGTGTGTTCAGAAGGTCTCTTCGCAGCAGCGTTTTTAAAGCTGGTGATAAAAACAGGGATGTAGTTCGTGGGAAATTTCAAGCGCCTTTTCCGGAGACAAGCATTACACATCGCAGCACTGTGCGAGATTTAATGCATAAATACAACTAATCAATCGATCAATCAAAAAAAAATTTATATAGCACTTATTAACAACTTCAAGTTGACCAAAGTGCTTTACATAACAAATAAAGAAGACAAACAATAATAAATAATTAAATCAGTACAAGCAAGGCACGTAAAATTAAGAAATCGACAAAATTAAGTGCTGGATAGAAACAGAAAATAAAATATAATAATACTGTAGATCAACCACATTAAGAATATAGATCAACATAGGTTAAAAACAGAACATTTAAAAAAAAACAGAATTTTAAGAGATTGTTATTACAAATAAAAGAAACACTATCTAACTACTACTGTATACATTAAAAGTTTAGAAGTGTAAATAAGTGCTTTTTTAACTTGGATTTAAAAGAGGCCAGATCCGCAACAGATCGTATTTCAAGTGGTAACGAATTCCGTAATATTCCAAATATAAATTTGTATATCATCTGCGTAACAGTGGAAAGATTGTACTGTACTCCCCAGAGGGAGCACATAAAGCGTAAAAAGGAGAGGGCCAAGAATAGAACCCTGTGGCACCCCACAGGAGAGAGAAGCACAGGAAGTGGAGAAATCGCTAAGGACTGAAAACCTTCTATTGGCTAATACATGAGTAAGAATAACAAGAGTTTTAGTATTAAACAACTATTTTCCCATAACCTACTCTATACAGATGGACTTTTTGAATGCACGTTTTTAACAGACCTGCTAACATCTACGCAGATGCACCTGAAATAAACGTAGGAGAACGCGAGGATGAGTTATCATATCAAAATGTGCCAGAAGAAACCCTAACTTTGGATGCTGTATTATAATAAAATGTAGTTGACGTTCATTGTCAGGGCGGCGCTAGAATGACTTGGATGAAATTGAAACACCATGTTGCAAATACAACCTCAAAACGACAGAATCTTTTGAACCTTTATTTGTAATGTCCATTTGCCCAATCTCAGAGCACATCACGGTCCCGTAAGTATCTAACAGGGTTTAGATTTCCGATCTGAGATTGGGCCGGAACGTGACAGCATCACGCACACACAGCGAGTGTGTCTCATGTCACTTATCTCTTAATGTCGTAATGTTCGTTCACAGAACACATCTTAGACTTTATAAGGCAGATTTTTTGCTTTCACCCTTTTGGCTGCTTTCCAATATAATACTTCAGTAAATTGCTGTTTCAGAGGAGATGATTTGTGGTACTCATTGTTTAACACCATGAACACCATGCCCTCTAGTGGTCCAGTTGGTAAGCACACAGTGCCCTCACTGCACTAACTTGATCAGTTTGGTATAAAAAAAATTTTTTTTTACCGTTTTTGAGACATTCTGTTGTCAGAAGCATTCGTTCAACGTCATCCCATTGTCATGTAGTCCGCTTTGTTCCGCCGTCATTTCATCAGTCAATCTAACTTTCAAACAGAACCCAATATCAATACAGTCCTAATGTGAGTAATGTTGCCAAATTAACAATCTGACAACCAAACATTTCATAAATCAAGTAAGTAAAAATATATATCGCACAATCCTTGATGTAAATATTCAGAAACAGGTGTTGATGGATGTTTTTTGAACAAAACAGATCTGAGGTCACTCCGGGTTTCAGTTCCTTTTACAGTTCACAGTGCTGCCTCGAACCTGCAATGCTAGCAAGGTATCATGTGTTTTACTTATGAACGTCTGTTTTCGTATTTACTCAGAGCTGGTGTTTGCTCTTCTAGATAAAGATACGCCAAAGAACATTCGCCAAATTTCTCCATCGGCAGAGGTGTTTAAAAAGCACGTTTTGTTAAACCCAGGTGAAGGAAGTTGTGCCTTAAGCTCTGTGCAGAAGTGTTTTTTATTTTAATTATTATTATTATTAATATTTTTAAATGCACTTTTGTAAAAATGAATGTTTGTTATATTTACCATATTTTCATGTTTTTTTTTTCCATAATGTGAAATCTGTTTCACTTTTATTTATATCCCAGTGCTCAGCTGCCTCTTTTTTTTTTTTGCATACACAAATATTCATTTATAATTATATTTTTATATCGATTTTTCTATATGGAGATGTCTTACGAAATACGAAACCTGAAACCTGAGACGAGACGGGTGTTGGAAACCCCGGGGAAAAACAAAAACAAAAAGAGAAACGATGTTAGCAGCTGGTTTTGCAAAGACATTTTGTGCATCTCTGAGTGGAAAAAGGCGCTCCGGTTGTTCAACCCAAGCAGGAACGCAGAGTGTGTGTTTTTGTGTGTATGGTGTGTGTGTGTGATTGTGTGTGTGCGTGCGTGGCCAGGGACAAGAGAACGTCGAGTTTGTTTCTACAGGATGGCTTGAAGATGTGTGTTATAATCAACATTGACGTACACATAAGCACACATTAAGCACACACACATAAACAGTGCCATTTATAGATAATTAGCATAGAAAGTGTTGGATAATGTAGGATGTCGAGAGGCAGGTAACAGTATGTGCGTTTACGTTCCGACCCTCAGTCGGACCTGATCGGAATGAGACTGATCATTTACTGATCAATGAGGATGAGCAGAACCGTGTAAACCTTTGATGATCTTTTCAATAGCTAAATATTAACTGTGTAGACACTTTTGATCTCTCTTACTTGAGTTCAACGTCCTCTTTCTGTTCAACATTACCTCACCTGAGTTTCCGGAAACAAAATTTCTCACTGAGAACAAACAACGTCTCTATGTCTCTGGATGTGGAAAGAGCTCTGATTGGCTCACATTTCATTACTTAGTAAAGCGTCTAACCAATCATCGATGAGACTGATATGATTGGTTCTTGGAAACAGTCATAAGGTAAAAGGCGGGGTTTATCGGAAAATATGGGAAGCCTGATCTAAACCTGGAGAAAAATACTAGATTTCAGTCGGATCTGAGAAATATTGTCCATATAAACGTAGTGAGTGAGTGGCAGAGATTTTTTTGTAATTGGCTTTAGAAAGTGAGCCAGCTAGAGAGAAAAAAAACTGAAATTAGTACAGTATTATCAGGTTTTGTCTAAATTTTTTTTCCGATTTACGCTCATGAAGTAATCACTAAATACAGAAAAAGAAAATTAAAAAAACAGACATTTAGAGCCTGTTAACGTCACATGACTTTACATTTGAGACACAAGCTTTTTAATGATGTCTGCGTCCTGTACAACTTTGTGAAAAAGCGCTATCCCTCTTTCTCATACAAGACTGGGCAGATGGCTGTGATTGGCTTGTGACACTGTGTGCGACACTTCTCACCCAGGCAGCACAGCCCGATTCGTTTCTCTTTGCTCACCTCCATTAGATGGCTGTGGCACCAGTGAGAGTGGTACTTGCTCTCTCATGCGATATTGTAACATGTCTTGTCCTGGAAATTTCAATTTTTTTTAACCTAGTCGGTAATATTTCCTTCAGATGTTAACACTAGCTTTCTCTGCTGTACTGTACTGTTCCTGTTTTGTAGTTTTATTCCATATGAAAACGACTTCCTCCTCCTCCTTCTTCTCAACTTTCAGACTGAACCTTGTAATGACGTGTGAACATGAACGAAAGACGTGGGTGATGAACGTGTTAAGACGCAGGTGGACGCCAGAGCGCCCGGTTCCACTCAGCTCGACGGCTTTGTTTAGCTCAGGGTTCGAGTGACACGTGCCCACGATGAGGGCACACAAATTTGCCTGACCGATCACTGTCAGTGTCCCGATTTACTTCGGTGATCGATCGTTTCAGTTTTGGCTGCTATTGTGGAGGTTTTTTTTTCCTTTGGCAGCTAATTATCAGTATTGTACCGATGTTAAACGCGCACTCCTTCCGAGTGATTTGTTCGCTAGTGTTGGGAATCGTGAGAACCCTGAGGTAAGCAAAAGACTATAAAGCAATAAATGAAATATATAATGATGATGTATCATGACATAGGACTTGCAGTGCAAAGTCTAATGTATTAAAGTCATTTACAATAAAATAAATGTATGCTCTTAACTGTCTCTTTGTCTTCAACTAATATCTAATTTTTCCAGTGTTTCTGATACACATCAGGTAAAATATATTTAAAGGCAAAAATTCCACCTTCACAATTTAGTCATTTTCCGGTTGAATACGAGGTTAAATACAGTTCTGAGAGTTAAAAACTCCATTTATTTCTATTTATAATCCCCTGCTACACTAAAGCACTTATCCCCGTGTTTCCCTAGTGCTCGGACACAATCAAGGTAGAAAGTCTTCTCAGTACATCGAACCTATGATCGTCTGCCTGCTTCATGTCTGAAACGCCGGCCTCCCAGGAACTCCTTTAATGACCCAAACGTGGAAGTGGTTTGTAGCGAGGTCAGGACCGTACGGGCGGATGTGGCGATAACTCTCAGCCGAGTTGCTGTAACAAGCGAGTGGTGTTGGTGAATGACTGTGTGTATAGTTCCCAAAGACAGATTCGTCTCTTCCGCAGGTCGGCGTCAAGTTATAGGTTGATTTTCAAGGATCAGGAGTTTCACTCACTGTACAGCCTTCTTTAAAATGTTTGCACCATTCAAATGTTTTACTGCAGAAAAGAGTCTCATCACCATACTGTGTTTGAAGTCTTCAGACTTCAAATGTCAATCAGCTTTTATGCTTTCATTCACCAGCCAGAAAAGTCATCACAAGTCCCTGTTTGACTTGAACACCCCTTATAGATTTCTAAGTCCCAAAGTGAATAACTGTCATAAAAAGGACTTGTGATCATATATAGTAAATAGAAAAAAAAACATTTTGATTTAAATCTGAGGTGCCAACCTTTACTGTAATGAAAAAAAAAAAACACCCGATGGATGAGACACTGCATGTGAAAGATCTGCATTTTGTTCTGCTTTTTGTTTACTTTAACCCTGCATTGATATAAACACTAACACTACTCCAAATTAATAAATTATAAGTGAAAAGTTATTTATTTATTTATTTATTTTTAGCTTTGATCACACACACACACACAGTGGTGTCCAGTTCACGTGTGAAAATGATTCCTCATGCTCCCAGAAACACTCTTTCCCGACATGAGTCCTGGAATACGGCCGTGCCATTAGAGAAGAAAACCTCCATAGATGTGATAACCTGGTGATTCAGTACATTCAGGTCGTCAGCTGACTTCATTTTATTGTCACATAACGTTGCTGAGTCTAAACCTGAGCAACTGAAGCAACCCCAGATCATAAC
>JAOVVB010000026.1:24608029-24631731 GCA_028570985.1 Heterobranchus longifilis
AAAAATAATATAAAGTACTATAAAAATAATATAAAGTGCTATAAAAATAATATAAAGTACTATACAAATAATATAAATTACTATACAAATAGCATAAATTACTATAGAAATATTATAAACGACCATACAAATAATACAAATAATATAAAGGACCATACAAATAATACAAATAATATAAATTACTATAGAAATATCATAAAGAACCATACAAATAATATAAAGTACTATAGAAATATTTTAACATCATGAGCAATACGTGTCTCTTTATCATTTACAGACTTTAAAGGTATGTTCTGTGTTACAAATTTACATGACAAAGTGCTAACACTGGAGGCTCCTTCCACATATACGAGGGATGTTCGAGTCAAACTGGGACTTTTATGCAGAATATAGTTATGGGAGGTAAAACTCCCTTTATTTCTATATAATCCCCTGCTACATTAATGTACTTATCCCAGTGTTTTACTAGTGCCTGGATACCTTTAAGGTAGAAAATTTTCTCAATACCCCAGAGCCAAGATTGGACTGCCTGTCTAATTTATGAATCAGACAGTGGTGGCAGTGGTAGCTCAGAGGGCTAAGGCACTGAGTTACTGACCAGAAGGTCGATGGTTAGATCCCCAGCTCTCCCAAGTTGCCATTGTTGGGCGCTTGAGCAAGGCCCTTAACCCTACCTGCTCCAGGGGCGCTGCTCATGGCTGACCCTGCGCTCTGACCTCAGTTACGCTGGGATATGCGAAGAACGAATTTCATTGGGCTGTAATTTATATATGACAAATAAGGACTTAACTTAACTTATTTTCATCTGAAACGCCGGCCTCCCAGGAACTCTTTTAATAGCCCTAACATGTAAAAATAGTTGGGAATGAGGTCAGGCTTCATTCACCAGAAATGTCATCACAAGTCCCGGTTTGACTCGAACGCAGCTTGCATATTAAATAGAGATTTCCTTACAGACAAATTCACTACTCAAGTGTAACATATCACAATGAAGCGAACACCTGGTGACCAATCAAAAGCGAGCATTCATCTAGTATAACGCGTGGTAATCTTTGTGTGCTGGTGCTGGGCTGAGAAGAATAACTCAGATGTAGATGCGTTCATGGCTTCCCTCATGGCTAATCTCAGCCACCGAGGCTGGCATTGTGTGTGTGCATCAGGGCTGCCATCTCTCCCATTGTGAACAGAGCAGGGTTTAGTCGATCTGCTGCTGACTCACGTCATTCCCGCCATCGCTGCTTTTATTCACTGGTGCTTCACAACACACAACAGCTGAGCTTGGGGGTACATGCTTATTTTTAGAGGGTTTATGACTTGTTAGTGGAGTCATGGTGTACAGGAATGATGACGAGTAAGGAACAAAACACTTTTCAGGGCATGCTGTGATTGGGAAATGATGAAAAAATTATAAAATCAAATAATAAAAAAATCCAAAACAAACATGAAAATATTGTTGAAATTCTTTTCTTTTATATTAAGTTTTCTTTCTATTTAATTTATTTTTTTAATTATAAGAAAAAAAAGACATTTTGATTGTTACATAATAAATGCACTGTCAGTCCTTAAAATATGAAAGTAGGGGTGTGCAAACTTTCGCACACAGCTATATCTGTTTGTTCCAGGTCTTTAGGCTTTATCCGCTTATGTAAGACCTAAAAATCAATGTTAAGAGGA
Source organism: Heterobranchus longifilis (assembly GCA_028570985.1). Classification (NCBI taxonomy): domain Eukaryota; kingdom Metazoa; phylum Chordata; class Actinopteri; order Siluriformes; family Clariidae; genus Heterobranchus; species Heterobranchus longifilis. The sequence goes on from JAOVVB010000026.1 coordinate 24,609,704, forward strand.
ATAACTAAATCTCTAAATCTGTTTAATGAACACACACACACACACACACACACACACACACGGTCTGCCAGGGAAGTCTGGCTAGGGATTTGCCTTGTCTAGCGATCGGTCCATGAGCAGCTCATTAGCATTTAGATGTTGTTCTCAATCACTGCTACACACTCACTCACTCACTCACTTACACACACACACACACACACACGAATCTTTGGTTATTTCTCTTACATAAAAGACTCAAGAAGTCTATCTGAGAAAGAAGAAAGCTGTAAAGAGTCTGCTTTGGAAAATGCTAACAGACTCGTCTGCCTTGTGGTTTTAAACTTTTGAACTCTTTTCTCTTTCTCTCTAAATGTTTACTGTCTGAAAGGTCTTCCCTCAGTTACGGCGCCTGAGGCAACCACGCTTACTCCCTTAGCAATCCACTCTGCTCTCTTATTAATGACGCCACTGCTCTAATCCTAAAGCACAAATTAGCTGAGGACGCGCGCTGGAGACGCTCCAACACGCTAACCGCGCTGTTAGCATTCACGCTGTAGCTCTCTTTTCCACTCACATGGCTCTTACTAACTCCTACCTGTCAGCCATTTATCCTTTCTTTCACCTGTAAGCCATTTGGCTGCTCTTATATCAAGGCAAAACAATAGCAAAGCAGTAGTAGTTGTAGCCCAAGCTTTACAATGAAATATATTTAGGCTCGTAGCTTTAAGCTCTATAATGGAGGTCTTTGGACACGAAAAACTAAAAAAATGTGTCAGATTTTATTCTTTGTCAAGTCAACCACATACACACATTCTCAGTTAGTGTGAGCATCTATTCCTAACATTTCCATGACAAAAAAACAACAACAACAAACTGCTCAGACGTACCTCGGCATACAAATTTAATCCGTTTTGGAAGTGAGTTCTACAGGTGAATTTTCATATTGCAAACTTTAGGCATTTTCCCATAGGAAATAATGTAAATGCAGATAATCGGTTCCAGCCACCCAAATATATTATCAGTATTACCCATTTCCAACAGTATAATCATATTTTTTTTGCATATTAAAACAATCAAAACAGTGTGAAAAGAATTGCAAATTAAGTAAAACATGAAATAAATAGATAATAAAATAAACCTCACTTAACCTTAATTTATGATTCCTCTTGCCACCTGTTTTAAAAACCAAACTAAAAACTAAAAGTGGCTCTGTTTTCTTCTTGCTACCGTCCTTGCCAACATTCTTGGGACCCATGGTGCTATGGCATCACTTAATCTTGTAAAAATGCATTAAAATAAAAAAGTTTTGAATGGCTCCTGGATGTACCCGCAAATAAGCCGGCATTTGGGTCGACTTGGTTCGTTTACTTGTATGCTGAAAATGCTCCGTATACTGAGGCAAATTTGTTGCAAAATTTTTCGTTTTAAAGGCGAAAATTCATGAGCCGTATGCCGAGGTGCCACAGTATTTAGAGTCGAGTTAAATGCCCACAGTAACAATTTAATACCGAAAGTATATTCGGTATTCAGACCTTAGATGTAACCTAAGGACCACGAAGGTAAAAGATGTAGAGAATGGACTGATCATGTTATTGCATTCTTTTTGCAAGTGCAATTGTGAGGTATGGGATAGCTAATCACAATGACCCATGCCATGTTATAATCTTTATATTAGTAGCTACCTTCGATTTACAGCAAAAGAGAAGGTGGCTGCAGAAAACAGGCATTTTAACTGACTTTGGAGCTCTGTTTCTGGATAAAGGACTCCCCATGGCTGTCCCCATTCTGTTTTTGAACTTCATCACTTTTCAACGAATTAAGCTTTTGGCCAACCGTATTTCAGGAGCTGAACTAAGCGGTGATGATGATGGATTGTTGAATAGCTGGATGGATGGATCTGTCTAATGCCGCAACATTTAGGTTTCCATCCAACATTATGGGAAGGCCCAACTGCACCATCTCTATCATTTAACTCTATGCCCTGGACCTTCAAAGATCAACCATAAGTTGATTTTTTTATACTATTTTTATACTATTTTATGTATAGTGTTTTGCCCCTTGTTTTTTCAGCGTATCAGAATGTTTTAGATTAACAAGATGATGACCAACAACACAAATCAACACCAAAATGGTCGTGGAAAAAAAAACTAAACTTTTGGCCATGGTACGCCAGCCTTTTGATCTAAACTCTGTGGAGTGAATTGAAGAGGGAAGTCCACTCGAACAAAAGGAGCTTCAGAAGGTCTGCCTGAAGGAGCGTCCAGGATTCCTCTCCAAGTGGAATGGACTGTATGGCAAAGATGAGACAGCAGTTTAGCAATTCAACAAGTTTTTGTATGTGTGTTTGTGTGTGTGATGTTTCCAGGATTAGCACAATGGAGAAGACAGACTCACACTCAGCAGATTATGCAATCACACCAGTGCTCTTTTAAAAATGCCCACACACAGGGTGAGACGTGGAGTTATACCAACAATTACACACAAGACATTTTGTTTCATTTCACTCTCACATCTCTCACTTTCTTTCTGTCGCCATGGCTTTTTTTTTTTTTGTTGCTTTCCTTGAGGGATGAATAGAATTTTTGTGTCTCCATGTGGCCCCACCGTTTATCACACACATGCACACACACACACACACACACACACACACATACACACACACACACACACACATACACACACTAAATAATGAGAAAGAAAGATGTTTGTCACTGACTGGACAGGCATAAACAATTCCTGCACAAAGAGTTAGAGTGACACACAACTTCTGCTCCCCCACTTTCTCCCCTCCTTTCTCCTCTCCCCCTCTTTCTACCCCTGTCTCTCTATAAAAGCCTTCTCTCCACTGACCCACGGCCCCATTTAACCCTCATCATGGATAGCCAGCGTGTCCTCTCGTCCTACCGTAAGCGTTTTGGGACTCAGAGCAGCCCCTCGGCCCCGCTCATCACCAGGAGCCTTGGGCGTCTGTCCCTGCACAGCACCCCACGCCACACGGTCCTGTCCAGCCCCAGCGTTTCCCGTCTGTCCCTGGGAACCGAGAGGCTCGACTTCTCTACGGACTCGCTGCTGAAGGCTCAGTACCGTGAGACGCGCACCAATGAGAAGGTGGAGATGATGGGCCTGAACGACCGCTTCGCCAGCTATATCGAGAAAGTGCGTTTCCTGGAACAGCAGAACAAGGTACTGGTGGCTGAACTGAATCAGCTACGTGGGAAGGAGCCGAGCCGGCTTGGGGACATCTACCAAGAGGAACTGAGGGAGCTGCGCAGGCAGGTGGATGGCTTAAACAATGCCAAGGCACGGCTGGAGATTGAGAGGGACAACCTGGCGGCTGATTTGGGCACACTGAAGCAAAGGTAAAGCAGGCTGGATGGATAGATGGATAAATGAATAAATGGATGGATGATAAATGGATGGGTAGACTGGATGTGGGATGGATGGGTGGATCTACATGTGGATTGAGGGATGTCAGGGTGGATGAATGGATTGGTGGAGGGATGGTGGATTAATAAATATTGGTAGAGGAAGAGATGGATTATCCAATGGATGGGTTTAAGCTTGGAAAAGATTGATCAGTAGTTGCATGGATTGGTGGAGGGATGAATATATTAGAATCGATTGTTAGAAGATTTGGTTGGCAATTGGGGAGACGGAATGGACGGATTTGATAAAGAGATAATTAACTGATTGGTGGTTGGATTGGTGGAAATGATGGCCTGATGGATGGGTACAGTACCAATCAGTGTACCAATATCGTCAAAGAAAAATGCAAGAAAAGAATTTTGCAATCTTTTGAAATTTCGATGGAGATTTTTTTTTTTCATTGGGCGATTTTTACCGTATAGTAAAAATGGATGACTTTTTACTTGCGATTATTACTTTAAAATAAGATTAGTTCTAAAGTTCGGCAAACAGAACTTAATGAATGAAGTTTAGTATGAGTGGGAGTGTCAGACTGGTGCATGCCAGAAGACAAAGCACTAAGGGAATGTAAAAAACAGCAGATGGGTCCCTTACAAAAAAAAAAAAAAGCACCCGCAGAGATCATCAACCCTGCTGAGATGCATCTAGTCAATCTGTCCTCACTGACCAGTAACAAGCAGACAAGGATACAGTAACTAAGCCAGATTTTTTTAAACGTGATAGCCCTGAAAGTGTTGTATAGTGATAACACTACTCGAGCATTTCACCTACAGTAACTGCCTGTTTTAAAGCCTGATACTTTAACAAGCCTGGTCCCTGGAGCTGGTGGGTTTTGGGGGCAGGGAAGGGAGGATCAGGCTCACAATTGAACAGAGGTGAATGAATGAAATGTGCAGAGGGGCATTGTAGCCTTCACAAAGAGCCTAAAGCCGGAGGGGGATGTCCTGCTGCCCCAGCAACACTTTTTTCTCTCAGCTATGCTGGTGTTAAACATCTGCATGTCCACGTCTACATGTATAAAGATCTCTGCTCAAACTCTTGTGTATTTTCAGTGTATTTCTCAGTGTATTTTAATTACTTTACAACAAACTAAACATTTGGACTTCTTACTCAATATTCAAAACAGTTCATTCAGTTAAGTTCATATCACGTTATCTCCTAAACCTCAATTTTTTAAGTGAGAGAGTAATAAAATGATGGGGTATTGAATTTGAGGTATTGACTTTGATTAGGAAACATGATGGTTAAAAACAACGTTTCTCTTCATTCATCCTTTCATTCATTAGATTAATTTATAACTTGTTCTGTGTAAAGACTGACTTAAAGAGTGTTGGTTTGAACTTCAACAAAAAAAACATTTCTAACCATCACTTACTTGGTGATTATGTCCTTTCCTGGAACGTTTTCCCTATGGAGTCTGAAAATTGGCCACCTGACTTTTACACCCATATGTGGTTCCTTGCCAAACTGTGGAACATCTCTGTATGCTGTAAAATTTCATTTTACCTTCACTAGAACTAAGGCACAAACCTGTTGTCGTAGAAGCCAGCTCCAAAGTTTATTTAGACATTAGAATCTCCAAGCGTTTTTTGTGTTTTCTTTGTGTAACATTTTCCAAAGTTTGGTGAATTCAATGCTCCTGCACAGAACCATGATAGAACTCAACCCAACTGAACACCAACTGGGAACTGGAGCCTCCTTAACATCCCAACATCAACACCTGACCTCCCTAATGCTCCTATACGGTTTGTACACTCCGAAATCTAGTCAAAAGCCTTCCCAGTGGAGTGAGGGTTATAATCCTAAGTTATGGGGATCGAGTCTGGTGTTTAATGGTCAAATTGAGTTGTTCTATATACAGTAGGTAACATGACTACAGTGAACAAAACTGATAATTGGAAGAGTGAAATAGAACATGAATTACTTAAGAGTTTAAGAAGGCATGTCCTGTGGTACTTTGGACTGATTCATTGCTTTAGTGCTACTGTATGACTCTACTGCTTTTATTGAGGTCCTAATAAAAGAAATGAAGTCACTGCAACTTTCCTTCCTGTAGAGGTCTACTTTATATTGCTCTCCAGGGGTTCTGAAAGGAATCTGCTCTCACTCGCCTTAGCCTTGGTTTACATGAGCAATGCTCAGTTTTACTGTGTCTTTTGAGCTGATTTATTGGGTTTGCAGCTTTTGGTTCATAGCACCTTTATAACCTTTATGATTCCTTGATTATCATAAAATATGGTTTGGTTGAACAATTGTTTTAATATCATATTTCATTTTATAAGGCAGTTGTACAGTGGATCAGAGGGTTATGGCTCTCGGTTACTGATCTGATGTCGGTTGTTCAAGCTACAGCTCCAACAAGTTGACACTATTGGGCCCTTGTGCAAGGCCCTTAACCCTATCTCCTCCAGGCGTGGCATGTCATGACTGACCCTGCACACTGACTTCAGGTTCCTAGTAAGCTGGGATAGGCGAAGAAAAGAACTTCACTGTTCAGTAATGTATATGTGACAAATTAATGTGACTTAACTTCACAGCGGCGCAAACGGTGTAAGATTTGGGACACCCATCTCAGATAATCTTATTTATCTGTCAACATTTTCATACTCCGAGTTCCTGTGCTTAGTAAAGCCTTCTTCTTCTTCTTTCTTCTTCTTTTTCTTCTTCTACTGCTTCTTCTTTCTTCGGCTGGTCACCACACATTTGATTTGGCACAGGTGGTTTTTTTTTTGTTTTTTTTTAATCTCTGATGCACTTCCTATCACATTCCTCCCCATTTTATCCGGCCTTCAGAACAGCACTGACTTGTGCACTCCGTTGGCATGGGAAATTTAACCCTGTTCTTCCGCAAGACAACCAGAGATACCCCACCGTCCTAGGCCTACTAAAGACCTACTTGAAACTTAATGGGAAAATATGGCTCAAGTACAATCAAGCTGCAGAGAGAATGTATATACAATGGACCTTCAAGTCAAACCGAGACTTTTTGCTGAGTGAAGCCGTAAAAGTGATTGAGATTTACAGAAGACTCCAAGCACAGTACAGTGATTAGACTTACAGTACGCAGTATAACATGTGAAGGCCATGCTGTACGTCCGTGAATGCCGATCCCGGCCGAGGTGGCTCAGAGCACACTGCAGTCGTTCCTGTAAACATTCGGCGAGTGGAACACCTGATCCTTGAAAATCGACGGATAACTTGTTGCCAACTTGCAGAAAAGGCGCATCTGTCTGTGGGAACTGCACACACAATCATTCTCCAACACCACTTGCACATTACAGGAGCTACTGTATTGCCACATCCCCTATGCAGTCCTCACTTCGCTCCAAGCCATTTCCACATTAAAGGAGTTCCTGGGAGGCCGGCGTTTCTGTGTTTTTTGAAGCAGACGATCTGATTATGGAGAAAACTTTCTGGTATCCATGCACTAGTGAAATGTTGGAATCTCTGTTTTTACTCTTAGAACTGTGTTCTGTTATTCTGCACACAATCAAAGGTGTTGCCGCTTTTGGAGTATGTTTGTGCGAGTGTGTAATTTGCGTTGGATGTTCTGTATATTTATTTCCGAAATCTGACTTTCTTGTAGAATTCAGGACGAAACAACGCTGAGACAAGATGCAGAAAACAGCCTGAATGCATTCAGACAGGCGAGTAACCCAAGTGCTGCTCAAAAACACACACACACACACACAACCACACACACACACACACACACACACACACACACACACACATGCACACGCACACTGCACACTGCGTAACTACAACTTTATCCTGTTGAGGTGGTATAAAGTGATGAATTAAATACTCACCCGTACAACTTTTACAACTCCCTCACCAGCAAGTCTCTGTTTTACCTCGACTTTGACCTGCAGCTTTACTGTATGTCTGTCCCAGAGCACTGACGCTGGAGACGCCTTCCCCAAATATTAAACCAACACCTCACAGAAAACTTCATATCTATAATTACACAGGGTTTTTAATTGTTGTGAATGAATGTGATGAATTCATTATACAAGAGAACATCAGATAATGTGTTAGACAGAGTGCCGTAATATAGGCATCTCTCTCTCTCTCTCTCTCTCTCTCTCTCTCTCTGTCTCTGCGTGTCAGGATGTGGACGAGGCGGCTCTGAACAGGGTGCAGCTGGAGCGGAAGATCGAAGCTCTCCAGGACGAGATCAATTTCCTGAAGAAAGTCCACGAGGAGGTGAACTGTCTCTCATCGTGTCTCCTGCTTTACACTGGAGGCCTAAGCTAGTGTCACAGCAGGACAGGAAAGACTTCTCAACTCTCTCTCTGTCACTCTCTCTGTCTCTCCCTCCTTTTTTCTCTCTCCTTCTCGCTCTCTTTTTCTCTCTCTCATTTCTTTTTGCTCTGTCTACCTGTCTGTCTTTCTGTCTCTCTCTCCCCCTCCCTTTCTCTTCTTCTGTCTCCTGCTTTTCTCTCTCTCTCTCTCCGTCTCTCCTCCTTCAATCTCTCTCTGTCTGTCTCTCTCTCCTTCCTTTTCTCCCTCTGTCTGTCTGTCTCTCTCCCTCCTCCTTTTCTCTCTCTCTCTCTCTCTCTCTCTCTGTCTATATGTCCCCTCCTTTTCTCTCTCTCCCTTCTTTTTTCTCTCTCTCTGTCTGTCTCTCTCTCTCCCTCCTTTTCCCTGTCTTTCTGTTTCTCTCGCTCTCTCTCTCTCTCTCTCTCTGTAGGAGATGCGGGAGCTGCAGGACCAGTTGAACGCCCAGCAGGTCCACGTGGATCTGGACGTGTCTAAGCCGGACCTGACTGCGGCACTGAGGGAGATCCGGGTTCAGTACGAGGCCATGGCGACCTCCAACATGCAGGAGACTGAGGAGTGGTACCGCTCCAAGGTTAATCTCACACACACACACACACACACACACACACACACACACACACACACACACACACACACACACCACTGCAGACAAACACACATATATGTACAGTGGGGTAAAAAAGTATTTAGTTACCAATCTTAGTTATCAGTCTTCCCAGCCTGGTGCAGGTCTACAATTTTGTTTCTGGTGTCCTTTGACAGCTCTTTGGTCTTGGCCATAGTGAAGTTTGGAGTGTGACTGTTTGAGGTTGTGGACAGGTGTCTTTTAGACTGATAACATGCCATTAATACAGGGAACGAGTGGAGGACGGAGGAGCCTCTTAAAGAAGAAGTTACAGGTCTGTGAGACCCAGAAATCTTGCTTGTTTGTTGGTGACCAAATACTTATTTTGCCAAGGAATTTACCAATTTATTCATTAAATATCCTACAATGTGATTTTCTGGATTTGTTTTTTCTTATTTTGTCTCTCATAGTTGAGGTATAGCTACTGTATGATGAAAATTACAGGCCTCTCTCATCTTTTTAAGTGGGAGCACTTGCACAATTGGTGGCTGACTAAATACTTTTCTGCCCCACTGTACATGAGTCGGGTTTTCCTGCAAAGTAGCAGTTCTTGAAGCTGTCTAGGAGTATATTATTTATGTGTCCATCCCTTTCATTCAGTAGGGTTATTCAACTAGATTTAATCATGTCTTGAAACAAGCTATTAAACTTATTATTACTATGTAATGTACAATATTTCTCCATATTACTATTATAATGTTAGTTTTTTGGTAATATATGTGAATTGTTTATTTATAAACTGTCCTCTTTTTTACTCTTTGGCTTTTTTTTGCATTGGTCTTAGAATTATTTTTTCATTCATTCATCTATACAGCGCATCCTGTACAGAATCACGAGGGTCCTGGAGCACAAGGTGGGGTACACCCTGGATAGGATGCCAATCCATCACAAGGTGCATGCATGAACACACACACACACACACACACACACACACACACACACACACACACACACACACACACTACAGGCAATTTGGAAATGCCAATTAGCATAATCCGCATGTCTTTGGACTGTGAGAGGAAACTGAAGCTCCTGGACGAAACTCACCAAGCATGAGAAGAACATGCAAACTGCATGCATACAGACCCTACATGGGAAACCTTGAGGTGTGAGACCACAGTGCTAGCCACCACAGCACTATGCTGCCCTGTTTGTATTTATCTTAAAATCGTTTTTAAAGACTTTTAGAGTAAGAAAAGAGCTATAGAAAATGTAACTAAAAATAACACTTGATATTCTTCTGATAATATTCCTGCTGCTGCTGCTAATGGACCCCAGGCTGAGAAACATGGCATTAACGCATTTACATTTATTATCAATTATATATACTAGCCCCTCAGGGCATAACTCCACGAGACCTCAGAGGGTGTGCCGTGCTGTCTTGCACGTTGTAATGTTATGGCTGATCAGTGTATATATTCATTATAGATTCGCTATAGCACATAGGTATTATTATTATTTTATGTAAAAGTATACAATGCTTAAATACATAATTCCTGGCCAGGGGTGATTCCTGCCTCCATGTGCATGGAGTTTGCATGTTCCCACTGTGCTTGGTGGGTTTCATCCGGGTACTCTGGTTTACCTCTCACAGTCCAGAGCAGATTAGGCTAACTGGCATTCCCAACTTGCCCATAGTGTGTGACTGAGTGTGTGAGCGTGTGTGCCCTGTGATGGATTGGCACCCTGTCCAAGGTGTACTCTGCTTTTTGCCCTGCGACAATGAGTGAGAGTGTTTTTGAAAGAGGCAGACAGCTTCACAAAATATAAAAATAATAAGTAATTAAATAATTGTCAGGAAAGAGAAGGAAGAATGCAATTGCAGGGATATCTTGCCAAAACTAAGCATTAGCATTTAACTAGAGCATTGACAATGAGACACATTGTTATGGACAAAACAGATTAGATTACCATAACAGGTGTGAACAAATTAAACAAAATAAAGAGTATAAAATAGGAAGTAAATATGGCCTGTGACAAAAAATATGTGAAAGTGTGGTATGCTCAAAGCCAGAGAGTGGTGCCTGGATGATGTTCTCAATACTAAAGGACAAAGCAGGGCACGACTTGGGTCAAAAAGAGCATGGTTCCAGCAGAACATGGCAGTGGACTGAAAGTGGTCCTGTGGAGGCCATCAGGTTAACCTCTGCAGGGTTCTGGGCAAGAAATTGAGCTGTTAGTGGAGCTGTATTGTTGTCCTTTAGTAGTCTTTAGAGTGCATTGTGGGGAGCTGTCCTGTTGTCCTCACCCAAGTTCTTGGGAAGCCACAAACATGGTCACCAGGAGCAGCCGTTTCATCAGTGAAACAAGCTCCCCTAAATTCCCCAGGCTTAGGCCATGTAACCCTGTGACAATATGCATGCCAGGCTGGTAAACCAGGTCAGCATGAAGTGACATGGCATGGATCGCATTGAATGCTAGCAATTTCCTAGCATTTAGCTTTCTCTCTTTCTGCTGTATCCTTGAAGTAGTCTTGCGAGCCGTCTAGAAAGGGAAGACAGGATTCCAGGGCAGACAGGTCTGTACAAAGTTTCTTGAATGAAGAAAAATAAGCTAAAGGTATCTCTCTTGTTATAATAAGATGCTGACTAGCTCACACTTGTGATTTCTTCAGTCATTGTGTCATTGTACCTTGCAAATTTAAAATGAATGCATGAATGTGGTTTTTTAAAAGCACTTTTTTTTTCACAAACTGAAAAATCTGCCAGACCAGGTGAGCTTCCCTATAATTTACCTGATTTCCTATGTCCATACTTTTCTAGATTTTGGGTATCATTGATGGTTTTAGGTTTCTGCAGCAGGATATGTTTGATTTTCTCAAAATACAATTCCTAAATCTTTTGTCCTGCTGAGTTGACTACTCTTTTGGCACAAATGTAGGCAACCGTAAAGTGAAAACAGCCTTACTTTGCCTCCATTAGCAAGATCCACAAAGTGTGTGTAGTGCAAGTACCCTCATGGGCCCTTTATCTAGGAAATTTTCCACTTATTATTAGACTTAAAATGCCTGTATGGCTTTAACATATTGGTTTGTTTTTATGCAAGTCATCTTTATTAGAGAAAAGTTAAGTTTAAAAAAAAAAAAATTAGGAAATCCTTGAATCATCTGTTAACAGATGATTGTTGTTAAGACAACAATTTATACATACCTGCAGTGCCAGTATAGTCACCGATGGTCAGTGGATAGCCATCATCCTCAGGGTCTACTGAGAACAGGCCAACTCCAAACATGTTGTATTGGGCAAATGCTGTACTGTTCTCAAAATCTTCCAGATCTATTCTCAATTCATAGTTTGCCTGGATAGACAAAGCATGGATTTGCCTTAAACCTACAGGGGAAAGAGTTGATAAAAGTGAATTAAATGCAATTATCAATGCCACCAAGGACAGATAAAATGACAGTCATTTCAGTTCAGTTTTTTAGACAAAACCAAAACAATCACAACCTTAATTTATGCTAGAGTGGGGGTAAATCTTCTTCTTCTTTGTTGTTTAATGGTGGATGGAATCCAGTAAGGTTGCATTACCATCAGAACTTTTTTTAGAATTTGAATATGTTACTGTACATTTGTTGTTATACATGAAGATGTACACAGAAAGGGTTCATATAGTGTGACTTATTAATCAGCTTTTTGGAACCTGACCTCAGATCTACTTCTTCTTTTCCATGAGGCATGAGAACTGTACCATAAGTGAATGTAAATGACCAGAATATAATTGGCATGTCTCTGTTTGGCTTCATCAGATATCACTGCATATCCATTTGCAATGCCGTGACCAATTCCAATAGCACCATATCCGAGACCAATTTCATCCATAATTTGACAGAATTCTGAGTGACTTTGTAAAAGGAAAAATAATTAATAAAAAATATGCGTCTGTCTCCCTGACATGAGGGAAGGGGCACAAACATATCTTTATTTAACACAAATAAATTAAATAAATCTGAAAACATGGCTTAACTGTGACTGAATAATACAGGGAAATAAACAAAAAAAAAACAACTAAAACCTAAATAATGACAACGATTAACTGATACCAGGGAAATCTTGTGACTAAAAACTCAAAATGCAAGTCACCATGGGAACATTAAATAAAAGTTCCAGAAAAGCTCAGTATGTCCATTATGGTGGACCAGGTTAGACCCAGCCTTCTATTAGTGGTGTTAATAAGCCAAAGGGTTCACATGTACTGTACTCACTCACCTTATGTTAAGCAAGAAAAAACATGAACCAAAAACACTTTAGCCTCTTCATGAGGACATCACATTTTCTACAAACTACATTCTGTGAATATCTTTTTAAGCTCCTCGCATGAAAACCACTTTTTTTCCACAAAAAAACTTTTTCCTTTTTAAATACACTGATAATATATAGAAACAGAAAGGAGAAATTACACGGTACACAACTGCGGAACCTGGACCTCAGGAGGCTAATATTTACAGCAAAGGGCATACTTCTAGGATTCATAGCTGACTTGGGTACATTACATTTTCATGAAAATGTATAGGGACAGAAGCTATGCTGCTTTATTCACTTGATAGAAAATTATTTGTCTTCCCACAGGACATTGTGTTTCTTGTTTGGGGCCATCATTGTGCATTCACACATAAAGAACTGAGCTTTCAAGTGTGCAGCATTCAAGGCCCATCCAAGGACAAACATGTCATGCTGCTGTTTTAACACACTGCTATTGAACTTCACATTAAACTAGCAACATGCCCAAGCACATCCCCATTAGTAACACATATCCTGCCTTGTGTTGTGTCACAAGAACAGTTTCATTACCTATTGCATGTAAATTAAGGAACGTCATGGAGTTGCTTCTTATGGTGGCTATCATCAGCCACAAATATTCTTATAATTATATAAAGTTAATTTCATTGCAAATCACAAATAGCCTATATAGATACAAGCAGCTTAAATTTGAAAAACCACTAATTAATAACAGAATCTTCAAATCAGGCTGTTACTGAAAGGCAGGGACAAGACAAACAGTGATCGTGGTCTATTTTAGGAAGTAGGCAGTAGAGTCAGCATACATGTTTCACAAAGATTGATTACAGGAGGTGTGCTTTATTTAAATATTTATTTGAAATAAAAAAGAGAAAAAAAATGCCATCCAAGCCAATTATATGGTGTACAGTAGTTCTTCATATGGGACATCTTTATACGGCACTGTAGATGATGGGATTTGCAAAGCCTTTGCAATGTGACGATGAGGAACATTGTTTTTAAAGTCATCTTTAAAGTCAAAATTTCTTGCTTTTTCTGCCCATCTCCCAACTTTTTGAAGACCTATAGGAGGCATCAAATAAGCTCATTTAGTGAATAAAAATGTTAATTTACTCAGTTTAAACAATTGCTGTGTTCTCTATGTTCTATTGTAAATAAAATTTTGGCTCAAGTGATTTGAAAGTGTTTAAGTTTTCTTTTTTTGAAATGTAAAAAACATCCCAACTTTTCTGGGAATTTGGGTTGTGTGTCTATATATACTGTATATATACAATGTTTTTTATTAAATAAATTCCTGTAAGTATGTTTTAAAGAGTTCCTAATAGGAATGCATGACAAAAGGTGTGTCATAAATATCTTGAGACACACACAATTATTAACAATTTTTCAGGAGTTGGGCTCGGCTCCTAACTTTCAGTGAATGGAACTCTTAATGCTTCAGCATACCAAGGCATTTTGGACAACAAGGTTTGGGGATGGCCCCTTCCTGTTCCAACATGACTGTGCACCAGTGCACAAAGCAAGGAAAGTTGGAAGCCTTCCCAAATAAGTTAAAACTGTATATATAACTGTATATAATATAGCTGCAAACAGTAGCTATAAACCCTACTTCCTCAAGTTCAACCCTAGTTCCTAAAGTTCATTTACATGAAGTTCTTGAGGTTCATCTACTAAAACCTTAAGTTCATGTACTGTACATATGAAGACAGGTGAGTAAATACAGTGGTGTTCAAAATAATAGCAGTGTCTTGAAAAAAGTGAGTAAAGCTCCATATCCATATAATAACTTTTAATTTAAATCACATAAATGCATTGGACACCCTGCACATTCTATTCTGAATCACAACATCAAGGAAGAAATTGTGTTAAAAATCAAAATGTTATATAATTTTAAAACCAGGCACAAATAAATGGTACAGAGCATCTAAATACAACTGGTATACCAATTAAGTTCCGATTTGTTTTATGCTTCAAAATGCCAAATGCTACAATGATGTTTGACCTACATAAACATTGGAGTCATAATTCTATCATGCAGACTTTGGGCCCAGAATCTGTTAATGATACTAAACACACCTGACTCAGAATAAATGAGCTACATCTATAATACAAAGTGTCAAACTGTATTACAGATCTTAAATACTATTTTTTACCCATTAATGGCCAATGTTGGTGTTCAGTCTGTTACTGCTACTTGACTGGCTCTTGACCAGATGCGAGTTATCCTCCCAGAATAACTACAAATAGAGACAAAGACAAACATATAATCTAACAGTTTAATCTGACCAGTAGGTGGTCATAAAATGATCTTGATGCTATTTGTATTTGTTTTCTAACTAATTCTGTGGCATCTTGGGAACAGGAGTAATAATGCTGAGATTACTTTTTCTACACACGTATGACTCCACTCAGCTAATTATTTGGGTGCTGATTGCAAACGGTTGCACCAGAACTAATTTAGAAGGTATAAAACAATAGAGGAGAATATCATTTCAGTTCCAGGATGTGCTACTACAAAATGTGAAAAGGTTGTGCAGTTTTAGACCGCAGTTATGTTGCAAAAAACACTAAATGTCCTCTTTAAACTACACATTGGCCAACAAAAGTAAAAAGCCAGTTCTAAAAAGCTATTCTTATTCTTGGGTTTAGTCAGCTACATAATACGCATATGTAAAGTGATAGCCTAGTTAGATACAGTTCATTTTTAAATAAAATTCTCTCCTTTTAATGAGAGGCCCAATGTACAGTATTTTTCAAGCAGTCACCAGTCTGCAAAGTATTTGCATTCTGTAAATCTGTGCACCATTATGATTACACAATAAGTATTATTACAGAGCTAAAAAATTACATCTTGTCATAAGTGCAGTATAGCACTGTATTCCTGAGATCTGTCTTATTTTTAGCACATTCTTAATTTTTAGTATTTTAGCACACACAACCATATCCGGTGTGTGATTTATTATTATTTTTTTATGTATCATGGAGCAAAGAACAAACAAGCAAGATATCAAACAAAACCTGGCATATCTCTATTGGCACAATTAAAAGTAGAATAGAAGAGGTAATGATGTTAAAAGTCCTACCTTCTCTGTGATTAGAAGACAAATTACAAGATTCATAACAACTTATGGGTGCCGTACAACCACCTTAACAGTTTTTTTTTTTCGTAAGATTGACTTATGTAGGCTGTGGGAATGTCCTAAGGCAACCTTAAGGTAAATGTAAGGACTCTACGGCCACCATACAATAGCAAAGTCTAAAAAAATTTTCTCAAGAACGCCATAATTTGTTCTTAAGAATTTGAAATAGATTAATGCCATTAAATCATCACTTTCTGTTCATCATACCCCACGTTGCATCTAATGAGAATGACATCAGCGTCTGTGCTATTAAAAATTTATGTATTTACTTAGTGGGATGCTTTGTTCCTTATGCCCCTACGCAAAAAGGTTAAGATATTAATGCATTATTTTGTTTTACTGAAAAGTCTGTTGTGGTTGTATTGTTGGGTGGCTGGGGAGTATTGGGATAGAGAAGAATGTATAACATGCCTTTAAGCTACCCTGAGGAGTCATGAATATGGCTTTAAAAGCCATCCGGAAGAGATAAATGGAAATGGAAACAGAAAGAACATACCCAGTAGAAAAGAGAAAGCACTGTTTTACCTTATCGTCTTTGTGATATTTTTGTAAAATTAAATATTTATAGCGCTCCCTGTGTGAGTTGGCAAGAAACAAAAGAGAAATGGCAAGATGGAGTAGAAGTTGGATGGGATGTCTTTGAATGTGTGGCTCTCAAGGGAGGTGCACAGGGCAAAAGCAGCATGTGTTTGAGTGCGTATTAAGCAAGCAAAGAATGTTACGAAAGTTATCAAACTTAGTGCAGGTGGTCTTAAAGTTTTTTGGTTTTCTTCACACTAAGGCAAGTGTATAAAGCTTAGAAATATTACTGACCTTTTCAGACCTTCTGACTCTGGACTATCAAAAAAAAAAAACATACTGTAATAGATATTATGCCTGGTGCTAAACCAACTGATGATATTTTACGCTGAATGTGAGCATGTTAAAGCAGCAGTCACAACCTATACGAACGGCTGCTAACAACATACGAAAGATTTTTCGAGCATTTCCTACAGTCTTCTTAAGACAGCCTTATAAGTATAAGAATTAAGAATTAAGAATAAGAATTAGGGCAGCCCTAGAAAAGTTTGTAGCCTGGTCGTAAGTTTGTGGCCAGGTCGATGGTCTTGTCCAAGATTTTCTCCGAAGATGGCATGAAATCCACTCTTCATAGAGCCACTTTAGTAGTGCCTTCAGAACAACCTACCAACAACATACAATGTTCAGGGATCATTTAGATTCAGAAGACATTTCCAGAAGCCCATATTCCTACGGTGGCTGTAGGTATGTTGCAAGAACACATTAAGTTGTTCACTTTTCTAGCACCAGAGAGAGTGGATAGACGCCACTTTATGTACACAAAATGTGCCGACAGACAGGAGATGTTCCTACCAACTACTTGAGAGTGCCATAAGTTGCACATACAGTATGGGTGCCGTACAACCAACTTTTTTTCCGTAAGATTGACTTATGTAGGCTGTAGGAAGGTCCTAAGGCAACCTTAAGGTAAATGTAAGAACTCTATGGCCAACATACAATAGAAAAGTCTAAAGTTTTTTTCTCAAGAACGCCTTAATTTGTTCTTAAGAATTAAATGGAAGCCGTTCCAACTTCCTAAGGAGGCTGTAGAAAACTATGATCCCCGCCACCGATGTCGATGAACTGCAGAAATCAGAGGAATGGGGAGATTCATGCAAACCCGTTGTTCATAAGAATATTTGTGACCAAGGTTCTAATCTATTTTCTTTAGATACACTTAAAACTTTCCATGTATCAACTCCACATCCCTCATGTTTATCAGCTTACAAACATATATTTCCCCACAACATTTAAAATGTAATAATAATAAACACTCCTAAAAAAATTCCTCAATCCATCACATGATTCTCAGTGGGGTAAGAAGTCCAAAAGGTAAATGTCAAATACTGTTGCTGTTCTTGAATATAGATAATCAAAATTTACCCATGAGATATACTCTGAATTTTAATGTAACAGGGACAAATTAATCAAGTTTCCAAAATATGTCTAAAAAATCACTTTTCCACAAATCCATCAACCTATGTATATCTGATTGTAAAACAACATTAAATATTGAAATTAGCCCATTAACAGCTTTAATTAATATACTTAATGTAATTGTATATAATTCAACTCATTCACAAAAATTATTACTGAAATCAGTATTATTTGATGAAATCATTAAAATAGTTGTAGTTTGTCATCCTGGTTTCCACTGGATTAAAGCACCATGTGAAATACGCAGCACCAAGCTACTTTAGACTTTATTGATATGCAAATCAGATTGTGGCAGGGCTTAAACCACATGATACCTGCTTATAAATGATAATATGATGCCAGATCCACTCTCTCACAGTTTTTCTCACTGAGTCTTGGACATACTGTATGGAATATGCCATCAGGCCAGCAAGGAAGACAAAATGCATTGATGGTGCAATCTGGTCATTCACTACATTCAGGTAGTCAGCTGACTTCATTTTATTTCTACATAATGTTGCTGAGCCTAGACCTGACCAGCTAAAGCAACCCCAGTTCATAACACTCTCTTTGAAGTCTTGTACACTGGGCATGATACTTTAGGTGCATAACTTAATGCTCTCCTCTTCTTACCCTGATGCTCCACATGACCCCATCGAAATATTAGCGTTTTTGTCAAGGTAATGTATTAAACCTTAAAACCATTTTAGAGTATTTTAACTTTTTTTGAATATTACCTATTTTATTTACTTTTAACTTGTTTTAGAAACACGACTAAGCAAAAAGGGGCGCATAGGCAAAGAAATACCACAGATAAATACGATCATGTGTACTTTAATGATTGTACAACTTTCAGTTGTTTCTATGACCAAAAATAATAACAATATGAGCATTTTGATGTACATTTCTGGGATGTAATTCCCATATTGTGGTAGTGGTTTAATTTATGCGGTTTAAAAGTTTGGTTGTACATGACGTATCTGAACACACAAACAAACAGTTTGACATTTGAAACCCCGTTTGTCAACACACACCTTCAGGACATCCATATAAGGAGATATTTATTTATATTTTAAATTCAGTCATTAACCAACATTGTGTTTTAGGCATGGACCACTTGAGATTTAAGGGGTAACATTAAGTGGTAACTAACATAGATAACTAACTTTCTTTTGACTGCTCATGTCAATGGGTCACCACAGGAAACTATCCAATCCGCACCAGTTTTATACCAGATGCTTGGCACCAGTTTTATGCCAGATGCCCTTCCTGTCACAACCCTCCCATATTATCTAGGCTTGGGACTGACTTGGGACTGCATGCAGTGGGGCAACCCATCAACAGCAGTGCTCGAACCCAGACCCTCATGAAACAAATTAACAACCTAGAGCCTTAGCCACCTGAGCCACCTGATGGCCAGAATAAATAATTGAAGTTAAACAAATTAACTGGTTAACATTTTTTAAACCCATTTGTGCATTGAATAAAGTGCGACTTGACTTTTTTGGCACTCTCTCTCTCAATCTGATCATATTATATGAATAAAAAATTGTAGAGTCACTGTGTACATCAGTGCATTACATTACATGTACTCACTGTATATGTGCTAGAGAGAGAGAGAGAGACTCTTTGAATTCCATTACTCCACTCAGATAATGGATGTTGCTCTGAAGCCATAAGCCAGTGGTATAATTCATCTAAAAGCAAGAGAATAGACCAACCCGGAGACATAACAAGAAAAAAGCAATGAGAAGGAAAGGACAGAAGTAAAGAGATATACAGGGTGAGAGAATAAGTGAAAGAATGTGAATAATATTTATTTACTTGTGCCATCAATATGTTTTAGGAATGCCTCTAGCCAAATCTATTACGTTTGTGTGTTTTTCCTCCCCATCTCAATTTTCTAAGTGGTATTGTAGCCCCTCAAATCGAAAAGACTCTTTTTCATTTTGTCCTTCTCTCTGAATCAAAAATACTGTCTCTCACTTTCTCTAAAGGATCTCAGACAGTGACGGACTGGAATAAAAATGTGCTGGCTTTTTTTTGGTCCAGACACCCCACCAAAATCAGTCATCACCTACCAGTACACCAGCCTTGCACTTACTACTCCAAGCTAAGTAGTAAGTATCATGGACAAGTATACCAGTATAAGTAGGACAATGTAAACACTCTGTCACGAACCCTGGTTACTCCTCTCTTTTGTTTTGGTTTTGTTGTTTTTTTTCCCCACGCTGTCAGATTTCTCTACACGCGGTCATGTTTTCTCTAGACTGTCACGTCTCTTCCCACGCCTCTGTACCGCCCCTCCCACACACACCGGTTCCCCATTCACAAATAATTTCTCCCGGCATTTAAGGAAGCGCAGCGGGCTTCCTTGCGGCCGAATTATTGCGTGCTCCACAGCCCAGTTTTCTCGCGGTTATTTTTCTAGGATTCATGTGTATTTTGACCAAGTGTTTTGTTTAACGGTTTTCGCTTATTGCTCTTCGCTTCGGATTTGTTAGACCTGATATCTGCTTCACGGACACCGATTCATGCTTCATGCTTCGAAAGTGTGAGTCCTGTTATTGCACAACAGTCATAAGGACAGAAGGGCAAGAGTGGCTTCAAAGTTATTATATTAACAGATGTCAACTTTAGTTGTGAGTGACTTACGGCAAACATGCTAGTGGTTCCTTTATAAATTGAAAAAAAAAGTATGAGTCATGTGATCAGTTACTGATCAAAAATTTCAGCTCAATTAATTATATATGTGAAAATATTACTGCATATGATATGTTGGCAGTGTTGAGTAGGGATCAAAGACATATATAATGTGACCAAAAAAATATATATTTTTTTGTTTGAGAAAAACTGATGGCACATTCCTTCTTGTCCCCTCCTTTAAAAGGTTTTACCTCAGATTTTGAACAAGCTCAACAAAGTGTGTTTGGTCCATTTCCACAGATATCTTTCCTTAGTTTGCAGAGAGTACTTTAGGATGCTGAATAATTGATTAAATAAAAACTCTCATATCTTCACATATTCTCTCAGGGAGAAAAAGAGAGTGTGGGAGAGGGAAAGACAGAAAAGATAAAAAGTGTTAGGGCATGTTGGGTGGTGTGTGTCAAATTATTAATTCAGTGCGATGCGGTGTATGTTTTCTACAGCATGAATCACATTGTGAGAGTTCACATTTGTGTGTGTAGTTTCAGCTTAATAGCTACTGATGTAGTTGATATTGTCATATAAAAAGGTCAGTAAATTAAGTATGCATTTATGCCTTTGTGCTTTCATCTACTGTTTTGTGAATATGTGGCTGGGAATCAAACCTGGGCCTTCCACATGGCACGCAAGAAACCTACCACTGAGCCACCTGCCTGAGTGCCCCTACCTTCCAAACACAATAATAATAATAATTATGAAACTTAATAAGTACATCAGAATAATATAAGACAGAGGCAACAAATGCTATTTAGTATGGTAGTTAGTGTTTTTTAACATATACAGCCATTTGCAATAGTTGCAAAACAATCTGAAAAGGGTTATAAAACCATTTCCTAAACAATTTTGAATTCTGCAATCTACAGTGAGAAAGATTCCTTCACCCAAGGTCAGACTGTCAATGCTCTGAGAGAAAAAAACAAACAAACAAAAAAACAAGAGCTACATCAGGAAAAAAACCACAATTATAAGAATACTGAACAAGTGGGATTTATTTGGAAGAGTTGCCAGTAGAAAGACTTCTCTGTCTAAAAAGAACACAGAAACACAAATGAGGGTCACAAAACTGCATCTGACAAAACGAATGGTTATGACTATAACCTCTGTTCCCTGAAGGAGAGGAATGAGGTACAACACATATTGTATGGGATATCACGCCCTCTCGTGTCCTGGCTGAAGCCACCAATATTCACGCCGTAAAGGCAGGCAAACCTGTGGTGACGTAGGTGTAGCCCCGTCTACACCTATAAACCATTGTCACAACAGTTGACTTTCAGTTCAACAGCCGCTCTTCGCCGAGCGTAACTGTGAGGCGGGACAGCAATGTTTTGTACCTCATTCCTCTTCTTCAGGGAACAGAGGTTATAGTCATAACCATTCGTTCACTTTCAGTCAATTCACTCTGTCCATTCACGCCCCGCCGAGCATCTATCAAAGTTAGCCACAAGAACCCTGATAGCTACTCTACTGCATCATAGACCCCGCAGAGAGGACACAATGAGCCATCGAGGGGGCCATTATATCAAGTCGGTAGAACCAGACAAAAGTGTGCGGTGAGGACCAATTGGCTGCCGCGCAAATATCACCCACGGACATCCCTTTGAACAGTGCCCATGATGTTGCCATAGCTCTTGTTGAATGTGCTTTCACACCCTGAGG
>JAOVVB010000026.1:24648436-24670199 GCA_028570985.1 Heterobranchus longifilis
CCATCATGCTTATACTATTATAGAGGAAACACTGCACCAGATCCAAACATAGTAAAGGTACACGATATGGCTGAAAGTTTGTGAACATCTGACTACACCATTTATATCTGGTTTTTAAATTGCCTAAAAGATGAACAGCATAGTCAGGGGTGCACCTACTTTTGAGCATATTAAACATACAAATTAGTATCAGTTAGGAGTGTTGCTTTTGTTGATGGTATCACTTTTAAAATCTGCTTGTTCCCTTTTATAATGAGATCTGTTCAGCTTTTTTTTTTTGTTAACAATGAGGATGTTGTCCAATACAGCCGTTTAAACGCCAGCTGTTGTTATTAGTAGCCGGTTCGTCGTCTGCGTTATGCAAAGCAGCATGCAAAGCACTTCTCGTTTTTCCTGCGGACAGCGTGTTTGTCCCGCTCAGCCCTAATTTACCCTCACTTTTATTTAAATACGCCACACAGGCCTGTTTAACGACCTTCTGACCTACTCACACTTCTGTCCGTATCAGTTTGTTCAGCCAGGTGTCCGTAAGGGGACTTCTAGCCGTAGGTCTACGAGTGTCCGTAGCTGAAGGCTGTTTAATTACCAGGAGAAGGTCTCCGTCCCACGAGGGACAGGCATCAGCAGGCTCTGTCGCAGCTTGGCGTTCACGGCGTCTGCAGGCTTCGCAGCGCTCCGTGACGCGGAGCTGGGTTTAGGTTTAGGCGAGTCTCTTCGTCCCACAGCGCCAAAGTTTGGCACACACGTGATGTCGCCAGATCGATTCGTGGTTGCCATGGTAACCAGTAGTTGCTATGGTCCCCTGAGACCCGCATGATCCTGGTTTGCTAATGGAACATTAGAGCAGCACGCCGGCCGTGTGATCGCTGAAAGATTTACTGATACAGGCTTTACAGGCAACGAGATGATGCACCACTCACAAATCCAGCTCGAAGACATTCCGTCTCCTTCTCACTCTCTCTCTCTCATTGCATCACGTCTGTTTTTCTTTCTGTCCCTCTCACTTTGTCTCTCTCTAAGCATCATACTTCTTTTTCCTTCCTTTTTTTCTATCTGTCTGTCTCATCTGTCTCTCTCATTGCATCATGTCTGTTTTTCTTTTTGTCTCTCTCACTTTGTCTCTCTCTCTCTATATGCATTATCTTTTTCATTGTCTTGCTGTCTTCTGTCTCTCTTTCTCTCTTTCTATGCATCATGTCTCAATTCCTTCTCTTTCTTCACTGCGATCTCTCTTCCTCTCATTCCATCATGAATGTTTTTCTCTGTCTATCTCTTTTACTTTGTCTCTCTCTATGCATCATACCTCATTTTGTCTCTCTTTCTCTCTAAGAATCAGGCCTGAAATTCTCTCTTTCTCTTCTTCTAATTCACTTTCTGTCATTGCATCATGTTTTCTCCCTCTTTCTGTCTATTTCTCTCATTCTATGTATCATACCTCCTTGTCTTTCTGTCTTTCTTTTTTTCTGGCTCTCTTTTTATAAATACTTCCTCAATTTCTCTCTTTTGTCCTTCCCTTCTCTTTCTCTTCATCATATTTGTTTTTCTTTCTGTCACCATATTCGCTTTTTATTTTCGTTCTTTTATATGTATGCCTCTTGTGTTTCTTTTTCTTCTTTTTCTCTCTTTGTGTTTTCCGCTCTTTCTGTCTGTATTTCTTTCTCTCTCTCTCTCTCTCTCTCTCTCTCTCTCTCTCTCTTGCTGTTTTTTTCCTCTTTATTTTCTGTATGTCCGCCTGTCTCTGCTTCTCTTAGTGCTTCCATATTTCTTTGTTGTTCTCTCTCTTTCTATCACACTCCCTGTGCATCAGATCAGTGAGACTGAAGTTGATAAGACACCCTCACTAGCCGCGTATCGCTTCAACGCTCTGTATGTTCCGTGCCGTTACTGTATACAGTAATCCGTGCCTGTAGTCCATCTGTTGCTATGCAGCGTCTCAGTCCCTCAGCAATGTTTCCTCGGAAAGTCAGCAGCGTGGGATCAGAGCCGAGCAGACATTATTTGGGTGGTGTTTTCATTCTCAGCACAGCAGTGACACTGACACGGTAGTGGCACGCTAGTGGGTGTTTTGGTGTTATTTCAGACACAGCAGCTTTGCCCGGGCTCTTAACTGCGACATGCGCTGCCGTATGATTTCACTACGAGCTGTAATTGTAGATAATATGTGGTGCAACCTGGACATTATGCGTACAGTATACAGTATACTGACATCTACAGTACTGTACACAACTATATTGTGTATTCACGCTACACAGTCAAGTCAGGTCCATAAGTATTTGGACAGGGACATGACGGTCTTGTTTTCGTCTCTGAACACCTCCATAGTGGATTTGAAATGAAGCTATCAAGATTGTAGGCTTTCAGCTTTAATTCAAAGGCTTTAACGAAAATGTTTGAGAGTTACAGTCATTGTTTTTCCCTTCTTTACTCATTACTAGAAATTGGACAAGCTAATATACTCATCTCATCTCATCGTCTATACCGCTTAATCCTGTATACAGGGTCGCCGGTGGGGCCTGGAGCCTATCCCAGGAGACTTCGGGGCATGAGGCAGGGTACACTTTGGACAGGGTGCCAATCCACCGCAGGATGCACACACACATTCTGGGCAATTTGGGAATGCCTATTAGCCCAATCTGCATGTCTTTGGAGTGTGGGAGGAAACCCACCAAGCAAACTCCAGGCACACGGGGCGGGTAACTGTGCTAACCACTACACCACCGTGCCACCTAATGTAATGTAATTTGGCAGGTACTAATGTCCTGAGACGGTGGCGTAGTGGTCAACACTATGGCCTTGCACTGTGGCCTTGCACCTCCAGGGTTGAGGGTTCAATTCCTGCTTTCTGCTTTCATTTACATTTCGGCATTTGGCAGATGCTCTTATCCAGAGCGACTTATAAAAAGTGCTTTGAAGTTTTTGTCACTGGATAGATACTTACACTGGATTACTAGCTTTTCTCCGGGTGCTCAGGTTTCCTCCCACAGTCCTAAAACATGCTTATCATAGGCTAAGCCGTGTTCCAATGCAATGGATTGTCTCTTATATGCAGGAGAGATAGAGGGAGACACATGATGCATAGAAAGAGACTGTAAAAGAAGCATGTGCACACTGGAACATCCTGTCCTCTATGATAGGCTCCAGGCTTCCTGAGACCCTGTATGAAATATTGGTATAGAAAATATATGACTGCCTGGAGTTTGGACCCCATGAACATCACCAAATGCTGCATTTCCTCACTTAAGCTGTTTGTGAAAAGCAGATTCATTGGGTTAAAGTCATGTAACTGATTCGGCCCTTTAAGAACATTCCATTTATTTGCTCTGGGTTGCTTTCACTGTACTTTTTGCATCATGATCAACCTATACTCCAAAGCATTGTGCTGTCAGTTTTGCAGCATTTGTCGGAATCTGAGCAGGAAGTAGAGCTCTATGGACTACAGAATTTACTCTGAGACTTTTATCAGCAGCCACATCATTAATAAACTCCAGTGAGATAGTAACACTGACAGCTGTGCATGCTCATGCCATAACACTGCCTCCAAGTTTGATGGTGATGTGGGCCATGGGGTAGCTTAGTCAGGTTATTGACTGGAAGGGTCCAGGTTCTAACCACAGCACCACCAAGTTGCCACCGTTGGGCCCTTAAGCAAGGCTCTCAACTGCTCGGATGTGTAATGTAATCAAATGTAATTCACTCTGGGGATATTTCATCCAAATGCCATAAATGTGGTATGCTTTGGATCACAAGCCCTTCCTTTTTTCTATGGAGTCAATCTCGTACAGGTTAATCTTTTATGAGATCTGGGCATGCTTTATTTTTTGTAGCAAAGTTTAATCTGCTCTTTCTGATTTTGAGCATTACTGCTAGTTTAAGTCGTCTTGATATAGACCCTTTGTAGACTTTGACGATGATACAGTATGCGTCCCTCATCTAGAATGCTCTAGAATGAATTCTGTAATCATCCACTTATTGAATCTTAATCTTACCCTAAAAGTTGATGAGTATTAATGCCACATTTGGCTCATAATCTGTCTTTACTGGTTAGCTACCATAATGTAGTATTTCCTGAGCAAACGTAAGGAAATATAGACACCAAATGTCATGGCTCGTTAAGTGTAAGGTGAAAGTCAGTAAAGTTCATTAATGTTAATTAATACATATAAAATAAATAATTTGTGAATAAAAATAGTTCTTCGTAATAAGCCTTTCTACATATATTGATCTTTGTTTGTTTCAGGTGCTGTCTCTGGGAGCCGACGTGCTGCCCGAGTACAAGCTCCAGGCGCCGCGCATCCACAAGTGGACGATCCTGCACTACAGCCCGTTCAAGGCCGTATGGGACTGGCTGATCCTGCTGCTCGTGCTCTACACAGCCGTGTTCACACCGTATAGCGCCGCCTTCCTTCTCAGCGAGCACCAGGAAGAAGGCAGAGGCGACTGCGGCTACACCTGCAACCCGCTCAACGTGGTGGACCTGGTGGTGGACGTCATGTTCATCATCGACATCATTATTAACTTCAGGACAACCTACGTCAATCGGAACGATGAAGTGGTGAGCCACCCGGGCCGCATCGCGCAGCACTACTTCAAGGGGTGGTTCCTAATCGACATTGTCGCGGCTATCCCCTTCGACTTGCTCATCTTCAGATCGGGCCCAGACGAGGTGAGTGGAAAGGGAAGAGAATGAGAATGAAAAAGAGAGTGACTCAGACTGAAAGCAAAGTAGAAATAAAAACAGAGTTATACGAAGGATAAACTAAAATGGAAATAAATTCATGTCCTTTGGTTTTATGTCAGGTACTGTCTGTGTGCTGGCATAATGGTTAGCACTGTGGCTTTGCAGCTCCAGGGTCAAGGGTTTAAGGCCCACCTCCGGTCTGTGTGTGTGGAGTTTGTATGTTCTCTCCATGCTTGGTGGGTTTCCTCAGGGTTCTCCAGTTTCCACCCACAATTCAAAGACATGCAAATTATCACTCCCAAATTCCCCATGTGCCCAGCGATGGACTGCCAGCCTGTCTAGGGTGTACCCCATCTCGTGTCCTGAGTCCCCTGAGATAGGCTCCAAGCTTCCCGTGACCCTGAACATGATGCTATAAGTGCTATAGTACTAAGTGTCCTCAGTCAGGGAAAAAAAAAAAAGGCCTATTTATTTCTATATTTTGCTGTATTGTACTTTTATATTCTGTCCTAATTTTCCTCCCCAGCCCCAAACCACCACTCTGATTGGCCTGCTGAAGACGGCACGGCTGCTGCGTTTGGTACGCGTCGCGCGGAAGCTGGACCGATACTCGGAATGCGGTGCCGCTGTCCTCTTCCTGCTCATGTGCACCTTCGCACTCATTGCCCACTGGCTAGCCTGCATCTGGTACGCCATCGGCAACGTGGAGCGCACAGGCTCAGCTCGTGGAGGTTCCTTGAGGATCGGATGGCTCGACAACCTTGCCGATCAGATCGGCAAAAGCTATAACGAAAGCGACGCCTTATCCGGACCCAGCATCAAGGACAAGTATGTCACTGCTCTGTATTTCACCTTCAGCAGCCTTACCAGTGTCGGCTTCGGCAATGTCTCTCCAAACACCAACCCCGAGAAGATCTTCTCCATCTGCGTCATGCTCATCGGATGTGAGTAGAAGTTTAAGGAGATTAGTGTGCTGGTTTTTTTTACTTAGTTGTAGGGAAATAATCAGTAATAAAGTGTGATGAAGCAGAGTTATTGTTGCCTCCCTGATTATTTTCCTGAAGTGTTGAAGCATATACTCTAATCATCTAGAAGCCCAGGAATACGTCCCTACTGTGGTCAAAGATAAAGTGATTTATTCCTCATGTACAGGAGCAGTGTGGCAGCTATTAGATTTTTTTTATTCACTGCAATTACTTTTTTACATTCATAGTTGCATTTAAGGTGGCACTGTAGTCTTGCACGTCCAGGGTCGATGGCTTTAAGTCCAGCCTCGGGTCTGTGTGCATGGAGTTTGCATGCTCTCCTCGTGCTTGGTGGGTTTCCTCTGGGTACTCTGGTTTCCTCCCACAGTCCAAAGACATGCAAATTAGTTTATTTGGCATTTCCAGATTGCCTATCGACATCCGGGATTGGCACCCCATCCAGTTTGTACCCTGTCTATTGCCCCTGGGATAGGCTCCAGGCCTCCCGTGACCCTGTACAAGATAAGTGGTACAGAGTGTCAGTGAGAATTATGTTTCTACGTTGTGGAATAGCCATGAACCACCCTCCTGTTATGCCACCAGCCTTTCATTTTTCCCTCTCTTGAAGTTAATAAGACAAACAGGTCATGATTAATGAAAAACCGCAAAGCTTCATTTAAAAGAGATCAAACATCACCATATCAACGAATACATGTTTTCATTTGGTAAATAATTAATGTTTTTTTTTTCATTATGGGGCATTAGTGGCTCAGTGGTAGGCTTCAGATTTCTGGGTTCCATTCCCAGCCACTGGATGCAGGGCATCCTTAGTGCTGGTCTCAAATGAGGATAAAAATACGAGGGTTGCATCAGGATACAAACCTGTGCCAAAGCAAATGCATGAAATGAATCAGATGGTCGGCTGTGGCAACCCCTTAACCCCACATTTATTATTAGTCTCACCTCGTGTGATAGAAAATGACTCTCCCCTTTAACCCTATCAGTGCCAAAGTCACTAGGTCAGACTTATCTCACACCCTATACTGTTGGTGATATTAAGCAGATTTCTCTCTCTCTCTCTCTCTCTCTCTCTCTCTCACCATAGCTTTGATGTACGCCAGTATCTTCGGCAACGTGTCCGCCATAATCCAGCGTCTGTACTCGGGCACAGCGCGCTACCACACACAGATGCTGAGGGTGAAGGAATTTATCCGCTTTCATCAGATACCTGGAGGCCTGAGGCAGAGGCTGGAGGAGTATTTTCAACACGCCTGGTCCTACACCAACGGCATCGACATGAACGCGGTGAGGAGATCACTCCAACATACACACGTACACACACACACAAACACACACACACACAAGCACATACATATCTCTTATTGTGGATATTCTTTTCAGATAAATACATCTGTTTATTAATAAAATTCTTTTTCTCTTTCTGTTTCGTCTGTCTCTATCCCACCATTCCTCAATTCCTGTTTCTCTTCTTTTTTATCCTTCTGCCTCTACTTTTAATATTTGTATTTTCCATGTCCTTTTTTTGTTCTGTCCCTGACTCTTTGATCTTCATTTTCCACTTATTCCTCTCTTTTCCTTCATCTGTACATTCACTCCTCTTATTTGTCTTACTTCGTCTTTCTCTTCCTTTCGTTCTTTTACTCCCATTTATTGCCGTGTTGTCTTGTCTTTCCATCCCTCTTCTCTCTTACTGTCTGTCTGTCTGTGTGATCGCTCCATGTGTCCAGGTGCTGAAGGGTTTCCCTGAGTGTCTGCAGGCTGATATCTGTCTGCATCTGAACCGCACTCTGCTGCAGAACTGCAAGGCGTTCCGCGGGGCGAGTAAGGGCTGTTTGCGAGCTCTGGCCATGCGCTTTAAAACCACCCACGCTCCCCCCGGAGACACGCTTTTGCACAACGGAGACGTGCTCACTGCGCTATACTTCATTTCCCGCGGCTCCATCGAGATCCTGCGAGACGACATGGTCATGGCCATCTTAGGTACCGGACCTTCTGCCACATTGCTCTGTTTCTGTTTCACATCAAATTGCTCTTTCACATCTCTTTGTTTATCTCTGTTCTTCATCCTTTTTTCTTTATTTTTTAACACTACAGTGCCTTGCAAAAGTATTAACACCACTTGAACTTCCACCTTTCACATTTTGTCACATTACAACCACAAATGTAAATGGATTTTATTGGGTTTTCATGTGATAGACCAACACAAAGTGGCACATAATCGTAAGTGGAAGGAAAATGATTAATGATTAAAAAAATTTTACCAAATAAATACCCGAAAAGTGTGGCATGCATTTGTACTCATGAGTCAATACTTTGCAGAACCACCGTTCACTGCAATTACAGCTGCAAGCTTTTTGGGGTACTGTACATCTCTAACAGCTTTGCACATCTAGAGTGTGAAATGTTTGCCCATTCATCTAGAGTGTCTGTGAACAGCAGTTTTCAAGTTTTGCCACAGATTCTCAATTGGATTCAGGTCTGGACTTTGACTGGGCCATTCGAACACATGAATATGCTTCGATCTTGGTGTGTTCAGGGTGATGTGCATGTGATTTTACATTTAGGCTAAAAAGTTCAACTTTGGTCTTATCATCTTATTTGCTGTGTCCCCCACGTGACTTGTCACAAACTGCAAACGGGACTTCTTATGGCTTTCTTCCAACAATGGCTTTCTTCTTGTCACTCTTCCATGAAGTCCATGTGGAGTGCATGACTAATAGTGTCCTGTGGACAGATTCTCCCACCTGAGCTGTGGATGTCTACAGCTCCTCCAGAGTTATCATGGGCCTCTTGATTGTTTCTCTGATTAATGATCTCCTTGCCTGGTCCGTCAGTTTTGGTGGCCGGCCATGTCTTGGTAGGTTTGCAGTTGTGCCATGCTTGATGATGGATTGAACAGTGCTCCGTTAGATATTCAAAGCTTGGGATATTTTTTAAAACCATACCCTGTTTTAAACTTCTCCATAACTTTACACTTTAAACCTCTGAGGGCTTCACAGAACAGCTAGAACATCTATTTACTAATTAGGTGACTTTTGAAGGCATTTGGTTCCACTGTATTTTAGGTAGGGGTATCAAAGGAAAAAGGGAAACCAATGATTATTTTCCTTCCACTAAACAATTATGTGCCACTTTGTGTTGGTTTATCACATAAAATCACGATAAAATACATTTACGTTTCGTGGTTGTGTGACATGTGACAAAAATGTGGAAAAGGGGTCTGAATATTTTTTCAAGGGCCTGTAAAGGTCCTTATTTTTTTAACAATTTCATACTTTTAGAAACCTGCATCACATTTTTATTTTCTTCACTTTGCACATTCTTGCCATTTCTTTCCCTTATTCATTAAATCCTTTTTTCTTTTTTCTTAAAATCCTTTCAACTTCTATCACTTCCTTTTTCCATTTTTCCCCTCATATCTTTTCCTTTCCTTTTCTCTTTTTTTGTGTTTAAATTTACATTTCTGTTCGTTGCTTTTGGTCCATGTTTTCTTTTTCATTTATTTGATATTCCTTTCATTCATTCAGCGTAAATATAATATTTTCTTTCATTTTGATTCTTTCGTTTCCTGCACAATCATCCAGGTCACTTTCTCCCTTTTTCTTTTTTTCCCTTCCTTAATATTTATCTAAATTATTTATTTTATAATTGCATACATTTTACATTATTATGCAAATGTTGAATTTATTTATGATAATGATTTCTTCACTTTTTTTTTACTCCATGACTCACATGTACAATCATCTTCAGAGAGTGAATAAGTAAATGAATTAACATTTCATTGTAACTTAAACATAACATTAAACATAACTTTAACATAAATCTAATGCATATTGTTTTGCCAGTGAAACAGTGAAATCCATACTGACAGCCCTAATCTTTTCTCATGTAGTTCTTGGTTTGTTCCATCTCTGCGCTGTCCCAATGATCCACAGTGACGTCATGTGCTTCTGCCTTATCGATCATGCGATATCGATTATCTCTAGGCCGAACGTTCAGACGGGTCACGCTGTCAGCACCATCTATAGATTGAAAACCCATTTAGTTCTGTCTCGTGTTTACTCGCTTGTTACGTCTGAAATAAAAACCTTTCATTGAAAACGAGCTCCTTTTTTCCCTCCACTCAGGCAAGAACGACATCTTCGGCGAGCCCATCAGTCTCTACGGGAGGCCTGGGAAATCGAACGCAGACGTCAGGGCCCTGACCTACTGTGACCTGCACAAGATCCTGAGGGACGATCTGCTCGAGGTGCTCGACATGTACCCCGATTTTTCCGACAGCTTCTGGACCAACCTGGAGATCACGTTCAACCTCAGAGATGTAAGGGCTTAGAATTTTCTCAAGCTGTGTGGAAGTGGTTGGCTCATCCTGATAAAAATCAGGATACAGAGATGTGTGTGCATGTGAGTGTGTATGTGTGAGTGTGTAAGTGAGTGTGGTTATGTAAATTACTGAAGCTTGTTTGTATCAGGCAGACAGAATTACACAGCTAAACCCCAGCGAGGAGTCAGACTGCGGGTACAGACGAGTGCAGCGTGGGAGAAACTCCCTCCATCGCAACAGACCAGGTACAAATGTGTGTGTGTGTGTGTCTGTGTGTGTGTTCTACAAGCCCAACAAATAACCACATGCACAGTACCATAATGACCTTTTTAAATGATTAACCCTTATGGTCGGCGTAATATAACACACTCACAACTCTTAAAGAGTTCTGACGAACCCCAGCCCTGTATACCTTTATAGTGCAATAGTTTTATAAATAATAATAATAATAATATATACATTTACATGTCTATATACAGTACTTGATTGATCTCTGTGCTTTTGTTCACTTCAGATGGCACGGATAGAGAAGAGTCATATCCACTCCGGTCATGTGACTCTGTAGGGAACCACAGAGGGGTGCTGTTGCACTCACACTGGGACGAGCTGTGCAGCAGCGTGAGCGCTGCCTCTTTGTCCAGCGAGGATGAGATGAAACACTCAGGGCCTGGACGGGGAGACGTGTACCCTCCTGAAGTCCGGGAATTCATTCCCACTGTGGTCAACCTAAAACCTCCTAGCAGTGGCGATAGAGAAACTTCAGGTACAGAGACAGGAGGATACAGTGTGTTAGTAAACAATCATGATTGATCTTAAACGTTTGATGTTTAAAAAATATCAGGCCACGGAAGGCCACACCCCCTTCACTGAACCTGACATGCACTCAGGCCACACCCCCTTCACCGAATCTGACATGCACTCAGGCCACACCCCCTTCACTGAATCTGACATGCACGCAGGCCACACCCCCTTCACTGAACATGACATGCACTCAGGCCACACCTCCTACACCGAATCTGACATGCACTCAGGCCACACCCCCTTCAACGAACCTGACATGCCCTCAGGCCACACCCCCTTTACTGAATCTGCCATGCACTCAGGCCACACCACCTTCATGGAGACTGACATGGACTCAGGCCACACTCCCTTAACGAATCTGACATTCTCTCAGGCCACACCCCCTTCACTGAATCATACATGCACTCAGGCCACACCTTCTGATTGATAGGTGCAGGGGCATTACCCATTACTTGTATTATCAGTAAATAAAATAGACATTTCTTTTACTTGGTCATTAAGAATGTTCATCTGGTAGCTTTGTGTGGAATTAAATATACTGTAATGATAGGCTTAGTAATATAATTAGTTTTTATTTTCTGATGTGTCTCTGAACTGTCACTGAATTGACTGTGTACACTGAACACATCAGGCTCTCTGAATGTCTCTGGGCTGTACGGCTGCTGTACCGAGCGCAGGCCGAGTCAGTACCACGAGAGTCCCAGAGTCCCAGATGCAGCAACACGCACCTGCTATCATCATCACCAGCGCAGGGCGAATACCGAGGAGAGACCAAACGATCTTCAGTCCCGCCTTGAACTACTGCAGTCTCAGCTGAACCGGTCCGAGCACACACACACACATCTTTGTTTATCATCACCTCATGTAGTTTTCCAGTTTTCTGCATGTGCTCTTATCTGCTTCCTTCAGCTTTGTGGTTTCCTTGCTGCTCATGCTGTTTCTATTTCTGTTCCTGCTTTCTATTTCTCTCTTGTTACTCTTTTCCTCTCTCATTCTCTCGGCCTGTAGACTGGAGACACGGATGACGGCTGACATTAACGTGATCCTGCAGTTGCTTCAGCGACAGATGGCTCAAGTGCCACCTGATTACAGCTCTGTGTCTCCGTCCCCGGCGGTCCATCACACTGCATCTCCTCCTGACCTGTATGGGGCTACGGTTTTCCATGCTACAACACCTATCACTCCTACTGTACACACCAGAAAGCCAATACATACCTCCACCAACAACGTGAGTGATGGCAAAGAAGTTCCTATGTGCTTAGAGCGTAGAGAAGCAACAGGGACTGGAGTGGATTTGAAACACTCGTAAACCTTTCAGTGATTGCACCTACATGTGTGCACCTTCTGTTGTAGTAGATCAGCAGTATCTTTAAATATCAGATTGTTGCCTTAAGAATTTAAATAGACAACTTTCCAGTATAGCACCTCTATGGCGGAAAACTACATCCAACCTGGCGGTCAATGGATCCATGAGTTCAAGAGTTGAGCGGCGACGAAATGCACTTAATGCCCCTAGTGGATATGAAGCTGATGAGGTGTCAAAATGGCCACCAAATGTCAATTTGCTCATTCAGTTTTCTACACAGATCTCGATTTACTTGCAAACAGACTCACCAGTGACTCAATTATGTGCCCAAAAACAATCATTAATGGATTTCTTTTTATATATTAAGGTGCCTTAGTGGTTAGCACTTTAGTCCAATTTGTTCGAATGTTACTCTTGGGTGTTTCCTTTGGGTAAACTGGTTTTCTACAACAATCCAAAGATATGCCTGGTAGGTTGTGTCCTAAGTTCCCTGAGAGAGGCTCTAAGCTCTCTCTGACCCTATACAGGATAAGCTCCATAGATAATTTATATATTACGCTTACTTCCACTAGGGACACTAAACTGCATCATATGCTGATCCTAGGTTTTAGGTTCTCCTTGTGCCACCAGGCTAGCTCTGGCTTCTCAATACCCCTGAAGGTGTATCGTGGAAATTAGCAGCAGATCCCTTGGGTACTGTGGGATATGGGGCGGGGGCTTGTTGGATTGATTTGCTTAAAGAATTCTAATTAAAATTGCGTTGTACAGTCATTGCCGAAAGGTTTGAGAATGACGCAAATGTTAATGTTCACAAAGTCTGCTGCCTCAGTGTTTTTATAGCTTTTTGTCAGATGTTACTCTGGTATACTGAAGTATAATTACAAGCACTTTATGAGTGCCAAAGGCTTTTAGTGACAACTGCATTAAGTTTGACCCTTCTTTTTCAAGACCTCTACACTTCGCCCTGGCATGCTGTCAATCAGCTTCTGGGCCACATCCTGACTGATAGCAGCACTTTACATCTTACATAATCAATATTTGGAGTTTGTCAGAATTTGTGGGTTGTTAAGGGGATTAAGGTTTGGGGAGTTTCCTGGCCATGGACCAAATATTTCGATGTTTTGTACTCCGAGACACTTAGTTATCACTTTTGCCTTATGATATGCCAGGGATTGCTGAGGACTTGGGTAAAGTCATTTTCTCTGATGAATCCCCATTCCAGTTGTTTGGAGCATCCAGGCTTATCCGGAGAAGAAAACGTGAGCGCTTTAAAATGCCGGGTTGAATTGCAGAGGTCTTGAAAAAGTACCGTCAACACTCCAAATGTAATTGTCAATAAGATCCTTTGACACATATACCATAGTAACATCTGACAAAACATCTAAAAATACTGAAGCAGCAGACTTTGTTAAAATTCATATTTTTGTCATTCTCAAAACTTTTGGTCAAGGCTGTAGTAAATTCATTCATATTGTCAAATATATAAAATATATATAAAATCGTAGCGTATTACGGTAGATCAATATTTGTGCCTTTTAAATCAAAATCCTATTGTATAAAACCTGAGGTCTAATTAATAGTAGGCATAAACACGAAGTATTACAGGAAAGGAAAAGGAAATCATTTTTATGAATTTCATGTTGGTGAAAAACACTCACTAAGTCTACTTGAATCCTCTCTCCGTGTATCACAGACTCCTGAGTCGGACAGCCCCAACCCAGAGTCTCACACGTCTCTCTCCAGTGGCATCCACCTCACCGTAACTACTGACGACACAACGCCCATGTCTCCGGAGACAGAGACCAAACTGGCTGTCCCTGCCAATCTAAACATCCCTGAAAACCCACATCTTTACCTCAGCCTGCGTTTCCCTTCTCTCCCTGAACACCTGGAGAGCCCGTGCAGCCTGGAGGGCACGTCACAGATCCAAAGGCACCTCTCTGATCCTGGGCTTCCAGGCAGCTAACTCCCAAGCGGGCCATGCTCTATTCTCACCCCCCCCCCGCTGGACCACATGTGTCCAACACTAGCAGGATAGATCGGACAGGACAGAGCCGCAACTCCTCCTCCTCCTCCTCCTCCTCCTCCTACTCCTCCTCTTCCTTTTTACGTCCTGCTCTTGTTCTTTACTTCACAAATCATTTGGAGACAGTGAGCTTCAAACGAACTGTAAGCTGCTGCTGGTGGACACGGGTTAATCCACACTGAGTGGAGAGGACCCGGTTTGCGTTCCACACACACACACACACACATACAAAGCACACGTGTGTATCCCAGATTCTATGTAGAACAAAGCACAAATCAAACACTGCACAATTTTAGCTCTGCAGCAATCTGACGCTCCTGGTCATGGACAGAAGGGACATTCAAGACAGTATGTATATTTTTAACTCCAGCGCTGTTTAACGAGCGGACTCGAATATGACTTAAACATCTGTGGCTAAAGAGAGACGGCGTTTTCCGACAGCTCAAACAACAAACAGCTTTAAACACTAATTTTTAAAACCATACGGCAAACAACACACGAGCCTGGACATGTCTTTTGTTATGAATTTATCGTGGAACCAAAAAAAGGAATAAGGATTATTAAGGATTTTCCAGGTTACAAAAAAGGAAGATTAAATATAACAAGTTTTTTTTTAACAGTCAGGTTTCGCTAAATCTCCTAAAAACAAAAGACCAACAACTTCTTCTTTCACTCAATATTTTCCATCGAGATTTAACATCAGGTTCATGACGAATCTCGTGCAGGAGTAGTGAAGACGTCAGAGCGATGGTCTCATTGTCCCAGAATGCACTGCAGCAACATGGAAAAATCTTTTTTTGTCATTGACGAAAATTGAAGCTTTGGAAGTTTGAGAAGAGTGTACGGACGATAAGGTGTGAGAGCTGGATAGACTGAAGCGCTAAAGTGCCGCTGCATCACTCCTCATGAAGTAGGGACTCTATCTGACTCTACCGCTATAGCTCGACGCCATTGTGGGTATTGAAGGAAACGGTTAAGTGATGAAAGAATGGTGAAAGAAGAATGAACTAATAAAGTCACCTTAGAACATCATTACAGTGGTACCTCAGCATATGAACGCCCCACCTTGCAAATCTTCGCCTTAAGAACTAAAACTTACATACAACATGCATACAAAGTATTTTCGGCATACGAGCAACCGAGCCGAAAATCAAAACTTGTTTTTGGTTAATTAAGGTTTAGTGATGTCTATTTATTTCAGATTTTAATTCCTAAGATGTCTTTTCTAAATGTTTTGATTGTTTTTAAATTCAAAAATATGACTATGGTGTTAGAAATTGGTAATAGTAATATTGGTTGGAAATAATATTTTTGAGTGACTGGAACGGAATTATCTGCAGTTACATTATTTCCTATGGGAAAATTCATTTCGCAATACAAAATTTCACCTTAAGAACTGGCCTCCGGGTCGGATCAAATCTGTATGCCGAGGTACCACCGTCTTTAAATATGGTCGTCTTGCACACTGATGAAGATCACATGTTGGGTATAAGGATGAATCTGAAAGACATTCAGCTGTAAAACCAAGCTCTTCCAGTATCTCTGCGCTTGGAATGAACACGCTGCAACTTATTCACACTTCTGAATCGACATCCTCGCTAGTCATTTCATCACACAGCAGGAAAACTGATCTGTGTAAATTTGTACGAGCGCAATTCTGCTTGAATTATCATTTTCCATCAGTGGAGCTAAGAAGCCCAAATCTGTCCCAGCATCTAAATAAACACAAATCCCCACAGCCACACCCCAACATCTAGTGGAATCCTTCCTAGACTAGTGCTGTGGATTATAAGAGCAAAAAATCTGCAACAGGAAATTCAGCAAGCATCTGAATGGGACGAGCAGGCGTGCACAAACCTTTGTCCCCGTAGCGTATGATGTACAGTACTGTGAAAAAAAAGTCTTGTGAAGAAATACAGTAAATCAAAGACGATCATATACATTTGTAGATAATTATACATTTTTTAGATAAAAAAAAAACTTTTTTATTTAAAGGCAACCTCTCGTGCAAAATACACTTTTAAGTCACTTTTAGGCATTCAGGTGGGTCTCGAGTCTACGACCCTGTTTATTACCCACGACCCTTTTTTTTTGTACTGAACATGATTTCAACAAACCAATTAGGATTCCCCCCTAATGTGACCTCATGTAAGAAGAGGCTCAATGTTCAGATCTGTTCTCAGGGGCGTGGCTCTGCAGTGGTTCATTTAACTTTTGCACCTTTTACACTGAAATGGTGTTAACACACACACACACACACACTTTGGGGGGGTTGCTGAGAACTGTGTTAAATTCTTATAGAAAGTACTAACAGCAACCACTTAGTGCACTTTTATATAAAAAATTTTTTTTAATTGTAAGCAGATGAGCATCATGAAGAATCTGAGACTTTGATTTACTTTCTCTGATTTTCAGGGTTAAACCTGTCAGACATTATATTTACTTCTATCTAAAAAAAAAATTGGTCCCTCTTGTGTATACGTTTGTACAAAAAAAATGTCAAATACTTTTGCACACTACTATAAGTGTCTTAGGTTTGCCATCCAGGAATAAGCTTTTGCAAAATGAAATCAACCCTGAGATCCACCCCAAACATACACATCCATGTTGTTTGCGTGTCTGTTTAAGCGAAAGCAGAGTGTGTTTATCCTACACGTGGGATGAGTCCAAGTGCCAAAATATGCAGTTCCTCGAATGACCACTAGTAGGCTGGCTCCAAAAGTGAGTCAATCCCTATAGAGGCGCATGTTAAAATGCCCAACTTTGCACAGAAATAAACAAGGTTTTGGTCTCCATAGCTAGATTTCCCATTCATGATAAATGTACTGGGACTGTAGAAATTAAATTAAGCCATAAAATTATGCATGGACAGTTTGAATGACCTCTGTAATGCAGGTATTAAACCGCTTGTTGTCTGCTATGCGTCACTTTTGCTAACCAGCTAACTGGAATCATTATAGTGTGACTTACGACAAGAGGTGTAGGAACTGACACGGGACGACGTGTAGGTATGGATGACCTACAGCGTAGAGTTCAACCAAATGCTACCAAAATTAACGTTAGCACACACATTTACCTTAGCCACCTTAGCAAAGCCGGCCTGTGAGCTTAACCTGAACTTGGGGAAAGTAGGCGTGTTCCATCCAACAGCCAGGCTCTATCTGTTCTGCCGATTTGGCCATTAATGGATTAACCATGGTTTAGGCGGAGTCAGCTCCTGTCAAGATGGCGATGACCAGAGCTCCCACAGTTGAGCTTGAAAACCACTCTTTGGAAAAAGCTGTGGGTGACATCATGGAGGGTTTCTCCAGTTTTTTATACAGTCTACAGTGTTTCCTTATTTTCATTGTCAATTAAATAAAATTCAGTTCGTTGTATTTATACGTATAGCTTTTAACATTGGTCATTGCCGCAAAGCAGCTTTACAGAGTCACTGTGGCTTAGTGGTAAGCACCGTCGCCTTGCACCTTTCACCTTACACCGTTTGATGCCTGCCTCGGGTGTCTGTGCATGGAGTTTGCGTGTTTTCCTCGTGCTTGGTGGGTTTCCTCCAGATAATCTGGTTTCCTCCCACAGTCCAAAGACATGTTAGGTTGATTGGCGTTCCCCAATTGCCTGTGAACAAGCATGTGAGTGTGTGTGTGTGTATGTTTGTGTACCCCGCCTCGTGCCCCAAGTCTGCTGGTATAGGCTCCAGGCCCCCTGTGACCCTGTATTGAGGATAAAGTGGTATAGACGGTGAGTGAGTGAGTGAGTGAGTGAGATTGTCCCTGATGAGCAAGTCGAGGGCGACCGCGGCATAACTCAATGTTATTACGGTATGTTTTCCTGGAGTCAGTCACTGTAAAATAAATTACATACACAGTCTCTGAGTACACATTTAGTTTATAAAAATGACCATTTAACCTTTAAAATATGAAGCACATTATTATTATTATTATTATTATTATTATTATTATTATCATCATCTCTGTTTATTGAAAGCGCAATTTTTTTTTTCTTTTTTCAACGAGGTCAATGAGACTCAGTTTAAACCGGTAAAGAACCAAAATAAAATAAAACAACCAGGTAACTTCAACTCATTGTTTGGTCTGAAACATTGGTGAGTCAACAGTATTTAGTACAACTTTTTTTATTAAAGCTTTCCGGAAATCCCATGCAGAGCACAGAATTATAAATCTATACTTTATTCTACTGTTAACCAACCTACTGTTTAGTAGCGTCTGAGCTTCAGGTTTAGATTTCCAAGTGAATCTCATCGCGACCACACGGATATGTATCTGTGGCTAGTCCCGGTTTGACCTGAACGCCCCTCATATGTGTATATACGGTTGTTCAAAGTCAAACCAGGACTCAGCGTTCCCTTCTTCTTCTTTTATTTTGAGCAGTACCGTCTCTACCACGGCTCTTCAAAAACTTCCCCAAGCACAAAAAAAATACGATTGTTGATTTAAAACACAACAACTTGTGAATTCAGCAGCTGGGTTTTCATATCTTGTAGGTCATTTGAAAGTTACAGGCCCGACGAGGTCTTATTGCACAAATATAACAGCACATTTATTTTATTTCATATTATTTTATTATTACATGTCCACACACGTCCTTACCTCCAAGCTTTTTTTTTTTTTTTTCTTGTAAATTATTTATGAGTGTAAAATTTGATTTTGTTTGTTTTTAGGGATTTAGATTCCTGAGCTAAGAAACACACACAAATCCTCTCTTTCTCTCCAGGAGCTTCAGCGAACAGACTTTTCTAGCTCACGTTGAGATTTTGCGTTCCGTTTGTGCTTTCGCTTCTCATCTCCAGAGGTTTTCCGGGTCTTTCCTGAGAAACCCGACACCTCTGTATCCCGTCTCGGATCCGCTGGACGCTTTATTTTATTTCTCCCTGACCACAAATCGACACTGTAAGAAAATATCTCGGGCATTTTTGAACCGTATGTATCTCATGTATCGGTTTACTGAACCACAGAAATGTATTTTCAGTGTATAGACGTGGAATTGTTCGCTTTTCTTCTGTTTATATTCTAGAGGTTTAAGCATTACGTGAGTCAACACATCAGTCATGACTGATTCAGAGAACAAGGAATTCAATCGGTAAACTGTGGTATAGTTAAAACCATGCCAAAGTCTGTGTGTGTGTGTGTGTGTGTGTGTGTGAGAGAGAGAGAGAGAAAGAGAGATGATGATGATGTTATTAAATGACGGACATATGAAGGAAGTGAATGTACATCAGATTCACCTGAGAACCTTTACTGGACTGTTAAAGGTTTTACGACAAGCACAAAACTGCTGTTTTTATTTTAGAATAAAGATTATTTATAACACAGCACCATCCTGTATGTGGAATTATTTCCTACATTTTATCCTACAGTTTTGACTTTTCTATATTTAAACATTAAACCTTTTAAACCCCAGTCAGTGTTAATAAAAGCTCCCTATCGTTCAAGTCAAACCGGGACTTGTGATGACATTTCTGGTGAATAAATATGTAAAACTGATCGCCATTTACAAAAGACTTCAAGCACAGTTGGTCCTTCAAAATCGACATCGCCGATTTGCGGAAGAGATGCATCTCTGTGTGTGTGTGTGTGTGAACTGTACACACACTCATTCACCAACACCACATGTACATTACAGGAACTCGGCTGGGAGTTATACAGTCCTGATCCAGGACATTTCCACATGTTTGTGGCCATTAAAGAAGTTCCTGGGAGGCCGGGGTTTCTGATGTGAAGCAGGCAGTCCTATCATGACTCCGGCGTACTGAGAAAACGTTCTAGCTTGATGGTTTCCAAGCACTAGTGAAACACTGGGATAAGTGCATTAGTGTAGTGTATAGAGAAATAAAGAGTTTTTTACTCTCATAAGTGTGTTCTGTTATTCTGCACAATCAAAAAAAGTCCTGGTTTGACTTAAACACC
Source organism: Heterobranchus longifilis (assembly GCA_028570985.1). NCBI lineage: Eukaryota > Metazoa > Chordata > Actinopteri > Siluriformes > Clariidae > Heterobranchus > Heterobranchus longifilis. The sequence continues at coordinate 24,668,482 of JAOVVB010000026.1, forward strand.
CCCTAATTAAAAATTCAAACCTAATTATTATGCAGTTGGTCTTTTCATAGAGACAATTTGAAAAAATGTGCAAGGTTGTTTATGATGTCATTTCATGGTCAGTCGAGTGAAGTACTACTTTTGTATTATATTATATTATATTATATATTTCACTGTATAAAATACGATTTCCAAAATGAATTATAATTAAGATTTAAGGATTTATTGTCCTTCAATTTACTACAACTGAAAAAGACCAAAACAGCTCTAAAACTAGACCAAGTATCAAACAGATCTTCTCTAATGTCTTAAATTATTATACTTTACATTACTTGATACTTTTATGATGCATACGTCTCATTACATATATATATATATACATATATATAATAAAACTCGAACCCCTTTTATATATATAAAAATCGAACCCCTGAAATGCATGTTTTGCGTTCTTAGAGCATCCCTGAGTTGTGAAAAAACTCATTTTAGATGCAGTCAAAACCACTATTTTTATAGTTTAAACACTAAATATGCTCCCAAAACACTTTAATTTAATTTCAAACTCAGCTTAATACATTACCCTTAAAATTAAAATAAAAAAATGTAAATAAAACCTCTAAACAGTACAGTACTGCACCGCTGTGTCTCCCGCACTGCTGGAATGTAAAATACAGATGTTTTTCCTCCATATGTGCTGTGATTCATGCAAGTGTGTCTTCCTTGGTATCAGTACTGTAGGGTAAATACGGTAATAATTCAGCGTCTCAGGCCGCGTTTTCCTCTACAGTCGCTTTATCTTCTCTCTAAAGTACTGAAACACGTATACAGTATTATATTTTATATAGAAAACTAGCTGAATTTACATACATTTTTGTTTACAAATTTAGTAAACTACATTGTTTGTGAAAAATTGTATTGCCACCAAAAAAAAAAACAATAAAAAATTGCAGAGGATATTTCCACAAACATTTATTAGTCAGGTTCTAAAGAAGAATTCCCGAACGAGTGAGGCTGCGAACTCTGAACCGTTACTTCACAGGAGTCGACTGTACTGGACGTCCAAAAAATAAATAAAAAATTGCAGTTTGGATTTAAATAAGTGAACATTTGGCCAACAATAATATTTCATTTTGTCACCTTTAACTTTGATTACAGAGTGCAAGTTTAAAAAATATTTAATATCTTATGCACAGAGTGCCGCTCTTTCGCAGTTTCCTGGAATATGTCCTGCCATCAGAGATCACCTAAATGTTAAGTGAAGTTTAATGGTCAGGATAAAAGAAAAAAGAAATCAAGAGTTACGTTCTAACTCCAAGTGCTAAGTCGAGTTCGCTAAGGAGCTAAAGTTTGGACTTTGGAGCGATGGAAAAGGTCATGTGACCTGATGAGTCCAGATTGAGTGTATTCCAGAGCGATGGGCGTGTCGGGGTAATAAGGGAAGCTCGTGACGTGATGCTCCCATCACGCATAGTGTCCACTGTCCAAGCCTCTGGAGACTCAGGTGGTGATAAAGTTGATTCTTATCAGACAAAAGACTCAGACGAGGCCTGCGTGGAAGAACAATGCGAGTTTATTAATAGAAAAAACATTGCAGTTGGGCACAGAGATGTAATCACACACGCGCTCTTTCAGAGAAGACTCGACAGTTCGTCCTGAAACAGCGAGCGCACCGGCACGATGAACTTCATCACAGCTGAACATGTTCACGGGCAAATATCGGCGAAACCGTACGGCAAAAG
>JAOVVB010000026.1:24670299-24692749 GCA_028570985.1 Heterobranchus longifilis
AGTATTTAAAAAAAAAAAAAAAAAAAAAAAAAGGGTCCAGCTTGTACTTTGAAAATTGGTGCGAATACGTCGTTAAGCAAATATGAACGTTTAACCTCCATGACAACACTGACGTGTAAAGATTATGGTCGCGTTGCTATGGCAACAAACTGACCGAGCTCACTTCAGCAATCGGCGTTTAAATAAGACGAGATCAGTAATGAGAAAGAAGTGACCACGTCCCGTCCAGGCTGCGTCAGATCTGACATTTGTGTTTTATTAAGTCGAAAAGAAAAAAAAAAATAAAGTCTTTGTTTGAGCACCGGCACCACGTTGGACAAAACATAGTAATAAAAAAAAAAATTAAAAAAAAAATAATAATAAAAAAAAAAACACCACCTTAGCAGCGGTCCTTACAGTCATGACGTGTGCTCGTGTGTCACGTTTTATCATCGAGGAACCTCAAACGAACATGATGCTTTTTTTAAAAAGATTTTTGACGTCGTCTGATTTGAGGCTAACTGAAGAAAACGTCGCTCTGAGCAAACGCCAGTCCTGCTGCTTGGTAACTAGTCTTGATTATCTACTTGAAATACAGGAAATACGCAACATATCTATTTTTTTTCTCTCCAAAAAAACAAACAAACAAACAAACAAACGAACGAATGAATGAATGAATAAACCCTCTGGTCTGTAAATGAGGAAATATCTACACACGCCGTCGCAGAACAACTACACTGCAAACCAAAAAGAGAGGATCTGTACGGCTCTAACACACACAGATCAACACTTCAAGACATACACATGAACACACACACACACACACTTGCTTGCTCACTCGTTCATATACGCACCTATAAACACATTCTCTCAAACACACACACACACACACATGCGTATGCACACAACCCCAGGATCCTGTCCATTAGCCGAGTCCTCCTGCCATCTCCACTCCTTTGCAGCAGCACAGAAACCAGACCCCCGTCCCCGCCCCGGGTCCGGCTCCCGCTGCGGCTCCGTTATCGTGGCTCTCGCTGGGACTGGCCGCGCTCTCCGTGGTGGTGGTGGTGTTGGTGGGAGAGCACGGGTCAGTGGCAGCGGCGGCCTCGGCGGCGCTGTTAAACACGCAGGATCTCCAGGCAGTTGTTGTAGCAGATGGCGATCCAGTCGGGTTGAGTGGACGCCCACTGCACGTTATTGATCTCGCCCTCGGCGGTGTAGGCCAGGATCGGGTCCTCGATGGCGCGCGGCATCTGCTGGATGTCCCAAATCAGGGCCTGGTGATCGTCCGCTACGTAGAGAAGAGAAAAGGGGAGTGAGAGGGACAGAGGGAGAGGGACGGAGGGAGAGGGACGGAGGGAGAGGTGAGGATGTGGATGTGGTAGAACTCACACTTCCATTCATTCATGAGTAGATGAGGGGCTCAATACTTTTGCACAGTTTTCTGTTCTGAACTTGTGTGTGCAAGTGTGTGGTACCTGCAGTACAGATGTGGCAGGAGGAGTGAGGGGCCCAGGCGATGCCGTTCACACACGCGCGGTGGTTGTTGAGCCGAGCCACGGGCGTGCACGGTACACGCACGTCCAGGATGACCACCTGACAACACACACGGCCACGGCGTTAACGCCGTCCACACACACACCCAGTACACGTCCCTTAACCCCCATCCCGAACGTGCGCGGGCGTGACGTTACCTCCATGCCGTCCATCGCCATGGTAGCCAGGTAGTTGGGGTCCTGCTTGTTCCAGCAGAGGCGGAGCAGCGGGTGGTGCTGAGGATCCTCGTAGATGATGGTGCTGTGCTCCAGGTGACGGAGGTCAAACATGCGCACCGAGCCGTCCGCTCCGACCGACGCGAACATGTCGCGGCCTCCGCCCGCACGGCTGAACGCGATGTCGTACACCTGCACACGTCACACACACGGAATTTTATACGTATACGCAAATGACTATACGGTACCAGCCGAGGAGGACTGTGTCCTCAGCGCGTCTCACCTCTTTGTCATGGGCGATGAGCTGGGTCTTGACGTGTCCCGACACCTGGTTGACTCTCCCCAGCACCTGTCCCGTCTCCAAGCCCCAGATAGTGCAGGTGGTGTCGATGCTAGACGTGCCTAAAGGAACATAGAGACGCGTGATTCAACAAAGACAGGGAAAAAAACAAAAAACAGCGAGCGGGGGTCCATTCACCACCTGAGAAAAACAATGTCACTGTTCGAGCACGTCTGTCTCTCCGCACGGTCCGAACAGAGCCTCACCGAGAAGGTTCGGATCCACCTCGTTCCAGTCGAAAGAGGTCAGAGGAGCGCAGAAGTCGGAGTTCTTGTTGTTGTTCAGGAGGCACTCGAGACGCGTCTCTGTCTCGTTCACCTGAGACGGAGAGAGAGACACACACACACACACAGAGTGAGAATAAAAAAAAAAGAGAGACAATGAGGGAGAGAGATATATAAAGCTGTGCAGGCTACAGACCCTCCAGATGCGAAGGTAGTCTCCGCTGGTGGCCAGCAGGTCCGGGTAGACGCCCTTGGTGTCTGGGATCCACATGATCTTGGTGGTGGGGTACGGGTGATCGAACGTGTTCCTGCACACAAACTCGCTGCTCTCCTCGTCCAGACCCACGAGCTGCACCTGCACAGGGGTATAAACCAGTAATAATAAGGGATACGATATTATCACGGAACCTCTTGGAACAATTTGTGTTGCAATTCTGTAAACATCACAATTTTATAAATATCCTGATTTTTAGCATTTCAAAACAATTGTAAACAAACGTATTAAATACTTTGCTCCTGACCCACAGGACGCTGTGCTGCCTGACGGTGTGCGAATCGTATAGGATTAGAGCGGAACTGTAACATTTCATCATCTCAAATGCACATATACAGTACAGTATACACTATACACCAACATATTCAGTACTTTCACTCGCATATGTTGCGTCCAGTATCTCCAGTCGCACGTGTTCCCAGTAGTGAGGAGGAAGTTGTGTGGTGCAGTTGGTGTCTCTCGACGGAGGAGAAGGTATTCACAGTGGAGTATTATCTTCGTTTTAAAAAAAAAGGTGACGGAGCGATTCCTTCCCATTCCTTTCCGTTCTTTCTCGTCCTGACACTGATTTCCTGGACACTCGAGGTTTAATCTCTGATCCCTCACATACGCTCGAGTGTCTCCTAAACCCTGCAGTTTTCATTTCATCACTTATGAAGCGTGTAACAGCCGGAGCGGACACACCGATACACCGACGCTACAAGACTAAACACGCCATAAAGCAACATGCTGTAAAGTGACGCGTCTTAATTACAAATGTGTTTTAATAAATGTTACTGATTATTGACTACAATTTTTTTTTACAATCTGTTTTGTTTGATGAGAAACTTTTAGTAACTAAGCAAATAAGTATTTTTAAACAATTGTTACATGAGAAAAAAAAAATTATTAGTTCAGAATTGTTTTAAGAAAGTCATTACAGATCTGTGACACTTCAATATATACATTTAATAAATAAATATTTGACATTCATTTATATGTTAGTATTAAATATTTGAATAAAATCTATAAAATATTTCAGTAAAGACTGACAGTTAGATAGAACAAAATTAATAAATTATAAAAACCATTTTCATCACATTTATTATTTCTTCATTCAGCCATTTACTTATTTATTCCATATTTATTCCTAGTGCTGATCAATAAGTATTGTTAAATATATGCTTCATAATGATAATAGTTAATAACTCTGAATATTTTTATTTTCATATTTGTTTCAGAATTATTAATATGTGTATAATTGTACAATATTATAAATATGGATGTTAGAGTTAAATTGTTTACAATCATTTATTTATTTTTGCATTATGTTCAAATTGTCAAACTGATTATTTAAATATTTAATTACATAAATGTTTTAGTACACTTCACATTTTATTTAAATATATAATGTTTTTTAAAATAAAAATTTCATACCTTCATTCCTTTTTAAAAATGCAATAAAAAAGTTTTTATAAATAAATATTTGACAATTGTTTTTATTTAGAATTTCAATAATTATATAAACAAACAAAACAAATATTTATTTACAACAGTTTGTCTATAATAGATTATAGTTTCTTTTCATTATATTTGCATTTATTTACACATTGATTTACTTTAATTTATCAATGTATGTCTAATTAATTTGCTTTATTAACACATTATTAATCTATATAATTATAATGAATAATTACACATAGGCCTATTACTATAAACCTAAAATACTTATTATATATTAGTTATTCATAACATACAAATTGTCCAAAAAAAAAGATTCAGATTGCTTTTATAAATAAATATTTCAGACTTTACACATAATTTACATCTTTTCAGCTATTTATTATTTCATTAATTTTTTTCTTATAAAAATGTAAGTGAATTTGTTTAGCATCACTGACACGACATACATTTTTTAATTAAAAGTTTTGTTTCTTTTCTGTTTTTTAAATATATAATTAATCTTATTTTATATTATAATTTATATACATATATAAGTACATTTACATACTTTATCGTTATATTATACCAACAATAACAAAAAAAATTCTGTAATTAAGTAAACATTTTTGACCAGAGCTTCACAATTAATTAATTGCAGTAAAAAAAAACTGGCGATACGGACCTGTGCGGTTATTTAATCCACAAAGAGGCTGCAACTTCTTACAGGTAATATACGCACAGTCAGGAATTTATGTAGAGTTTGTTAATTAATTAAGTGATTTGTCAAATTATTTGCTGTTAGTCTGGATAAAAACATTTGAATGCAAAATGTTAGTCACATGTTGCAGTTTAATAAATCGATAATGCAGTGTGTGTAAATAATTGCAATGCGATTTTTGATATTGAACCGTGCCGACCTTGAGCTCTGACACCGTAACCCTGAATACCAGAGGTGGGGAAAGCCTCCAAACTGTGGGAAAAGGCAAACTCTGAGTGAATTAGTCTCAACCCCACTGATTACACACATTTACAACAGTCTCAGAACACCGCGAGCGCTAATTAGACTAATAAGGTGTGTGTTAGAAGCTCAGCATGCCCGCGTTAGAAGCTGCACGCACCGGCATGCTTGCAGCCACCTAACCCGCGCGCTCACTGTCGAGGTGCGTTCAGAGACTTTGATGGCATTTGAGGCAGGAAAACATCACAGTTAAATGCAGATAATCCGTTCCAGTCACCCAAAAATATTACCAATATATTTCCAACACTATACAGTAAGTCCACTAAATATGGAATGAGTTCCGTTCCGAGAGCTTGTTCCAATTTGCAAAAATATGGTTATAATGTTGGAAATTGGTAATATTGGTAAGATCTTTTGGGTGGCTGGAACAAATAATCTCAATTAACATTATTTCCTATGTGAAAATGCATTTTCCAATCCGGATTAAATTCCTATTGATGAGGTACCACTGTATTTAAAGTTAGTTTGTATTGTTTAAATGCTGCCCTTGCTTTTTAAGTGAGAAAACTAATGTTACATTTAATTAACCACTAAACTTTTTTTAAAGTTGGGGTTGTTGTTGAAATGTAATATTGAATCAGGATATTGATAAAAATCGTGAATCACAAGATTAATTGAATCAGTAAATAAAGTGGCGCAAAAAAACCTGCTGCTGCAGCAATGATTTGTGATAAAGCACATATTAAATCACAACTGAAGGCTAATAAAGTGGTGGCCTCCTCTGAGCCACCACTGCCACCACTTTGTTGTTGCACCACCCACTGAGGTTTCTGAGCGGAGCAACAAAAACGCATTTCTATGGCGTTGCATTATTAAAAATTGCTTGCATTAAAATCCTCCGTTCTGCCTTTAAAAAAACAAAAAAATCTAAAAATGGGAATTAGTCTCAAAACCCGCTCATTACACACGCTTACACCAGTCTCAATACACAGCGAGCGCTAATTAGTCAAAGATTATGTGCATCACATCACAAGCCTCAATCCGCACATTCACTGTCAAGTTGAGTTTTAAAACTTTGGAGGCGGTAAAACATGGCACATTCAATTTTATTTCATCCTGTTTTGTAGGAGTGAATTATTTTCCGGGTTTACAGCGGACGGCAGAGATACGCGCTGCTCAGTAAAATGTCAAATTCTTGTATTTGAAGTTTGCTTGGTTTTTTTTAAAGAGAGAAACGTTATGTTATAAGAAACGGCCTACATTTAGTTACTTACTAAACTTTCTTTAATGATTAAAAAAAAAATAAACATCGTAGACAATTTTTAAAATAAAATCAGGGTATTTATTTAAAAAATCCGGAATCGCATTATTTTTTCCCCGCCGAATCGGTACCGAGGTATCGTGGTAATATCGTATCGGTGGGTGACTGCAGATTCCCGTCTCTACTGAACACAGAAACAGAGCTAAAAACAAAAAACCAATCAGCGGCTGCAGCCAGCCATGACGCGCGTGTTTATTAAAGTAACATTACATCAAAGCTTGTGAATGATAAAAGAGTTGAATGGAGGCTGAAATTGTTACTTTGTTGTTGTATTCCTCCACGAAGCTGCCGAGCGCGAGGCGGAAGCGCTTGTCGGGCCGCACGCTCCAGTTCATGGCGTAAACCGTCCAGGGCGCCTCGTACTTATAGATCTCCTTCCTCTTGCCGTGCAGAGACATCTCTCCCCTCAGATTACACACAGATCGTAGAGAAACAACCGCCGTGTGTGAGAGCTCTGTGTTAAGGCCGGGAGCCGTTCACACACACACACACACACACCAGAATGTCCCACACTGCTTCTGCTGCTGCTGTTTTTCTCTCTAGACAAAGGAGACTGTCATGGAGAAACACACACACACACACACCGATCCGCAACGCAGCTAAACACCCGGGTTACTCTCCGCGGACTCACTGCTCAACACCATCTCATGCACAACTTCCCAATCCTGGCCTGGTTTACATCAATAATGCGCTAAATGTTCTGCGTTTAAAAAAAAAAGACCTCCCGTGTGTGTGTGTGTTTTTTTTTTCGGGTCAGCAGAAGAGACAGAGGATTTCTCATCCAGAATGTCTTTCAGAATAAAAGTCGCCACCTGAAGCAGACGAGATTCAAATCCTAATTTTATGTCTCACACACAAGCATGCACTGTAGGATGCATGAAGCGTGCAAGGAAATGCTTGCAAGACTTAAAGTAGAAAGACGATGCTGCAGTGAATGCTGCAATACTGCACTAGAGACACATTAGGAACTAGATGTCTGTACGCTACACTGACACTACACTTAGTTCTTTACACTACACTTCTATGAACTACAGGAGAATAAATAGACTAGGAACTAGAAATACACAATGAATGAAACTAGGAAGATACGAGAAGTACACTATGAAAGATACTATAAAATACACCATGAAAGACACCATGAATGACACTATTTCACTCTGAAATACACTTCGAGAGACACTAGAAAGACAGTACATCATGAATGACACTAGAGAGACACTATGAAATACACCATAAAATACACTGGAAAGACAATCTGAACTAGAATAAATACACTAGAATTCTGTATACTGCAAATAGATCTAAGATAGCTAGAAAAACATTATAAATACACTATGGAAGTCACTAAAAAACACTAGAAATACACTATAAAAGACACTAGAAATACACTAGGGAAACAATATGAACTATAAATATACTATGAACTAGAATTCTACACTACACTTAGAATAAATACATTATGACCTAGAAAAAAAAATACACTAGAAATACATTATACATACATTATGGAAGTGATGTATGTATAATGCATACACTCGAAAGACACTAGAAAGACAATCTGAACTAGATTAAATACACTATGAACTACACTTCTATGAACTAGAAATACAGTCTGAATGCTGCAATATTAGAGAGAACACAAGAGAATACAATTAAACTATTTGCATTGATATTAAAAATTCAAGCTGTAAATTAAGTTCATTCATTCATTTTCTATACACTTATATGACCTATCACACCATGAAAGACACTAGAAAGACACTATAAAATACACCATGAATACACTATAAAATACACTAGAAAGACTTTAAATACGTACACTAGAAAGACAATATAAACTAGAATAAATCCACTATGAACTAGAATTCTATACAGTACACTTCTATGAACTTGAAATACTGTCTGAATGCTGCTATATTAGAGAGAACACAAGAGAATACAATTAAACTATTTGCAATGAAATTTACAAATACACTATGAAATACACCATTAATGACACTAGAAAGACACTAGAAATGCATCATAAAAGACACTAGATAGACACTAGAAAGACTATGAAATACACCATAAAGTTCACTGGAAAGATGTTATGAACTAGAGTAAATACACTATGAACAAGAATTCTATACACTACACTTAGAATAAATACACTATGAACTAGACAAAAATACACATGTCACATAAACCAGCCAACTTGGGAAAACCCACCAAGCATGGGGAGAACATGCAAACATACCCAAGGCAGGAATCAAACCCTCGACCCTGGATGTGCGAGGCCCCAGTGCAAACCACTAAGTCACCATGCCACTTGGAAATTAAATTACAAGATTAAGAAAGATTTTAAACCATACAGGAATATTAATTCATTCTTCTAAACTGCTTTCATGTACAGGGTCGCAAGGGGCCTGGAGCCTATACCAGGAGACTTTGGGTACAAGGCGAGGTACACCCAAATTAAGTTACAAAATAAAATACTGTAGTTTTTTTAAATCCCAAACCAGTTTGTGGTGCTTCTAGTCAGGTACTCTCTATGGGTGTAAAAGTTTGTTAGCACATTGGAAGGAGTATCAATAATGTTTCCTCTTTTATTGTATATTCTCCCTTTATTAATAATAATATTATTATTAATATTATTATTATTATTATTACACTGATAGTGCTGATGATAATGACAGTTTTTCTTCTTCTTCCTCCCATTATTATTACAATTATGGTGCTGCTGATTCTTCTTCTAAATCTTTTTTTCTTTCTTTGTGGTTTTCATCACTAGTGTTTCTTTTTATCGCTGCAAAGTTGTATAATATATAATGTAAATATAACTGTGTAAGAATCGATCCTCTGAGTAAAAGTTAAAAACAAGTTTTTAAAAACTTTTTTGTTTTTAAATAATGATAGTAATAAAATAAAAAAGTTACAGCCTTAACAATGCCTGATATAAAGCACTGAGACTGGAGACTCCTCCTCAAAATGCTTCGTACAATTTCCTGTGACAGTTTTTCACTAAGAAAATAATGATCTACATTTTATATTATTTTTTTAAAAAGAGCTTGAAAATACTTTAAAACTATAAGCTGATTACTCTTAGCCGTGGTTTAAATATAGCCAGACTCTTCTTGTAGGATATTTTTAAACCGTTCTGCACACACCATGCCAGGGTCCTGAAATGTAGGTGTGCGCATGTGCGAAAATGGTGTACCGTCATCGATAAAGGAGTCGGTTCATTGAGTCAAATCTGTAAGAAGGAGGAGTCGTTTTACTTTAAGACATGAGGGGTAAACATATATATTACCGGCATTGATATAACAAAAAAAAAAAAATACTGAAAATGAAAAAAATTACATAGCATATTACATTGCAATCACATTAAATGGGTGATTGTAAAAAAAAAATAAAGGAGTGAATTGATGAGTCGCCAAAATGTCGACTCTTTTTGGCGAGTCCAGTCAAATGACCTGATTCACTGATGCGCATGCGCAGTGAAAATCTGCTTCATGACAGAACCTGGGAGTCTCGCAAGGACCTGCTAAGTGAAACCACAGGGCCAGGCTTTAAATACATATTTTTTTTATATTAAAGGAGGAAATATCGCAGGTAAATACATACATTGTAAATTTGTGCTGTTATTTGTGGTAAAATAGTTTAAACGTGAGTGTTTCTTCGATATTTGTCGCGTCTATGTGCTTTAACTAAGTGCTAAGATTGCTAGCATAAAAACCGTTTTCTCTCATGCGTTGCACGAGCGTCATGTTATAATGCTAATTGAATAATAAAACAGTTTCTGACACGGATTAAAACGCATCGCTTGTCTTTACACACGCTGGAAAACAGGTTTGTGTGCATGTATTTTGTGTAACATTAGTAAGAAACTGCTTGTGAAACTGCTAATGCTAACTAATAACTTACCTCATCGAATAAGCGCACGCGACGCGGATTTAACGCTAGTTTATTAGCATTTGCTAAAATGTGTAATTGAATTAATTCAGCAATTAAGCATGTTAGATAAACTAACACGTTTAAGGTTGTTTTTAGGGACTAGGTTTGTCAGCTAAAGCAGAAGGAAATCATGGTAAAGTGAGAAAGCTGACCTGCTAGTCTGGTATTAAAGGGGTTTATAAGTAACGTTTGGTAATTTTTCAAACATCATTATTTCGCCCATGCTTCAAAATGTAAAATTTCATCTTCCCTACCAAGTTAGTTCTTTATAATACACTGTGTCCTGATTTATTTTTTCCTTAAACAGTCGAGTGAAGGTTAGAATAGGAATCATTAGCACAATAGGAAATTGATTGAGCAATAACATGAAGAATGTATCAACATAGAAGGAACAATACCTCTGGGCCTGAATGAACAGTATACCTTCACCTGAAGGTCAAAAGACACATTTTGGACAGAGAGAACAGGGGTAAAGAAACCATCTACCTGCAAGTGGAAATTCCTTTTCTCAACAGCCGTCTGCTATTTTTTATGTTGCGTTTTCATCCATCCCCAGAAATATCAAGACCTCATTATATGTCCAAAAGTAATACCTAAAGAACACAGCATGAATTTTCAGACAGAGGAGAATCCTTTGACCTTGGAGGATTCAAGTATGAGGACCAACTTCCCTCAGACTGAAGAAGCTACTTGCATGGATGTGTAGTGAAACCAAACAAGAAAGAAGTCCAGTATTGCCATGACTCAACTCCCAGATCTTCAGTGAAAACTTTAATCCTGGTCAGGGTCTTATGGGATCTGGAGACTAGCCTAGGAATGCCGGGAATACATCCTGGACACTGGTTTATCACTGGGTATATCACATAGCTTTGTATTCCTGCATCAAATAAAAGTTAAAGCTTAATAAAAAGAGACTTTGTCATTAAAGTAATACTATGGATTTTTTTTTGGTAGCTCTCAGAAACTAGCAGTAGTAAAGAGAACGTAAGGATAAGATAAAAATAGATAATTATTCTAAAAATATAGCTATAACTATGTATACAATGGAATATATATGTGGTGGGACTCGGATGGTGCAAACAGGAATTGTCAATAAAAAGAAGGTATTGTACAAATTATATTAATTGTATTTACAATTATATTAATTTGGATGTAAAGTGTTCATGCAAATCTGTATATAATTAAAACTCTACTTTGAGTTAGGACTGAAAAACTGAGTTTGTTTACGTAATAACAGAAGGAGAATAGGGGGATAAGGGTGTATTAACCGTATAATCCTCAATGCTAATCCGGTTGTTTGAATCTTAAGCAGAGTAGATGTACACGTTTAAAACGTTTAGATTTACAGCTAACTCTCGCTCATGTCCCAGGGCTTGGAAATGTATCTAACCTAGCATTACCCTTGCTATAATTTCTGCATGTGCATTGGTTTTGTTTCTGTGCTTCCAGGCTGAGTAAGCGATGAGGCGCTGTCTCTTGCTACTCCCTGCGCTCCTGCTGCTGCTGGCTCTGCCGGATACCAGGGGGCGCTACAATGACGACTTCGACGACGGCGAGGACCTGGCCGAGTTTGACGACAACGACTTCGCCGAGTTTGAGGACGTCTCGGAGGACCCGGCAGTCGAGGCAGAGAAAGAGCCTCCAACCAGACAGACACCTTCGTTTGCACCCGAGGAGGAGGATGAAGACGAAGCCACTGTGGAGAACGAGGATGGGCAGGACGAGTTTGATGATGGAGATGGACAGGTAAGCTTGATGCACTTTCACAGTTGAGATGTAAGCCAAGGATGAGGTTCTTGTCTTCAGCTGTGCCTCCCTCTACAGATATGGAGGAGAAGGTTGAAAACTCCGCTTTTTTCAACTTTCTCTGATAATACAATTCCAAATGCAAAGAAATCAATTTGCTCATAAAGAAAGAACATGGGATGTGAAAGACACATTTGCTGGTTGTCTAAAGTTTTACTTAAAATTTAGCCAGCTACTTTATTTTAAATACTTCAGAAAGGCAGAAGGTCATTCAGTAATTAAAAAAGTTTTTTCTTTTAAAATACTTTTATTATTCACTGGTTAAGGATTTCCTTGGCGTTTTCTGAATACGCAGTTATTTTTTTTTGTATGTGTGCTTTTACAGGATCAGGACATTTATACTATTTATGACAACGAGGAGTTTGAGGGCCAAGTCACGACCAGCCCGTCCAACAAGGACACGCTCACCTACCAAGAGGTAAAAGATCTCGACACTCTAGCTCTGCTGGACCACATTTACACATGGATACTTCGAATGATAGACGACCCTGTATGTTGTACTTATGTGTCTTAGGTCCCAGCACATCTGCAGAACAGCTGGGAGAGCTATTACATGGAGATCCTGATGGTGACCGGTCTCCTGGCTTACATCATGAATTACATCATCGGCAAGAACAAGAACAGCAGACTGGCTCAGGCTTGGTTTAATTCCCACAGAGAGCTTCTGGAGAGCAACTTCGCCCTCGTTGGTGAGTGTCTCTTCTTCTCATAACCGTACTCTGCTCTGAATTTTTTAAAACATTTTTTCCCTCATTGACCTTCGTTTGAAACATTTCTAAGTCTGGGCAGTATTAGGTGACTGGTTATGTAAAACATTGTTCTTTTTATTGTTGAGATTAATCCCTTTGCTATTTTTTGTATGACGTGCAGGTGATGATGGGACGAGTAAGGAACCCACCAGCACGGGGAAGCTGAACCAGGAGAATGAGCACATCTACAACCTGTGGTGCTCAGGACGTGTCTGCTGCGAGGGCATGCTCATTCAGCTCAAGGTAGAGCTGTTGAAACTTTTCAGTCAAAAATAAAAGCCACGAAATAGTTATTTTGTAATGTTGTTTTAGGATTGATGTCTCTAATAAGTATTTAAGCTTATGACATGATGCAAAATGCAAATCTAAAACCATCATAAAGGCCGTGTAACAAATATTTGTACAAAAAGAAAATAGTTACTACAGAGTGCTTAAATATACACCCAGCACATCCCGTTAATGGTTACTCATTAACATTCCTAATAAAATAGACAAATTAGAAATATAATAAAGGTGATAGAAGAAGATATGATGCATCACAATGCAAAAAAATTTAACAAGCATTGAGATATGTACGATATCAGCATTCTGTTAATTAGGCATGTAATGAAGTTACAGTGTAAAACATTACATCTATAGAGTGAATAGATAGAGTTAGAGAGAGTTCATCTATAGAGTTAGAGAGTATGCTGGTCACATGATTGCATCTGGTTGGTAACACCCAAACATTTCTTTATAATCTTTATACGGTTACATGACCTAGGGCTGGGCAATTAATCAAAACTAAATTTGTAAAACCAACAATCAGAACCTTTAATCTTGCCCATGCTAGATGTTTATTTATTTTTAAAAATGCTTTTAATACTTTTCCCACTGCATGTTCATGTGCTGTCCCCTTGAAAACGTGCAGCTGCATGTGTAAAATGGAGAATTCTTTCAATTTTATAACTGTTGAAGCTTGAGGCAACCCAGTCTGTATGCCTGGTGGAGCCTTGTCTTTGTGAATGCTCTTAAACAATGTAATAATATAGGATATTAAATGCAGCTCTGTTTGATTGTTTTTTTTTTTTTAGTTTCTTAAAAGGCAGGATCTGCTGAACGTGCTTGCCAGGATGATGAGGCCTGTTTGTGATCAAGTGGTAAGGGAATATTTATATGTGCACTCTATTAACTGTTTGTAGATTAGAGTGGTTATTTTTTTTTTGTTCCTCACTTTTTCACAGCAAATCAAAGTAACCCTGAACGATGAGGACATGGACACATTTGTGTTTGCAGTGGGAAACCGGAAAGCCATGGCGCGCATGCAGAAGGAGTTGCAGGACCTGGTGAGGACACACTTTCTATCCTTTGTAACAAACAGGGGCTCTCCGTCACCCAACTATTATTTATACATTTTTTTTTAAACCTTCCTTTGTGTTTCCTCCTGTCTTGTTCTTCAGAGTGAGTTCTGCGGGGACAAGCCCAAGTCGGGGGCGAAGTACGGCCTCCCTGACTCTCTGGCCATCTTATCAGAGATGGGCGAGGTCACGGATGGAGTGATGGACAATAAGGTTGTAGGAGGCTAATGGTGTAGTCTGACCTACCAAATATTCTCTACATTCTAGTATTGCATGTTAATAAATAACTTTGATTTCCTCTCGTCTCTTAGATGGTACATTACATCACCAACCACGCCGACAAAATAGAGTCCATCCATTTCTCGGACCAATTTTCTGGTCCAAAAGTTATGCAAGAGTAAGTAGTTTATTTATTTATGCATACTTGTGTGATGTGTATGTTTTAATGCGTATGAGCCCCTGAGTTTAAGGATGCAAACTTGAAACTGATTAACTTGCAAAGAGTCAGGTCGCCTGCATAAGACTAATCATGTGACCTTAATGACGAGAACGCAGACAAATATTCAATAATAAGCATACAATAAGTTCCAAAATGACCCTGAATGAACTGTGACCACAAACTTAGTTCTAGATTTTAAATTCAGGTCTACGTTTAAACAGTTCACACTGATCAGCCATAGCATTAAACCCACCTGGCTAAAATCATGTGGATTCCCCTTGAACCACCTTGAACTTTTTTGTCAGGGTATGGATCCACAAGATCTCTAAATGTGTGCTATGGTATTTGGCACCAGAGATCTTGTTGTAAGGTGGGGTTTCCATGGATTGGAATTTTTGGTCCAGAACGTCCCACCAATGCTTGATTGGATTTGCATTAATTTGAAGCCCAATTTAACAACTTGAGCTCTTTATCACGTTCCTTAAACCATTCCTGAATGTGGCAGGGCGTGTGGCAGGGCGTGTTTTCCTGCTGAAAGAAGCCACTGCTATTATGGAATATTGCTGTTTAGTGGGTAGTAACCACTGCATACTGGGGGCCACCCACAAGACCTGCAGTATTGGAGAAACCCTGACTCAGGTGTCTGGCCATCACAATTCAAAGTCTCTAGAAAACTTTTCACATTTTTTTCACATTTTTATTTTGTCATGAGCTCAAAGCTAAACTTCAGACATGCCAGAAATTCCAGATATTGAGGTTGCAAAAGTACTTTTGTGAGATTTAAAGGGATCATGAGCAGTTTTTCAAATTCAATTGCAGACTGTAATGGGTTAGATTGCTGACATAAATGTGTGATTTAAGTCACACTGGAGCACAGGTTCCAGCGAATTAGCTATATTGAACTAGATGTGTTGGAGCAGGGGAAACCCTAAAATGTATAGGAGAAACAAAATCTGTCTCTTATAGTTAAAGGAATATTTTAAATGCAGATGACCCCTGCTAAGTCGCAGTTCAGGGTCTGCATCCTCAGTCGTTCGCAGATTTTTCCCTAGAACGAAACTAATAATTGTTTGTGAAAACCGCAAATCTCCTCCGCAATATCTTTTATGGGTTTTTTTTTTGTGGCAATATATAATCTTTTAATAATAAACTATTAAGAACAACATAATTTACAATTTTTATAATATAAATATGAATGTAAATGCAGCTAAATGTCCATATAAAATATAATCATGTCTACATTTTTTTTTTTTAATACTGTAGGGAGAATACAAAGCAACTGTAGAGGAAAACGCAGCTTGGGACGGTGAATTATTACTGTGTTTACCCTACAGTACTTGTACCAAAGAAAACATGCTTGCGTGAATTACAGTACATATAGGGGTAATGGTATAGGTATCAGTATTTTACATTGTAGCACTGAAGGAGACATAGCAGTACTGTACAGAACAGTATAGGGGATGTAATGTGTTAAACTGAGTATGAAATGAAGTTGAAGTGTTTTGGGAGCATATTTAGGTCATAAACTATAAATACAGGCAGTTATAGCCTTTTTTTGGGGGGAACCACATCTCCAAAATTCTCGAGTTTTCATATGTGCTCTAGGAACGCAACCTCCGCGAATTTCAGGGGTCGACTCTGTTGTTGTAAAGAAAAAAAAATAGTAGATTGTGGATTTCTCTCATGAGCTCATTTGTTAATCTGAACATATGAATACCATTTTTCAGTTTTATGAAAGTGACGAGTATTAAGGAGATTACATTTTGTTGTACGTGTTATCTGTAAAACCCACACACAGAATTTATTAAATTGGAATTTAAACATGCCCCTTGACAATTTGTGTGTTTCAGGGAGGGTCAGCCCTTAAAGCTCCCTGAGACCAAGAAAACGCTGCTGTTTACATTTAACGGTAAGAGACCTCAAAACACAGACGACACACTGTCTACTTTTGTAATGTTTCATAATTCTGTACCTGGACATTTTGCTGTCTGGGTTTGATGTTAAATACTTGACTGAGTAAAAAAAGTGTGTATCTGTGTGATTGCAGTGCCTGGAATGGGTAACACTTATCCCAAAGACATGGACAGCCTTCTGCCACTCACGAACATGGTGATCTACAGTATCGACAAGGTCAAGAAGTTACGCCTCAACAGAGAGGTGAGCGCTCATGCTCATGCACACACTCACAATGATGTACCTTATAACAGATTCCTTTAAAAAGTGCGTGTGTTTGTGTAGGGAAAGATGAAGGCAGATCGTAACCGTGCTCGTGTCGAGGAGAACTTCCTGAAGCAGACTCACGCCCAGAGACAGGAAGCTGCGCAGACACGCCGGGAGGAGAAAAAGAGAGCGGAGAAAGAGAGGATCATGAATGAGGAGGACCCTGAGAGACAGCGCCGCCTTGAGGTAGGAGAAGAGAAAATGCCGAGTCTGCAAAACGGTCAAGCCAACAGATTAGAATAGTATTTGTGAAGAGTGATCAGTCGAGTGTAAAGTGACCATGATGATATTCAAATGCTGTGATTTGACATTTATGCCAGATGCCTTAACCAGACTTTTTTTTAAAAATGTTGTACGAAACAGAATTCAGTACATTTTTGGACTTTCTGTACCAGTTCTATAAATTTTGCATTGTTTTAGACTTTATTAGTATCTCTCAAATTTGATGATGCATACAGGAATTTATCATGGAAGGTGTGTGCAACAGTCCACATTTAGTTCTTTTTTTTCCTTTCCTTTTTCTTCCTTGCAGGAGGCTGCTCAGCGTCGAGAGCAGAAGAAGATGGAAAAGAAGCAGATGAAAATGAAGCAAATTAAAGTGAAAGCCATGTAAAACACACACAAACATACATGCATACAAATTACACTGCTTCCATAGCTGCTGGCATCTGAGAATGTATCCACTGCTTCCACTGATGGCTAAAATCCAAACCTGTACCAGTTCAAACAGCTCTTCGATATCAGGACGTTTTTTTTTTAAAGAAACTGTTTCCACTTTAATTCCTTGCTCCCCCGCCACTGTCCAGTCGTCACCCTGTGGGTCACTGGGTTATTAATGATGTGTGTGAATTGTTTTCAGTCGATGATGTATCATCTAGTCTTCGGGTTATCACTTTCTCCCAATAAAGGTGTGGTGTTGCTGTGAAAGCAGCACCCTCCTGATTGTTAAAAGTCCCACGTTTATTTGAAACCTGAACCTCATGCAGCTCGTGATTGGTTGGAATAAAAGCTGGTTTTGAATTTTGCCAAAGATTGATCTACAGTCTGAAACAAGAATTTCACACTCGAGTGTTTGCGATTTAAAGTTTTCCATATGCCAGAGGCGTTCAAGTCGAACCGGGATTTTTTTTTATGAGTGTAAAAACTCCTATTATTTCTCTATGTAATCCCCTGCTACACTAATACACTCCTCCCAGAGTTTTACTAGTGCTTGGATACCATCAAGGTAGAATGTTTTCTCAGTATGCCGGAGACATGATTCGTCTCTGAAACACTGGCCTCCTAGGAACTCCCTTGGTGACCAAACAAGTTGAAATGGCTTGGAGTGAGGGCAGAACTGTATGGGGGATCTAACTGATGCTTCGAGCCACATCAGTCCTCCTTTAAAATGTTTGAACAAGAGCCTCATTGCTGTACTGTGCTTGAAGGCTTCTAAAGATGTCTAACGGTTTTATGCCTTCATTCATAAGAAATTTCATCACAAGTCCTGGTTTGACTTTTAATGCCTCTTGTAGTAGTAGTATTAAAATAAAGTTTTTATTTTAATTCACAATTTTATATTTGCTTTCTAACTACTGTAAGGTCAGATTAACATTGTCCAGGCAAAAGCAGTCACACATTTTTGCAAATAAATACTTTGTATTTTGAATTTTAAGCCTTTAATCACACACCATCAAGTGTGAAGTTCAGCTTGAGAATTTACATCTTGCATTACAAACCACCAAATCCACTAATCCGATTCCAGCTGCTATGACCCCCCCCCCCTCTTCTGGCTGCTACTGTTTGGGGTCATCACATGTTCTACTCCAAATTTTTAATTTATTACATAAAAAACCCTACAAAACACTCCTGGTTTAGTAGCAGCATCTGAGCAGCCACTTTTAGTTAGTACACAGTAAACAGTGGGAGATCCATGTGAAATCAAATACACTACCTTTAAATCTAGTTCATGAAGAGTTTTTTTTTTTTTTTTTTTTTTTAATTAGTCAGCTGAATTTTAACAGCAGTGTGTATGTTTTGAGTTTGTCCCAATGATGTGATAGTGATAGGAAAACTTTTAAAGCTACTAAACTGCCATGATGCAATGATTAGCTTTAGCATAGAAATACTGTTTGGTTTTTTTTTTTTTCTTCTTTTTTTTCTTCTTTTCCCTCGATCCTAATACAATTTATTACGGAGTCTAAAGACACAAAGTTTCATAATTTATAATGGTATGTTAATTCTGTTGTACCCGGATTAAACAAGATTACTAATAATCACTTTTAAATG
The DNA here is from genome assembly GCA_028570985.1 of Heterobranchus longifilis. Taxonomy (NCBI): domain Eukaryota; kingdom Metazoa; phylum Chordata; class Actinopteri; order Siluriformes; family Clariidae; genus Heterobranchus; species Heterobranchus longifilis. The sequence goes on from JAOVVB010000026.1 coordinate 24,689,282, forward strand.
TCTGGTTTGTAAGATTTAAAACGATTAAAATTATAGAATTGTTTGAACTCTATAAACACAGATGGATTCGAAAAAAAATAAGCACTGGATCTGGTTGATTCATGTCAGGCTTCTGTTTTAAACATTTCTAGCCCTGATTTTTCTCAGCTTTGCTTCCCTTTTTTGGAGGGCGGGGGGTTTATTTTAACCTCTTTAATCAGGATTGTTTTTTTCCCCCATGTAAATTACAGTCCACATTTCAGCCTGCAGATGAATGTGACTTTTTTTTTTTTTTTTTTTTTTTTTTGGAGAAGTAGAACAACTGCTTCCCCAGGCCAGTTCTCTCCTGTAGGTCAGTACAGAACTTCCATGTCACGTCAATGCTTCCCTTGATTCTGCACTGAGCTGTGCAGTGTGTATGGGTTCTTCCATATCAGAGGGTGGTGCTGCTGCTGTAATGCCACACCTCAACTGTCTTGTTTCGATCTTCGAACCTTTGCGTCAAAGCTGTAGTTGTCCTGATTTCACCAGCTGGTTTTTTTTTTTTTTTATGTGAACTGGGTGAGTAAGAAAGTACACGGCATGTTTTCTAATACTGTGCTTATGCAAAATCAGTCAACTGTTTTGTAGGGGGAAAAAAATCATTTTTTTTTCTTTTTTTTTTTTTTTTACTTCATTAGAAAGGGCTCAGCAATCTGTCATCGTTGACCCACTACAATCAATTTATGTATTGAATTTTTTTAAAAATTATTTATCTTGTACGTGTGTGGTTCATCTGTCACAAGTTTCTTGGTGATGCGCATAAGAAGCGCTTAACTTCAGCTTGTTTCTGTTCTGGTTGTTTTTGTGCTGAAAGAGACACTGAGCAAAACTAAATAAAACATGCACTGAACAATTTAACTTAATTTAATTGTTTTGATTAATTTTATTTAATAACAGCATTTTTTAAAATTCTAGTATTAAAACAAATGCAGCATAGCAAGTCAAATCCATCTCACTTATTAGATGTATTTTATTGTGATTCTTTGATTCTAGAGATGTTCGATGCCCATGTGTCCTAGTCTTTTTATTTAGGGCCAAAGTCACCTAGCCAAACTCAGTGATTGGCTAATCTCAGAATCCTTAAATGTCCAAGATTCACCTAAAGTACATCTGTCAAGAAAATAAACAGAGGAATATAGATCCAAACTATGTTAGCAGAAAGAAATGTATGTATATGTAGGACAAGGAAATTATGATATTACATTTAAGCGTTTACATTCAAACTGATGCATGATTTTTTTTTTGATTGCTCAGACACATTTCTTGAAATTATGCTCCATTTGCCAAAACCACACACAATTTCCACAATCTTTGTTTCATGTCAAAACCACATCTCCCATAAAACATCTAAATCAAGCTTTGCCTTCAAACACCACACAAAAGCCTTCAAATGCAAACAGATTACAAGTAAGCCATTACTCACTCATTTTAAAGCACTACAGTAAAAACCTATTCGTGAGCATGGCATGCATGGTTATCCCACAAAGAAAAGGACCTTTATACATGATGTACGTGATATGAAAAGACACGTACCCTCCCTAGCTTTAAAAAAAAGAAAAGGTAGTGATGAATCCTTGGTTGTTCGTGAACCACTTTGATAGCTGGAGCAGCCTGGAGGAAACTGACATGGTCCCAAATGGTAGCGTTCTTGTTATGCTGGCTCCCTCTGGTCTAAGTAGGTCTTCCATGATCTCTCGGATGATTGAGGAAACCCAGACGAAACAAGTTGTTTTATGGACTGAGGATGGCATGGAGTGTGTTGGACCCCTTGTTGGCTGAGGGCATCCCACATGGTCACATTCCCTCTTTAATAGCTAGTAACGTTTACAGTGGACTGGTGGCCAGTTATATCACACTGCCGCCTTCTCCTTTTGGTAAGATTAAATCCTGCTTCGTCAACGAAGATGTGTTCATGAGGAGTATCTCTGGCTTCGATTTCAAAGATTCTCTACAAAGAGATGAAACAGTACAGTAGATGATTTCTTTGATTGAACACATTGATGGAGTACAGAATAAAAATAAGTCATTATATAGCCTGTATGGGTTTAATACATAACAGTACACATGTACATTATACAGAATGAAAAGTTATACTTGGAAATGTTTTAAATGCTGTTATTTTGACTTCGAAGAATTTGGCCAGGTGGTGTGGTGCTGACTGCATCAATGACGTGGAAGATTACCTCATCCTCAATAATTGTCCTCTCTCATGTATCGCATTCAAGTGAATGATCTTTTTGACCATATTGCAAATGACAACGACGAGTGCTTTATTTGTAACACATGATTTACAAAGCAGGTGTAAAATCTTTTATTTGCATCAGGTAGTTGGGAAGCCATGGATGATTTCCATTCTTTGCTCTTTTGAAAGCCGCCATCTTCTGTGCTTCCATTAGGTCATAGTTGGCTGTTCTACAAAAAGACAAGTACTGGTGGAATGAAGGTAAACCATCCATTTACAAAATAGGATCATACAGTAACTCTAAATTGCTGTAACTGTACATATGGCACAATAAAATACAAAGCATTTTGAAGAGCCTACGGTACAGTAGAGCAGACATTTACAGTACATGTACTGTATCTACAGCACTACAAAGTTACAGTAGACAGTCGTATGTAAATTACCTACCTATTCTCATTTTTGAAGGTCTGGATTACAAGGTTGCTCTGAAGTGGCTCATATTCCCTCATCAACCTCCCAAGAACATGTTCAATTAGAGCTGCATGAATCTCATCAGAGACCGTTTGTCTCATTGCTCTTCCACCTCCTCTTATGTCATCTTCCTTTATCCTTGTGTCTTTGTACATCCATTGTTCCAAAATAAGTGACTTCGCCCAACAAGCATCCTCCCCCATCCTCTGGTTCTGATTGAACAACTTAGACTCTTAATGTTTCCACCTGGGGAACTGTGGACTAATTGGGTTGAAGCTGTGTTGAATTAAGTTAATGATAAATGCCACTCCTAAATGCGTACATGGCATAGCCAGTAGTGTATGAAGGGAATTGTGTGTAGAGTAATGGCAAATGTGTCTTTGCTAGATGACATCATGGTTTGGGATGTGTAGTTGGTTTGCCTTTCAATAACTGATTCCTTGTATACTCCAGCAATTTTCCCAAAATTAATCAAGCATACAGTATCCAGTATATGTAATCTATAGCATTTCTGGAATTGTAGCATATAAATAATAATAGTAAAATAAAAGTTAACTTTAACCCCATTCCTCACTCCTGGCCATTGGAATTGGCAAAAAAGAAAACTATCAGTGAATAAACTTGCTAGGTTTCTAGTCATGATTAGACACCCAGTTTACATAAACTGTACAGGAATATTACAGGCATCGCAACCTCAGAAAACTTAGGCAGGAACATAAGCACTGAGCCCTCAGAACACTGAAACCTCTCCCCATCATTGGGTGCTATGTAAGGGTAGACTACAAAGCACATTC
>JAOVVB010000026.1:24692849-24715382 GCA_028570985.1 Heterobranchus longifilis
AACCCTGCCTGCTCCAGGGGCGCTGTAAAATGGCTGACCCTGCGCTCTGACCCCTGCCTACTAACAAGAAGCTGGGAAATGCCGAAGAATAAAGAATTTCACTGTGCAGTAATGTATGTGTGATGAATAAAGGCTGCACTGAACTTGAACTTAATTTTGAAAAAAGAAATAAATAAAAAAATAAGATGAACATCAATATAAAATAACATAAAATTAGAATTTTCACCAGATGAAATATATCTATATCAAAGATTAGGCATGATAAATATTTAAACATATACATTTACATTGAAACAACTACTTACTTTTCGCTAACAGCTAATTCGAAATAATTTTATCCAAATTCTGTTCGAGTCCTCATATATCGCAGCAATTTGCCAACAATTGGAAAGTAAAAAAAAAAAAACATCACATTTTTAACCACCTAAAATTAGACTTCATGTTGTTAACGTTATCTCGTGATATAGCAACAATAAACGTCAAACTTCACTATAGCCATTAGTATAAGTTTGATAAATTACATGTTACCTTTATTTATTATAAGTCTATATATATTCATTATATATCAAGTCTTCTTAAAGAAAATTCATGTTAAAACAACGATTTGTCCAAGTGCATGTTAAAGGAAATTATCCAGCATCGTTTAAGCATGATTAGTCTACTTCGAGTTTACGAACACTGTACAGGAATATTACAGGCATTACAACCTCAGAAAATTTAGGCAGGTACATAATCACTGGGCCTGCAACGCACATAAACCTCTCCACATACGTCGGTGGTGCTACGTAAGGATAGGTGTAGTACAACACTCTAGGAAAGTAGTACACCAGCAACATGACCAGGATGCCCGTAATGATCCGCAAGGCTTTTTTCTTGGCCGGGTTGAGGGGTTGTCCACTATTTTCAGGACCGCTGGAAGACAGAGCTCTCAGAGTGGCGATGTTGAAGAACATGCTGGGAAGAAGGGTGTTATAGAAAAACAAAATGTAGATTATTGAAAAAATGTTAATTTCATAAACGATAACGGCTACATTTATGCCCAAGGCGTAGAGCCAGGCAAGCGTGATGACCAGCCACTCCCAATGGCGCCAGGTTTTGGCAGTCAAGTAGGTCACTGGATGAACGATGGCCACATAGAAGATCCCACAGAGGAAGAACAGGAAGATGGGCCTTGCTGTTAAGGTTGGGCTGTAGAAAACCGTGAAAAGTGTCATAGATAAGCTAATAGCCTGCACCATATCCAGAAAGCGCAGCAAATTAACCATGAAGAGACACACGTTAGCTAAGTTAATTTGTAGAAGGAAGATTTCGGCCGACGAGAAGCTCCTTGCTTTATATATTCTTCTCAGAAGTTTCACAATAACAACAAAGGTGGTGGGAATGCTGAAGAACAGGATGAAGGTATTTACTGCCTTGTGGATGGTGTCCGTAACATCGCTGCAGGAGCTGGAAGTTTCATTCTGCTGTTGGTTTAGCGTCAGGTTATCCATTTTGAAGTCAGTCCTCTAACTCGCTCTGTCCGCGTGTTCTTTTTTATTCATTCATAGAATGTTTGTCTTCATACGTGCAGACGACCAGACAAACAGGGCACTGAAAGTTTATTTCAGAAATCCACACTTGTCTTGTCCATTTAAGTATAGAGGAAAAAATAGCAAATGAAAGAAGTTACATTCAATAGAACTGTCATTATCAGTGATATCATCATCACTGTCCTGTCTCTCCTCTGCTTTGGCATATTAATGACCTGCAGCTTGATTTATTTGAATAAAAAAATGAATATATAGTCTAGACAGATGTATTTGTATTTGATATGGAAACAACAATTCAAATAACGTCTGACTGGTCTGGTCTGTCAGTCATGTACGTGCTTCAGGTTGTGTTGTGGTTACATTTTCACAGGTTCTTAAGTTACATGGCATTTTATTTGATTATCGGAAATGCCCAGTGACCAGAGATTCAGTCATATAAAATACTCAGATGTTAAGAACAGTAGTGGTAAAACATTTAACCCAATGCAACACAACTGGAATTCGAATAATAAAGCATTTGATTCAAATTAAAATTTTTAGTATCACAAACCAATATTGTCAGTGTATGTTAAGAAAATTATATACAACTAAGTAGTTTTATACCAGATGTCTCTAAGCACTTTTCAGTTATCCCATTTGTCTTGTAACTTTGTGATTTTCTTAAAAAATATATAGTTTCGCGAGTCATCCTTTGATCTTTTCTGAGTAAATATGAAAACATTTAACAGTTTTTATAGGTTTCACTCACAGTCTCTTTGAACATACAATTTGTTTTATTTATTGTTTGAGGTCTAAAAAAATTTAATAATTTCAGGTTTAAAAGAACTAAAGAGCTTAGAAAGGTAATTGTTTAAGTAAATTATGTTTTATATACCAAGATTTTAAACCAACATATGTGCTTGATTGTGTATTAAAAAATAACTACAAAATTGTAGCCCTTCTTTTTCTAGATGTTGAAACGATGACATGAATGCGTCTACATCAATGTTGTAGCATTAATCATATCATTTATTATAAAGAAAAACATAGATGTAGAAGTATGTGTCAGGCTCATAGTAGACCAGCAAAACCACCAGGATGCTCATTATTGAAGCAGAAGAGTTTTGCTTGGGCAGGTTGAGTGTATGCTTACAGTTTTGCGATAATATAAGACCTTCAGCTCGGGGATGTTGAAGATTGATTGATGAGGAACAACAAAGTGTGAGAAAAGTCAAATTTGTACAATATTAGTGGCTACATTTATGACCAAACCATGGCTATATACACTACCGTTCAAAGGTTTGGGATCACTTGCAAATTTCTTTTTTAGTGATTTATTTTTTTACATTTTACACCAATACTGGGGATTTCAAAACTCGGAAATAACACCTATGGAATTAGGTAATTATGTAACAACAATGAGTCTGTTGTTAAAACCCATCAAGCACCATGATGAAACTGTCCCTCATGAAGACATTTCCAGGAAAGCAAGACCAAAACGTTCCTCTGCTGCAGAGGAGAAGTTCATTTAGAGCCACCAGCCTCAGAAATCACCAATTAACAAACAGCACATCAGATTAGAGCCGTTATGAAGGATTTAGAGATCAACAAAGTGTGAGAAACATCAGTAGCAGATACATCTCAATATCAACTGTTCAAAAGAGATTATTCTGTATTTTGGACGCATTCAGTATTGTTTTACAGTGTAGAAAGAAATAAAAATCAGCAACGAGCATGGGGTTAGAAAGTGAACCCAAACTTTTGGGCGATAACATTAACTGTAATGTTGGTTTCTTAAAATAGTGAGTTCTATGGTTGGTGTTGTGGTTTTAAACAAGGATTGAATTCTGCTTTGCTGAATGAGTTTTTATTTATTTATTTATTATAGTTGGATTATGTGGAACATACCGTACGTCATACAAGTCCCCATGTTATTTGTTACTACAGAAAGATACAAAATAATGAATGTAAAACTGTCATTTATAGCTAGATTACTGTACAAGCTGCTGTTAAAGAAAATAAATCTTCTTACCATCAGATTAGAGAATTCAGTCATGCTGTGGTATAATAAAATCTACCTCCTATGTGTTGGTGCAAATACTCAGGTCTACTCCATTCTGGTCCGGATGTTAGCATGACTAAATCGAATTTCAGCCAATTTGCTATCTATGCTTTTGTTGACTGACAACCACTTATTTACAAACCGACTCAGCTGTAGTCTACTGGGAGCCTATGTAAGATTACACACTTAGTTTACGTAAACTGTACAGGAATATGATGGGCATTGCAATCTCAGAAACCTTAGGCAGGAACATAATCACTCCGCCCTCAGAACAAATAAACCTTTGTATGTCCATTGGTGCTATGTAAGGATAGATGAGGTAATACACTCTGGGAATGTAGTACAGCAGTAACATCATCAGGATGCCCAGAATGATCCGGAAGGCTTTTCTCTTGGCCGGGTGGAGGGTTCGTCCAGAATTTCCAGGACCGCTGGAAGACAGGGCTCTCAGTGTGGCGATGTTAAAGAACATGCTGGGAAGAATGGTGTTATAGAAAAACACAGTGAATAGTCGTCGAAAAATGTCAACTCTATAAAATATAACGGTTACATTTACGGCCAAGGCGTAGAGCCAGCCGAATGTGATGACCAGCCACTCCCAGTGGCGCCAGGTTTTGGCAGTCAGGTAGGTCACCGGATGAACGATGGCTATATAGAAGATCCCACAGATGCCGAGTAAAAAGATGGGCCTCGCTGTTAAGGTTGGGCTGAAGAAAATCATGAGAAGAGTCAAAGATATGTTGACCCGAACAACGTCTAAAAAAAGCAGCAAATCAAAGATGAACAGGCTCACGTTAGCAAAGTTGATCTGTAGGAGGAAGATTTCAGCTGACGAGAAGCTTTTTGCTTTATGGATTCTGATCAGAAGTTTCACAATAACAACAAAGGTGGCAGGAAAACTGAAGAAAAGGAGGATAGCGTTCATCACTTTATGAACAGTGTCCACACCGTCGCGGCATATTCCATTTGATGATTGGTTTAGTGTTAGGTTATCCATTTGGAAGACTTTTATCTCAGTTAATTCTCGCAGTCCTGATTATTCACTCAGACACTTTTCAACTGTTCACAAATGCACACAACCAGACAATCCAGGGGCACAATTTTTTATTTAATGACCCCACAAATCCCCACCCCGATTGTCCAGTAAAATACAGATGCAAAAACAGCTGATAAAAGAAGTTACATTTGTTAGAATTGTCGTTTTTGCTGATTTCATCATCACTGTCCCATCTCCACTTTGCTGTGGCACCTTAATGACCTGTGGCTTTACTTATTTAAATGAAAACAATGAATTTACAGCATAAAAACCTCAAGGATTTGGATTTATTGTGCAAACAACTATTTAAATAATATCTGACTGGTCTGTCAGCCTTGTATGTGTGGTTAAATTTTTTGCAGATTCTCCAATTACATAGCATTTTATTTGATTATGGGAAATGAACAAACTTCAGCCTTACACAAATATGGATTACAAAAGCATTAATGATAATCAGATTCCTTTGGGCAGGTGGAGGTCCTCTGGCAGACAGGACCTTCAGGATGGTGATGTTGAAGAACATGGTTGTAGGAAGGTTGATAGAGAACAAGGTGAGTAAAGTCATATTTGAAAAAGCTCTCTGTAAAAGTTGGGTGATGCAACAGGTCAATGACCCAAAACACCGGAGAAAGTCCACAATAGAATGGCTTCAGAAAAACAAAATTTGCCAAAGCCCAGACCTCAACCCAATAGAGATGCTGTAGAATGACTTGAAGAGAGTCATACACATGAGACGTCCAAAGCATATTACAGAGCGAAAGCAGATCCTACTCGGAAAAATGGACTAAAATTTTTCCTGAACGATGTGCAGCTCTGCTAAAGGAAGCGCCTGGTTAAGGTTATTGCTGCCAAGGTGCGGGGGGTCAACGAGTTACTAATTCCAAGGGTTCGCTTACTTTTTTTTTTTTTTTACCATTTTAATTTTTTTTATTTTTTATTTACCATCAGATTTTTTTGTGTTATTATCGTAGGCACATTATTTGTCAATACTCTTGACTTAGATGATGATCAGATCACATTTTATGACAATATGATGCAGAAAACCATTCAAATCCAAAATGCTTAGATAATTTTTTTTCTTGCTTTAAATCCCAAGAAAACAGTGCATGTTAGAAAAGTATTATGAGGGCATGATTTATGTTGATAACAAATTCCTTGTTTTTATCAAGTGTTGGTGAAACCCAAAGAGATCTGCAGTACTGTTTATTACAAAATAAATGGTGTCTGAATTCTTGCTGTAGGAGCTGTTAGTCCTATTTTTATGATAAGTTAATGTCAGATTGTCCTCACTGAAGTCTATACGGACAAAAAAATCCTTTTTATATGTCCATAGACACAAGTACATCTTCATCATTGTGGACTATGTCACCTAGTACCTTGTCTAGTTTTTAGAAAGCCTAGTGATTTTCTATTGATTAAACCTTTCATCTTTACAAAAGCATGTGACCAGATATACTGTGTGCCACAAGTTTTATTTCATGGCTCTGAAAACCCCCACAATGCTTGCTTATTAAAATATAAATACAAAAAAAGGGGGAAAAAATGTTGTATTTAAAGCATGTTACTCTACATGCAGTAGAACTATCATCAATTAATCCCTGAAAACAAAATCTTTGGTTTAATCCATTCTTTACTGTGTCATATTAACGCACTATTGCCTGATTGATTTAAATTATGGTAAACATACAGTGTCAAATTGTCACGGTCAGGGGTTTGATTTCATGCGCAAACAATGACAGGTGTGTAAAATTTACATGATGTCCATTTGTCATCCAAATGCATATTAGTTTTTCCTTGGGTTTGAGTGTAGCAGATCCTCAAATTACATAGCACTTCATTTGATTATGGGAATGACCTACTGCCCATTAAAAAGAAATACAGTCCCACAAAAATACGCACATGACAAGAGCAGTGATGTTACAAAGATGACCAGGTGCGATATTTTAACACAACGTCCTGCAGTTGAAATTAATAAAGTAAAGTGCACGAGGTTGAATTGGAACTATTTGAATTTTGAACTTGGTTGAATAAAACTATTGGATGCACTTTTTAGTTTACAGATTTATTTACGTCATTATATTTGATTTAGGTAACAACAAAAGTCAAGTAGTGTATCAAGCTCAGTTGCATGATTGTGGACTTTTCTTGCACTTGTCTTTTTAGGTTTCCATTATCTTTTTCAGATTTTTATGGTACAGCCATGGCCTAAAGTTTTGAGAATGACACAAATATTCATTTTCAAAAGGTCTGCTGCTTCAGTATTTTTTTTTTTTTAGATCTTTGTATCAGATGTTACTACGGTATACCGAAGTAAAATTACAAACATTTCAAAAGAGTCAGAGCCTTTTATTGACAATAACATTATGTTTATTCAAAGAGTCAATATTTGCATTGTTGACCTTCTTTTCAAGACCTCTACAATTAGCCCCGGCCCTGTGATCATGATCATAAACTTTTATGAGTTTGTCAGAATGTGTGGGTTTTTGTCTGCCCACCTGCCTCTTGAGGATTGACCACAAGTTCTCAGTAGTAAGAAGACAGGTCTTGCTGTTACCCTTGGGCTGAAGAAACCATCGAGAAGTGACCAACATGTACAAAATCCAGACCAAGGAGCAACTGTGAGATGAAGATGCACACATTAGTAAAGGTGATTTGCAGAAGGAATATTTTAGCCGATGAGAAGCTCCTTGTTTCATATAATTGGGTCAAAAGTTTCAGAAGAACAATAATGGTCATGTTAAAAAATAGAAAAGTATTCACCAAACAAAAGGTTTTTTTAAGGCGGATAAGGGTGTCGCAGGAACATAGAGCCAAACTTCGCTGTTGGTTTAGCATTAGATTATCGATTTTAAAGTCTGTTCTTTTTTTTAAAGTAGTACCGTTGATCTTCCTTCTTCTGTGCAACCAAGCAAACCGGTGCCAATAGTTTCATTTCAAAAACTCCACCTTCCTAGTCATTAAAATATAAGTGCAAAATGTCACCAGTCACTATGACTGGTTTTCCACTTTTTTTTTTTTTTTAAATAAATGACTACTAATGACTTATATGGTTTATTTAAAGTGGTATCGGTCAGGAAATAATGTAAATAATCAGTTCCAGCCACCCAAAAATATTACCAATATTACCAAATTTCAAAATCAAAACATTTAGAAAAGACATGTAAATAAAGTAAAATATGAAATAAATAGACATTAAACATTACTTAATATTCATTTATAATTCCCAGTTGTGTTTTGGTTCTGCATTTTTACTCTCGTGAGAATTTCTCTCCAAATCACGAGGGGAATACTGGTGACACTAGGAGGTCTGCTGACCATTTTTAAAGAGAAGCCTCAAATACGCTGAGAGGCCAACGCTCCATTGTTGTTTTATGTGCATTTGACCAATCGCCATTTTTCAATAAAATATGTGTAAGATTTACACAATGCCGTCTGTTCTCTCAGCTGTGTGTGATGTTTGTCTCTTTATTGGTTAAAATGCAGTAGTTTCTCAAATTACACATGACTTACACATGCATTTTTTTGATTGCAGGAAACAACAAATGAATGCCCAGAAAAATATAAAAGAGTCACGCACAAATATAATGATGCCGGAAGAATGAATTTTGTATTCAAATAAGAAAGTAAAATATAAGTCAAACCGTGTTAAATGTTTAATTTCCCTCTCAGATGCCCTTTTGCTTCACTGTCTGTATCATGGCAATGCCTTTTATCACCAGCCATGTCTCTGCCACCATCGTGTGGTTGGTTCGGGCACAGCAAGTTCTCACTGTATTTTCTCTGCAGCTGATGTCCTGTCTTTTCTATAGACCAGAAATTCAGAATGAGGGTTGTTCAGTTTTCAATCTCAATCCACTTTGGCCTGCTTCTCCTAACAAGCATTGGTTTGGAACAGGGTTGTAGGCAGCTGGATATTCTCTTTGGCTTCTTCTTCTTCTTCGCATTTCCTGGTTTGAGGTATTTTAGGTTTATAAACTACGAGATAAAACTTTCCAGTTTTTTTGGAAACATCTAAAGCCTTAGCGGATTTTTAAAACCCTCAGAAGGGAAATATACCGAAGTTTCTTCCAGTGAGGTCTTTCTTGTTCCCTTGACCTAACCATGCCATGTCTATTTATCTTAAGTCTTACTCAATTAGTTTAGAAACATCAAGCTCTTTGAACTTCGAGTTCTCATCTTTCCCCCTACAGCCTGTCCGGAGGGTAGCCACGACCCCTTCATTTTAGGTCATCCAGAGCTGACCTAAAATGTGAAGGAGATAGTTGTCTATTGTTAGTAAGCTAGAATTTATGTAATGTGTTGGACGACTGTTTTCATCCACTACGTAACTGCAGTCTATGTTTGATGCAAAAATTCAAGCAAAAAAAAAAAAAAAAAAATCACAATGATATTGTAATGCACGTTGACATAGTGGTTGGCACTGTTGCCTTGTACCTTCAGGTTCCAGGTTTAATTCCCACCTCGGGTCTGTGTGCATGGAGTTTGCATGTTCTCCCTGTGCTTTGTGGGTTTCCTTCCTCAGTCCAAAGATATGCAGATCAGGCTAATCTGTGCTCCCACAAACATTTGGTCATATAGTGTACTTGGCTTGCTTTATTTGAAATTTTATGTTGCATTTTCCAGTTCCTTTTTACTCTATGGTTATGGGTTTGTGTGTCATTGATTTCTGAATGAAGGTCTTAACTAAACTATACAGAGCTGTAGTTATTCTGCTTTCACCAGCTCTCTTGTTTTAACCTGAACTGATTAAAACAAGAGAGCTGGTGACTGAGGAAGTACACGGAATGTTTTTATAATACTCCATGCTTGCAATGTCCATTCAGCTGTTTTAAAGACAAATAAGAAATGTGACAGGGTTTTTTGCATGTACATGTCACCGTTAACCCACTGCAAAAAAGTGTGTTAAAGTTAAAGTTGTTTTTTATATTAATATTGTATATAACATCAACATGAAGGCCTATTTGATTATCAAATTGACAACACACATAACTGTGTCCATGGGATTTTACCATCACATTTACATACAGCCACTAATGCAATTAAAGACAATAACAATGCTGCTTCTACAAAAGGGAGCTTTGTTTACAGTGTGCTGCTTTGATGTCATTTGCTAAATTGGTCAGCCACTGGTAGTCGAGAACACTATCTCAAAGGTTAATTAAAGTCAGAAGATTTTCAGGGCTTTTTTTTCCCCCGGGCTGTAGATGTGAAATTACAGGTTGGAAATTCATCTCCAGTACAGCACTGCTTCATTTATTTGAGCTACTGTATTCATTCATCTAGGAACCTCTGTAGTCCAACTAGGGACTACGGAGGCCAATGGTGACCATCATATTTATTCCTATTTTTACTACCGTGGTAGGACACTACAGGCAATTTGGGAACGCCAATTAGCCTAATCTGCATGTCTTTGGACTGTGGCGGGAACCCACCAAGCACGGGGAGAACATGCAAACTCCATGCACACAGACCCTGAGACGGAAATCGAACCCAGACCCTGGAGGCGCAAAGCCACAGTGCTAATCACTAAGCCACTGTGCCGCCATCCATTTGACCAAGGCAGTTTAAACCCATTTCTCACATATTACTACATCCATTATAGAGCACCAGAAAGTTTTTGAATGTGGAAGATGGCACAAACAGGTTTACAGTAATATGGTTTAATACCTTTGTGTAAAAAAACTCAAAATGTTTGGAAATGTTTCCTCAATGTCTTTAACAGCATTTCATAAAAGAGTGCGGCTGCCGCCAGCACAAAAAGCAACTTTAAAAAGAAAATGCAAACACATGGGTCTGTTATAATTGGTTGTAAATTAATGGTCTGTATAATTGGTTGTTCCACAGACATATTTTGAAAGAGGATAATATAGAATAAGAGAATAGTCATAACATATATATATATATACATTTAAGTGAATATATTTAAGAGTAAGATAATAAAGGAATATATTTAGGTGTAAGAGAAAAAAATGATGCATAAAATTTAAGCATCAAGATCCACCTTTAAACATTAATAAGTAAGGAATCATTTTACACAGAAGTTGATCACATTTCGATAAGAGCACTTGCACAACTGCTTGGTTCCTCAACCAACAATCCACCAAATTAAAATCACCCATTTAAGCATTTTAAGTTTAGTGTAGTTTTGTGAATTATCACCCATGTTATTGCCGCTATAAAAGTCATTCCCTCACCAGCCTCTCTTTTCTTCTGCTCTTGAAGTTACAGTGCAAAAAAAATAACATGCAGCTTCTGATATTACCAAGAAACAGAAAAAGTCCTCTGACCTTGGAGTTGATGTTAAAAAAAATTTATCAACACCTTTTGACCAACCAGATTCGATCATTCAATGGATAATTTGAGGTCTTATCATAAGATATGTCAAAAACAAAAGACGAAAATAAAAAAATGTTCATTAGTATATGTTGTCACTCTAATGATGCTCAATTCAGGTCTGGATGTTACAATAATTATTTCTAATTACAGCCAATTTGCTTTAGATGCTTTTCACAGGTTGACTATAACTCAGTGCAACAACTGACAAAATGAATATAATTAAACATCTAAAAGAGTTTAGACACTTAGTTTACGTACACTGTACAGGAATATTACAGGCATTGCAAACTCAGAAAACTGAGCTACTGATATCATCAGTCCACCTTCATAACACAAAAACTTCAGCTGGTTTGTTGGTATTTTGCTAGTATAGATGAGGTAATACACTCTGGGAATGTAATATAGCAGCAACATCACCAGGATTCCCAGAATGATCCGGAAGGCTTTTCTCTTGGCTGGGTTTAGGGTTTGTCCACTATTCCCGGGACCGCTGGAAGCTAGGGCTCTCAGAGTGGCGATGTTGAAGATCATGCTTGGAAGATTAGTGGTATAGAAAAACAGAGTGAACATTTGTTGAAAAATGTTGATTTCATAAAAGCCAATGGCTACGTTTACGGCCAAGGCGTAGAGCCAGCCGAGTGTGACGACCAGCCACTCCCAATGGTGCCAGGTTTTCGCGGTCAGGTAGGTCACCGGATGAACGATGGCTAAATAGAAGATCCCACAGATGCCGAGTAAGAAGATGGGCCTTGCTGTTAAGGTTGGGTTAAATAAAACCATATAAAGATTTAATGGGAACTTATAAACATCCATGACATCCAAAAAAAGTAGTAAATTAAAGATGAAGAGGCTCGCGTTAGTGAAGTTGATCTGTAGAAGTAAGATTTCGGCTGACGAGAAGCTCCTTGTTTTGTAGATTTTTCTCAGAAGCTTCACGATAACGACAAAAGTGGCAGGAAAACTGAAGAAAAGGAGGACAGTATTGAGCATTACATGAACGGTATCCGCAGAACTAAGGCAGTTGCCAAAAGTTTCATTTGGCTGTTGGTTTGGCCTCAGCTTTTCCATTTTGAAGTCTGTCTTTTGTCTTGCTTGGTCCATGTAATTGTTTTTATTCATTCATAGAATAAATCATCCTCACAAATGCAGACAACCAGACGAACTGGGTGCTCAAAAGTTTATATCATGACTCCATAAACTCTTGTCCAATGGAACAAAAATGCAAAAGCAGTTAAAGAAAGAAGGTACAGTCATCATTACCACTCATATCACTTTCACTGTCCGGTCTCTTCTCTGTTGTGACACCTTGATAACCCATGGCTTGATTAATTTGAATGAAAACATGAATCTATAGTCTTGAAACCTTATGGCTTTGCATTTTGTGCGCACACAACAATTTAAATAATCGGACTGGTCTGTCAGCCATTTGTGTGTTGTGGTTACCTTTTTACAGGTTCTTAAGTTACATGACACTTTACACCAGCGACAAAGGCGTGAATGTTAAACGGACGATCTTCTAAAACTTTGAAAATAATACCTAGTAATCCCTCATAACTAGAATTCATACTACATCTGAGTGCAAAAGATGATTTTTTTTGGTGATTTTTTTCCCCCTTCATACTGTAAGACATTTTGTCCCTACCTCTCTTTTCCCTTTAAATTGACACACTGTTAGAGATGATGATGTAGAAGGATGCATGTATAAGATTAGAGGTTTAATGGCAAGCAAACAAATCCAAAACAGTATTCCAAAGGCATTCCACGGTGAAAAACAGGCAAGGTCAGGTGATGCACAAACAATAATGGTAAAGTCAGGGCAAAACTCAGGATCCTTATACAAATTTGGTCAAAAGCCAAACATCAAAACACAACTCAAGGTCTTGGTAAATTTCGACAGGACGGTGCTAAATAATACTTTGCACAGCTGCCTTCGGCCCTCCCTGACTGACTGGTAGTAGTAGCCTTAATGTGGGGTCCCCTTTCTAAATTAGGTAGAAAATCAGGGGGGGAAAAAAGAACATGGTGAACCTGACCCGTGTGCATGCATGTTGGGTTTTCCTGGTGGCCATGTTTGTGTTCTTTGATGCTTGCTGGGAAATGGAGTTCTGAACTTGTTCCCCTGATTCTCTCACACGCACACACACACACACACACACACACATAAAAATATTGTCACCTTTTATTGAGTATTACCACTAACCTCTTACACATACCTCACACACACAAACAACAATATTACTACAGGACCATCATTCACCCATCACTGAAAACAGTCATTTCTGGTCTAATCCCTTCTTTACAATGTCATTTCCATTGACTGAGTTTTTTTTAAATTTTTTTTATTTGAATAGAGATACATGTACATTTACATGTACATGTCTGTTCTATCACCCATATGCATTATGTGTTTCCTGAGGGTTGAAAGTGCAATCTCACATTACATATCACTTCATTTGATTATGGGAAATGAAATACTGCCAAGTAAAGTTATACATATGACCTGGTAAAATATTTTAACCAACTGGATTTCATATTACGGCAGAGAGAACTAAGTCCATTTACTTTCCTGGAAAGGCTTTCCAATAGATTTTTGGAGTGTGGCTGAGGGGATTCGGCAGTGATGTTGGGCGAGGAGGCCAGGGGTGCAGTCTGAAATTTAGTTCATCCTGATGGTGTTCATTAGTGCTGAGGTCAGAGCTGTCTGCAGGATAGTTTCTAATAATTTTTTTTACTCAGTGCATTTCTGAGTGATGGTGTTCACTGACAGCTTTAGCCAAAAAATTGCAATATTGAGGATTTTGCACATTCCTAAAACTTTGGCAACACTCAAAAAAAACCCCAAAAATATCCTAATCAGGATGCTAAAACCTTTGCCAGTCCCTGTTCACTTTGAAAAGTAAAATCAATCCTGGTAAATTAAGGTGTAAAATCAATTGACATTTACAGAAAACTTCAAGCACAGTACGGTGATGAGACTCTTAGTGGCGTACTCAGAAAACGTTCTTCCTTGATGGTGTCCAAGCACTAGTGAAATGCTGGGATAAGTGCATTAGTGTAGCAGGGGATTATATAGAGACATAAAGGGTGTTTTTACTCTCATAACTGTATTCTGTAATTCTGAACAATCAAGAGTACCAGTTTGACTTGAACACCCCTTTGTTGGGTGATTTGCATCATGACCATGCTCTGGATCTCGTCTGATTCAAGGAAGGCTTCTGTTTGAGCATTTCTGTCTCTTTTCCCATTTTCTTAGATCTGTCTTTACAAAAGCCCCTTCTTAATAAAGAGATCAAGAAGGCTTAGTGTTTTCATTTCAATTATTTGGAGAAAGCATGTGAAACATGAGGAAGCACACGGCTTCCTCATGTTTTACTAATACTGTGCAGTTGCAATGGTCATCCATTCAGCTGGTTTATACACACAGGACAATCAATGTGACATGGCGTCCGTTCATGTCATTGTTAACCCACTGCAAAAACTTAGTATTCATTACATTTTCTTCTAATATTATTATTGTATGTGACCTCACCATGAAGTAACTGGAAGCATTATTTGATTATCAAGTTGACAAAACACATAACTGCATGCATGAGATCTTACCATCAAATTTACAGTACATACAGACTGTCGATTAATGTCTGGGGCAATGCTGGCTACATTCTAAAAACTGCAGGGTTAAAAAACAACCCAACCTTAACCCAGCCGCTGGGTCACTATTGGACAGAACACGTGCTGGGTTGTTTTGACCCAAGTTCTGGGTTTTACCATTTAACCCAGAATTCTGGGTTGTTCATTTGACCCAACCAGTAGGTAAAATTGACACTCTACCTGTGTTAAATGTTAAAATGCTGGGTTATTTTATTTGACCCAACCACTGGGTAAAATTAACTCTTGCTGGGTTGACACATTCCATTTAATTTAGTAGATAAAACCATTTTGTTTTCAAAAAAGTCCCAAAATGTACACAACTTCACATAATGTAAATCGATAGTCACAGAATAGGAAAATGTGAATAACTAAATTTTGACATAAATGTTAGCCAAAACCATATAATCTCAAGGTGACAATTTGTTAAATATAAAATAAATGTAACATAGCACTCTCTGTAAAAACTCAATAAAACCAAGAGGCCCCCGAAAATCTGAACAAAATTTGTCCAGAAGTTTTCGATACAAATCATATAATGCAAACATGACATCAAACAGTCCCCATCTTAATATTTTAACTACAGTGGAACCTTGGATTGCGAGCATAATTCGTTCAGGAAGCGGGCTCGTATTCCAAAACACTCGTAAACCAAAGTAAATTCTCCCATAAGAAATTATGGAAACTCAAATTATTTGTTCCACAGCCCCAAAAAAATAAATACATAAACCAAGACTTGCTTGTTTTAAGTCAAAATTTATTAAAAATCTTTGCTCGTCTTGCGAAACACAGGTTCCACTGTATTAGTTATTTAACTATTAGTTTAACTACTACTATTTCATTTACTTTCAAAATGACATTAAGAATTATTATGAATTATTATTAAGAAATAAATTTTATTGATTAAATGTGGGCTAAAAAAACTTGTCCTGAAAAATTTAACACATGAGGACTCATGTCCATCAATCTGATATACAGCATTCTGGAGAAACTCCCAGGTGGGAAGACACTGCTCTGTGTAGTTAACATCAAAGACAAAAAAAACCCAAAAAACTTTAAAACAAACATCAACAGCCTCAACCAAAGAGTCTGTCTCAATTGCATCGCCTCCAACAATGGAAAAGGTCTGTCACGTCCTCCTTGTCTCATCCAAGGCACAAAACGTGAAACAATGCTCCAGACATCTCCATATTTTGCAGATATTCCACGATGTTGGTCCCCACCTGTGGGTTACACACCATCACTTAGTGTTGCAATATAACTGACATTTAATTCAAGCATTATTGTGAATGACGTATGGATTTAATGTGTTTTCCCTTGTAAATACACAAAGTAATGAATGTGATATGAACATGAATTTAGTGTATATTTCTGACTAATTTACCTCAAGATGTAACGTGTGAGGGATAACAGGACATGGCGCTCCAAACCCTAGATGAATAGGATATTTAAGTGATGAATTTACAACTTATACTGAATATTTCAAAAGGATGCAGATATAGCTCGTTTTTAACTAACGATGACGCGTTTTTCTTATTTTTTAGAATTAAAAAAAAAAACCAGAATGAGAAAAAAACATTAACCCCACAACCCCATATCAAAGCATTTATTTTGAACAATAAAATATGCTTGCTCCTACCACAAATTACTAAAAACATGAGTAAAAATTCACAACTTACCATAAAATACAGAGTGCTCTGAGCATGATCCAGTCAGAAGTGAAGAATCCAGAAAATTCGCCAAAAGAAATAAACCAACTGCCGGGTCAAAATAACACAACCAGGTGTTTGTTTGTTTTTTCCCCCCAAAAATGAACCTGGACCAGACAGAAACAGAAGACATATTAAGACTACAAGTCATTAAACGTACCACAATCACTTCTTCTGACAACTATAAAATATGATAAAATATGCCAACAGACTTTTCGCACAGAACTTTAGTGAAGATTACTATAGTAATTTACCTAAAATTACATTTAAGATTACATTTAGTAAATTTAGGATTTTATTTATGCATGCTAAAGAAACACACTTTTCTCTCACATAAAAAACATCATAGTCGACTACTGGCACAGAATATAAAAAAGAACTCCCCATACCCCCATATCAAAGTGTGACGGTGGAAAATCGAATAAACATGGAAATGAGCTTGCTCCTACCACATTTAAAATTTAGGTCAAATTCATATTAACTTACCATACCAGCTTTAATTGGCGTGTCCCTCGCTCCAACAACGCAAAGAACGGTCTAGACTTAGAAGATGGTATATTGCAAATAAAATGCAGAATACAGGATGCGTCACTCAGCCCGATATATTATACCATAACCATAGATTACCTGTTAGAAATACTAAGTTAGAAGTTTTAAAAGTTTTAACCACTACAGAGACATCACAGCCAGAAGTTTTTTAGAAGTTCCTGCTGAGGTGAGGCTGAGTTGGGCGGGGTACATGAGCACAGA
Source organism: Heterobranchus longifilis (assembly GCA_028570985.1). Taxonomy (NCBI): domain Eukaryota; kingdom Metazoa; phylum Chordata; class Actinopteri; order Siluriformes; family Clariidae; genus Heterobranchus; species Heterobranchus longifilis. The sequence goes on from JAOVVB010000026.1 coordinate 24,709,896, forward strand.
GCACCTGGGTATTACCGATTTCCGAAATCGTTTGGACAATTTTTTAAATAGACACTATCTTCAATAACCGATGGATGTTTTAAGCTGTGCACACATGCATTCTCGCCTAAACAACTCTTAAAACTACACTTTGTCACACAATAACAGTAATATTTAGAACATTTTCCAGGCTGCCATTTGAGAAATCAGAGAATAAAGAATAAACCAGTTGTTGGGACAAAATAACCCAACCAGGTGTAGGTTTGTAAATGACCCACTACATCTCATTTAACCCAGCATGAGCAACCCAACAATGTGTTTACAGAAACAACACACCATTTTTTAGAGTGCAGGCTTTCCAGATGTGCCACACTTTTTTTTTTTGCATAGGAGCTCTGCATTTAAACTTTGTAGAGGTCATTCAAAAATACAGCAAAAATGCCAAAAACTACAGATCAGAAAATTGAGATATGACTCTGGAATGATTAATTTTGTGATAATTTAAATGTGTGGGTATTTTTTCCCCATCTGAAAGCAACTGACACTCCTGGAATCATTAACCTTTCTCCCAATATCTCACCAATATTTCTGTGCTGCATCCCTATTTCAATTTTCTCTCTTAAAGAGATTCTTCTCTCGTTTAAGAAAAAAATTGAAAATAGAGGCGGCAAGTACGAAGTACAGTACAACTATTCTGTTACTGTACTTCAGTACTTTTTTATGTATCTGTTTTTTACTGGTGTATTTGCCATATGTGATACTTTTTTTAAATTCTGCTCACTACAGTTTTTGAAGAAAACCCTGTGATTACATTTTAAACAGAGACCTGTTAATTTTTGGCTGACGACCACACAAAAGTCCATTAATGTTCTAGATAGATAGATAGAGTAGATTATTCATCATCATGAAGAAAATTTCAAACTTCCAGTATAAAAGGATAGTAATAGGCTTGTAGTTGAAATTGCATCATGTACAGCACACAGCCAAAAACCTGCATAGTGCATATGTGGGGGATGACCACATGTAATATTGTGTAGGTCCCCTTTGGCCCCAAAACAGCCCTGACCCATTGCGGCCTGCACTCCACAAGACCTCTTATTGTGTCCTCTGGCATTTGTCACCAAGCCGTCAGTAGAAGTTTCATTAAGTTCTGTAAGTTGTGAGGTGGGGCCTCCATGGATCGGACAAATGTAGAAAGAAAATGATTTACTGACAATATTTAAGAAGGAGATTAAACAAATAGTTTATCAAATGTTTTTTTGTTTCATTCTTTTATTGTTAATGATTAAACAGACGAAAACCTAATGTGCTTTTATTAGATTATTTATTATGTAGAATAGTAAAGAACTAGAGACGTACATTTTCTGAGGAAAATTTCTGAGGAAAATGTGAATGGTGCTTGCCGTGGCAAAACTCGGGCCTTTTATAATGACAGTCTATGGGATCAGGTGCTAATGTGCCCTAAAGTGGTTGCTAGGGCGTAGCTTGACAGCTTCACTATGATCCTGTGACACCGATTGGTTGCCTGAGTAAAATGAGCCCACCCCCATGTCTCTATGACAATGGGATCCACAGTTAGGTTTAGTTTCTAAGTTCCTATGGAGGTTAGCGTAGCAGGGAATGCAACTGTGAGCACTTCCTGTTTCTTATGGGGAGTACCTTTACCACAATATGGGTGTACCTTTACCAATGCAGCAAATTTGGGCACCTCTTGCATCCCAGGGGTTGCACCCCTGCATCTTGCGGGGTATGTTCTGACACAGCTTACCAGCCTATTTAAATATGGAAAATTTTATATTTCTACAAAATTCTTGCTCTGCGCCAGGGTACATCAAAGTTGGTCTCAATGTTACAGTAAGTCATAGCACCCCATTCCCGAATAAGCCACATGATTTGACACCTCTATCTCCCGGTCTACAACAAACGGTATGGGACTAGTTTTGTGCCAAAGTTTGTTCAGAAAAAGTATAAAAAAAATAAAAATAATAAGCCTGCAAGATAATACAAGTGATGCTTTGCTTTGCAAGCACCACTAATAAGAAAATGGTCATAAGAAGAAATACAGTCCCCAACTTACAAACAAGTTCCGTTTCGGGAGCACGTTCAGCTGACCTTGTTTAAAGGGAACCTGGGAAGATGTCAGAAGGACATCGGAGGGACAATGCTACATAGTGTTTACTGCATGCATTTTGTCTCAAAGCTGTTTCAAACTGTGAACTCTGTTTTGTTGAGGATTTTCCAAAATTAGGATTATTCTTCATCAGGACAGCTTTACAGGACAGACATCTTCTACCTTCGTGCTCCCGGACTGATCCATTGAAACCGGTGAGGCCGACTTAAACACATTCACACACATACAATATACTGTACCAGACTTTGGACATTTTATACATTCACTTACACATTGAAATTATTGTATATAATTGTAAATATTGGTATCTGGTGCACTGCAATGTCTATTTTTTGGACAACACACGTGAGCTACTTACACGATTTGTTCGCATCTACGAATGTCTGCCCATTCGTAACAGGAAATTTTTCTTGAATGTTCGTAAGTTGGGGAGTTAATATACATATAGTAGAAATGTAAGATTAGAGCTGATAAATGTTATATAAGCATTTAGATTCACATTGAAACATTAATAAGTAAGAAATCATTTCACACAAATGTTGATTATATTTCAATAAGAGCACATGCAAAACTGTTTGGTTTATAAATTACCGCAGCAATTTGCCAACAATTGATTGTGGCTTAATTTTGTAAATTATTACTCATGTTATTTCAAGTCATTCCCTTGTGAGTTAATGGTAAAGGAAATGAATCAACACATTTTGACCAACCAGATTGAAGAATTCATTGAAATTTATATCCAAGGTAATTACAGCCAACTTGCTTTAGATGCTTTTTAGAGGTTGACTATAAATTAATGCAGACTTGTATAAAAAAAAAACCTGACAAATGTATATGCTTAAACAGGTTTTTAAAAGACATTAGACACTTAGTTTACGTACACTGTACAGGAATATTACAGGCATTGCAAACTCAGAAAACTGAGCTACCAATATCATCAGTCCACCTTCAAAACATAAAAACCTTTGCTGGTCTTTTGGTGCTGTGTGAGGATAGCTGATGTAGTACACTCCGGGAATGTAGTACAGCAGCAAAACCACCAGGATGCTCAGAATGATCCAGAAGGCTTTTCTCTTTGCCGGGTTTAGGGTTTGTCCACCTTTTCCGGGACCGCTGGAAGACAGGGCTCTCAGAGTGGCGATGTTGAGGAACATACTGGGAAGATTGCTGTTATAGAAAAACACACTAAATAGTTGTTGAAAAATGTTGATTTCATAAATGCCAATGGCTACATTTATGGCCAAGGCGTAGAGCCAGCCGAGTGTGATGACCAGCCACTCCCAATGGTGCCAAGTTTTGGCAGTCATGTAGGTCACTGGATGAACGATGGCTAAATAGAAGATCCCACAGATGGAGAGTAAGAAGATGGGCCTTGCTGTTAAGGTTGGGGTAAAGAGAACCATATAAAGTACCAATGAGAAGTTATGGACATTCATGACATCCAGAAAAAGCAAAAAATTAAAGATGAAGAGGCTCACATTAGTGAAGTTGGTCTGTAGGAGGAAGATTTCAGCTGACGAGAAGCTCCTTGTTTTGTAGATTTTTTTCAAAAGCTTCTCAATAACAATAAAGGTGGCAGGAAAACTGAAGAAAAGAAGGACAGTATTTAACACTACATGAATGGTTTCCACAGAATTGATGCAGGAGTCAGAAGTTCCATTCTGCTGTAGGTTTAGCCTCAGCTTTTCCATTTTGACGTCTGTCCTGTATCTTGCTTGGTCCATGCAATTGTTTTAATTCATTCAGAATAAATCGTCCTCACAAATGCAGACAACCAGACAATCCAGGTGCTGAAAATTTTATATCATGACCTCACAAATCCCCACCCCTCTCGTCCAATGGAAAAAAAACAAAAAAAACAGCCGAAGAAACAAGTTACGTTCATCATTACCACTCATATACTGTGTATTGTCACATATACAATGTCCTGGTCCTGTCTCTTCTCTACTTTAACACCTTAATGACCTGTGGCTTGATTAGTTTGAATAAATACAATAATCTATATTTTTAAACCATTTGCATTTCTTTTTGGCTTTGCATTTTGTATGCAAACAACAATTTAAATAGTGTGACTGGTTTGTCAGCCATTTGTGTGTTGTGGTTACCTTTTCACAGGTTCTCAAGTTACAGCACATGACACTTTACATCAGTGACACAGGCATACAAGTTCAACGTACAATCTGCTAAAACATTGAACCTAATGATGAATGATTACTTTTGATGCTCCCTTTTATTCTGCCTGGAGTCCCTGCTTGCACAAAATATACATTGACCTTATACATTATATAACTGTTGGCATATTTGGTTGTTCTCTCTCTCTCTCTCTCTCTCTCTTTCTCTCTGGCCTCTAACATCTGGCCTTTGTGGTAGGCAGTCCATGTGTAAAAAATTATGTCTTATGCATCCTGAATGCCATTTTCACAATTCGATGAATTGAAAGAATCCTGGCATTGCCATTTTGGAACAGCCGATTAAGAAATTTAGGAAGAAATTGATTGATACAAAAACCTAATAATCAGGTATACTCAGATTGTCAGACCCAGATCATAACACTGCCCCTGCATGATGGTATGGTAGGCACTAGGCATAATGAGTGAATCACTTCATCTGCCTCTTTTCTTACCTTGATGCACCCACCACCCTTGAACAGGGTAAATATGAACTCATCAGACTACATGACTATGTAAGTAAATCAAACAGATGGTGATAAAGAAGTCAGGTGTTTCTGAAAAGGTCAGGCTGTTGAAAAACACTTAATGAGTCCTACAGAATTGACAGACCCATATTTCATAGACAAAAATGGTATGTGTTGAATTGTAGAAGCAAGGTTTTGGTTGATGAGAAGTTCCTTGTTTATAGGTATAACAGTAACATGGTGGAGAACTCGAAGAGAACTGCAGTGTGGAGTCATGATGTTCATTCTGAAGTCCAAATTTGTGTCTATTTTTTTTTCTTCATACAGTAAAACCTTGTTTTTAGTTTTATTTCATGAGGTCACAAAACCCCATCCCTCTTTCCCTTACAATTTACACACACAGCAGATAAAATCAGTTGTACTCAAGACATACAGTATTACTCTACATACTAGAGAACCATACAGTACAGACAACAGTGGCTCGGTGGTGTTGTGTTTAGTACTGTTGTCTTGCTCCTCCAGGGTCCGTGTTCGATTCCCAGCCAGGTTCGATTCCTGTCTCTGTGTGCATCAGTGGCGGCTGCTAGCTTTTGAAACAGGGGAAGCTCATATTAGGCCTTCATCATAAAATTTTTTATTATAATTAAATTTTTCATCATAAAAAATCACCTGCAAATCCGCATGGGACTGAACTCGAATCTCTGTAGCGCTGATGTATACTTAAGACATGCTGTCAATCAAA
>JAOVVB010000026.1:24740577-24754654 GCA_028570985.1 Heterobranchus longifilis
ACGACGATGAGACAATGTGGCGTGGCATGGAGGCGATCAGTCTGTGGCACTGCTGAGGTGAAGTCCAGGTTGCTCTGATAGCGGCCTTTAGCTCTTCTGCGCTGATGGGTCTGGTGTCTCGCATCTTCCTCTTCACATTACCTCATAGACTTTCTCTGAGGTTTAGGTCGGGCGAGTTTGCTGGGCAATCAAGCACAGGGATACCATGGTCCTTAAACCAGGTATTGGTACTTTTGGCAGTGTGGGCAGGTGCCATGTCCAGCTGGAAAATGAAATCTGCATCTCCATAAAGCTGGTCAGCAAAGGGAAGCATGAAGTGCTCTAAAACTTCCTGGTATACAACTGCACTGACCTTGGACCTGATAAAAAACAGTGGACCAACACCAGCAGATGACATCACTCCCCAAACCACAACTGACTGTGCGAACTTTACACAGAACCTCAAGCTACTTGGATTCTATGCCACTCTGGGTCCTCGATTTCCGAATGAAAGGCAAAATTTACCTTCATCTGAGTTGTCCTTAGCCCAGGTATAAGACACCTCTGACGTTGTCTCTGGTTCAAGAGTGGCTTGACACAAGGAATGCGACAGTTGAAGCCCATGTCCAGGATACGTCTGTGCATGGTGGCTCTTGAAGCACTGACTCCAGCTGCTGTCCACTCCCTGTGAATCTCCCCCAAATTCTTGAATGGGCTTCTTTTCACAATTCTCTCAATGCTGTGGTTATTTCTTTTGCTTGTGCACCTTTTTCCACCACATTTTTTCCTTCCGTTCAACTTTCTATTAATGTGCTGAGTTTAATAGCTGATTAGAGTGTGACACCATGAGTCTCCAATATTCAACCTTTTAACAATAATCAAATTTCCTACGATATTGAATTTGGAACTTGGGGTTTTCATTAGATGTAAGCCATAATCATCAAAATTAAAAGACATAAAGACTTAAAATATATCAGTCTGTGTGTAATGAATATATTAATGAATAATAAGTTTCAATTTTTGAATAAAATTACTGAAATAAATAAACTTTTTCGATGATATTCTAATGTATTTAGATGCACCTGTGTGTACATAGATATATAGAACTCCAATAAGTGTTAAAGTAAGTACCAGGCAGTGTACATTGTGCATTATGTACACTGAAAGCAGTGTACCATTCAGCAATAAAAGACTTATGCAACTCTGGATGGAGATAAATGTTCTGAGTTTGCATAAGGTTTTTGAAACAAAGCCATGACAAATGTTCTCTGCAATCCAAACTAAAGGTAATGCAGTGTGGTTTTAGTGTGTGCTATTTGGTTTTGCAAATACATATTTATATACACAGTAATGTATCTGAACAAGGATACAAATGCAAATAAATCTACTCCTAAACTACTCCTTCTATACACTATATGAACAAAAGTATTGGCCAAACCAGTTAATTATGAAATTTAGGTGTTTTAATCAACCAGGCCCCTTATCCCAGGTAAAGTACAAACTTAATGCTTCAGCATACCAAGTCATCTTGGACGATGCTATGCTTTCAGATTTGTGGCAACACTTTGGCGAAGGTTCTTTTCCATTCCAACATGACTGTGCTCCAGTGCACAAAGCAAGAGCTATAAAGACACCGTTAGGCGAGTTCCACAGTGTGGAAGAACTTGACTGGCCCTAACACAGAGCCCTGACCTTAACTTCATCGGGCACCTATGAGATGAACTTGGAACAGAGCCAAGCCTTCTCATCCAACATCAGTGCCTGATGAATTTCCACAGAAACATTCCAAAACCTTAAAAGAGTGAAAGCTATTATAGCTGCAAAACAGGGACCAACTCCATACTGAAGTATATGTATTTGGATACAATGTCATTGCAGGTTCGGACTGATACTTTTGTCCATATTTGGTACTGTATATACTGAACATAGACATGCAAGAAGAAAATAGACATTGTTTTATGATCAAATATGTGCACCAAAATGTGTTTAATGTTTGAGCAATGTTTAAGTAAGGTTTAGATTGTTAATTAATATTTTATTGAGTCTTTATTCAATTTCCTCCTCAATTTCAGCAGCTTTAAGAGCACCTCGGCGGCACATTGGTGTAGTGGTTAGCACTGTCACCTTGCACCTCCAGGGTACTCTGGTTTCCTCCCACAGTTCAAAGACATGTAGGTTAGGCTAATTGGCGTTCCCAAATTGCCCGTAGTGTGTGAATGGGTGTGTGAGTATGTGTGTGTGCCTGTGATGGATTGGCACCCTGTCCAGGGTGTACCCTGCCTCGTGCCCTAAGCCTCCTGGGACAGGCTCCTGGTCCTCGTGACCTGGAATACAGGATAAAGCGGTATAGAAGATGAGTGAGAGTGAGTAAGAGCACCTCAGTATAACATGAGATGGTTGTTCTCGTCAACAGATCTTGCCAACAACAGCATGAAGACATATTTCAGGAGCCCCAGGTCTCCAGATCGTAACTCGTCAATGTTGATGTTTTACCCTTTTCTTTATACTGAACTATGATTCTCTAGAAAAGGGGATTTAAGGATTCCTACCTCTATGGGACAGTCCACACTCAGATTGACCAACAATGCAACGTCTTTGAAAAGCATGTGCTTAGAAAAGACTGTCTATTCTTATCCAAAAAGAAACAAAGAGATGTTGTAATAATAGGGACATTTTGGGGTCATAGATTTAATCATAAAATTGTGGGCGTATATTTACTTCTTGCATGTCTGTTTATAAGTGCACAAGGCTAATAGGGCAAAAGACATCGTTTTTAGTACGACTTTTGGAAAATATGTTTATTTTGGGACGTCTATGTCCAAACATAAATCTTCCAACGAAAAAAAGTCCTTAAAATAATTTCCTTATAAAACGCCACACACACTGAGATTACTCACTTGAGACACTGACTTTGTTTAGTCTATTCCAGCTTCCTGCTCTTTATGGTCACTCTTTATTTACACATCGCATTTCATAACTTTTGAAGGCATCTTTGCTTTGCTTTGCTTCACACATGCTTCACACATGCAGTAGCATATGATTCACATCGTTTTTATCATCGGCATACTTATACATTCTGTGAGACTCCATGTCCTGTGGATTGGGGACAAAGTTATTGCCGTGATAAGGACAAATAAAATAATGCCCACCGTACTGCATAACAAAGTCAATGTCTTTGTTTTTGTTTGTTTATTATGTAAAGATAGACAAAGAGTTTCTTTGAGAGATAACTATATAACCGTTACTATGCATACAGTATGTAGTCACAGGGTCTGTTTTCATAATCATTTATTAACATATACGGTGGACAGTTGGAAATAATGAAACGTTCGATTTGCATCATGCAAATTAGCGTGACATTTAGGAACATGAGGGGTTTGTAAAACTTAAAAATGATGGACAAAGTTCTGGTCTACCTTGCGTACATATGTATGTGTTACAAAATTATACACAGCTGTCCACATGCTAACCACAAAATCCTAGCACACTGCAAACATCTGAGCAACAAAGAAGTAGCATTGATATAGTCAAATCTAATTAATAGTTCCTATTATAAGACAATAAAAAAACTAATGTAGAACTATTACGCCTAATTTTTATGGTGGCGTAGTGGTTAGCACCGTGGCCTCGCACCTCTGGGTCCGGGTTCGATTCCTGCCACGGGGTCATGGATTTGCGTGTTCTCCCCGTGCTTGGTGGGTTTCCTCCAGGTACTCCGGTTTCCTCCCACAGTTCAAAGACTTGCAGATTTAGCTAATTGGCGTTCTCAAATTGGTCACAGTGTGTGAATGTTGACTGAAGGTCGTAAAATGGGAATAAAAGACAGTCCCTAGTTGGACTACAGACGTTTCTAGATGGATGGATAAAAGCCTAAGTGTAGATTTTTTTTTAAAGAAATGGCAGAATTTTCTTCAAGATCATAAAAAAAAGCTTGGTAAAAAGCTTGGTATTGGTTAGAAATTCTAGGAATAATAGATTCTTGGTTGATATCTGGTTTAGCGTAATCTTAAAAATAACATGTACTAAGTAACCTTATATTGACTATATTCAAATTATTTCACTTGCTAAGATTTTTATCATCACACACAATAAGAAAAAAAAAATTTGACCTCGATTGTAACTCTGGTATACATTTGTGCATGAGACATTTTCTTTTTCCCAAATGTGCCCAAATAAGAAATATTTCCCAAATAAGAAATCTACTGTTTCTTTGCTTTTTTTTCACTAACCAATGAAAAGACAGGCCCGCATTCTCCGTTTTTACCGTCTTGTAAAAATGAAGCCCTTCTCACACAGAAATCGTACAATAAAGGCAGGCCTTCAATATTGTGCAAAAAATATGGCGTTTAAGCCGTCTCACTGTTTGATTTTGAGGTTTGTCCTGCATTCTGGGTTCAAAGACACAACAATGTTGTTGTCTAGTGTGTGCACCACATTTATCGGAAAAACTGTGAATATCATTGCTTTCAAAACAATAAGGGTGGGTGCACTGTGGGTTGCGGTGCGAGCTGTACACATTTACATCACTCACCAAACAAAGCGCTCTGCTCAGAGCTTACTGTCTCCCCAGTTCCCTCTTATTTCTCTGCTATCTGGGACTGTCTCTGCTCATCTATTCAATCACAGACCAAGCCAGATTCTCGTAACCAAAAGTGGGATTTGTTGGGAAATGATTCGAATTAGGCCAGTGATGTCAGTCACACGTTGAAGCGCTTAAATATTTTAATGTGCTCCAGAAATCAATTACTGGCGCTGCTGATTAGTCTCAATCTCAGCTGATCTTTCAGCTCATTGTTTTTGATGCACTCCAGCTTCAGCGCTAATTAAATGTGGTGTGTACACTATGTCTAGACATCACTGATCTATATAAGATTCATGTGTTCCGATCTGTTCTATATAAGATATCTGAAGCCTGATCTACTCCATATCCTTTATCTGTGGTCTGATCTACACTATATAAGATATCTGTGATCTGATTCACTCTATATAAGATTCATGTGGTCTGGTCCACTCTGTATGAGATATATTTGATCTGATCTACTCTATACAAGATATACAAAGCCTGATCTACTCTATATACTATATCTGTGATCTGGTCTACTCTGTATAAGCTATCTGTGGTCTGATCTTCTCTATACAAGGTATCTCTGGCTCTATATAATATATTTATGGCCTTATCTTTTGTATATAAGATATCTGTGGTCTGATCCGCTTTATATAATATATTTGTGGTCTGATCTGCTCTATATAAGATATGTGTGGTCTGATCTGCTCTATAAATGCTCTATATATTTGTGGCAAAGAGGCGGATTCTGTCCAAAACACAATCAATCTTGAACAATTCTCACCTGCTAAAAGCGTGCTCTCCAACCAGAGACTGATTGCTACTAAGTGTTCTACAAAGGACCACAAGAGATCCTTTCTACCAATGGCCATAAAATTATACAACTCTACTCTGTAACGTTTACACTATGAGGGTAGTAACTGTCTGTAATGATACAATATCACATACAATGCTTATTCCCGCAGTCATTTACCAATACTTTGGGGCCTTACCACTCTTCAAGTACAGTATCGATAACTGTATTATTTCTGCAGTGCTTTTCCTTTTTCCATTCCAAGTGCAATATATGTGAATTTAATCATGCCTCGTGTGCTGCGCACTACTTCAGTGCAATACGGTATTTACCGTTTTTTAAGTTATTTAAATTTTTTTTTTAATTCTATTTACGTCTATTTGAGGCTTATAAATCCAAAGGTCAAAGTTCACCTTTCATATCGCGAATGAGTCGCTTATCATAGAAGCACGTGTTTTGAAAATCTTAAATGGTACGACTAACTTGAAACTTGTATTGCCCCTGGGGGGAAAAAATTGGCCAAATGATACAAGTCATTGTATTTGAATATGATTAATTATAAAATATATCACTGTTCAACCCAACAAATTGTGGACACACAGAAATATTGACTTGATATTAAAGTTTCATTGACAAGAAGGACATCTGGTTGTGTCTCAGAGGTTCAAGAAGGTGAAGGCCACCAATGAAGACTTTATTTGGACTTTTCGGAATAATCTTGGATATAATGTGCACATGACAATTCTTTTAGGTACTTTAACATATTACTCATTATAGTTGCACAGCTGATAATTGTTTTCGGTGTCCTTTCTTAATACAACTTGTGGTTACTATTTTATTGATGGGGTCATGGACATAATTAAGCTCACGTCTCCATAGCTGCTTTGTTACATTGTCTATTGTTAAAAGCACTTCACACACAAAAAGGAAATTCGACCCCCTTATTATATATACACTGCCTGTCCAAAAAAAAGATATATATATAGTCACCACCTGGATTTAACTAAGCAAATAGTTAAGAGGCTTCCATTGGATAATTACTGCAGTGATTAATATGTTTCAGCTGGCAGCTGGTTATTTAACCCTAACTGATGCAGCGAGGTGCTTCTCATGGACATATCCTTTGATCGTGGCTCTGTTTCAGAAGGGTCAAATTATTGGCAACAAAGGAGATTGCTGAAACTACTAAAATTGGGTTAAGAGCATTTGACTAGACTAGAGCATTATTTAAAACTTGGAAGGATAGAGCTGAACCATCATCTTCGAGGAAGAAATGGAGTTGGAATTTTTTTTTTTAATGCTTATAAATATTTGGTGACATTAAAACGTAAACAAAACCACCAACAACAACAACAACAGCTGAACTCACAGCAATGTTTAATAGTGAAAATTCCACACGCACAATGAACTTAAAGGGATTGGGACTAAACAGCTGTGTAACCTTAAGAAAACCACTTATCAGTGAGACGTATCTGAAAACAGGCTTCAATTTGCCAAAGAGCATAAAGAATGGACTTTGGAGCAATGGAAAAATGTGGTCTAATGAGTCCAGATTTATCATTCTAGAAAAGAGGCAGATGAAGTGATGCACCCATCACGCCTAGTGCCTACTGTAAAAACCTTTAGAAGCAGTGTTATGATCTGGGGTTGGACCTGTTGGTCAGGTCTAGGCTTTTACACGGCCTCAACTCGGGCGCAGGGCTATGATCAGTGTTATGATCCCTAGTGTTATGATCTGGGGTTGGTCAGGTCTAAAAAACGAGGTCCTGAAGAAGACTTTATGCAGCGGTCCGACTTTCCCATCAACAATACGAGTCCTTGGAGAGAAATGATCCCACAGCCATAATCAAAGCAAAACGTGGTACAATTAAATATTAATGTGTTTTTGTTTTTTTTGGCCGGGCAGTGTATTACTTTGTTTACTTTGTTTCTGATGCAATCATCACAGGATGTGGAGAGTAACCACACACAAACACAAGATGATAAGATTATTGTAAATGGATATTATTTGTGTCAAATGTTAAGAAATTGTGCCCAACCCAAGCCGTCACAATAATGATGCTTAGTGTATGATTAATGGACCAGTAAGTATGATAGTAAAATGAGTTTGGAAAGCATTGAAAACTAATTTCTTTCATGCAATACTCTTTTATCTAGTCAGCGTGCATTATTGTGTACTTTGAACACTGACATGTGTTTTGAACTTTTTTGTAATCCTATAAAATATTGTGGAATACACCGTGAAACTGAAGAAATAGCGTTTTGTTTCAAGGTCAAGTGAACTGGATTCTGGCTCTAGCGTTTCCTCAACATCAGCTGCATCACTTGAGTTCATAAATGAGCACGTTTTCTGGTTTGTACCTGTTTAAACGGGTTTAACTACCCATAATGCAAACTAAACTAAATTAAACCACCACAGTGCCAACCAAGAGGTTACTAAAGCTGCTATAAAGGCATTCCACAGTACCTCAACATTGACATATTTGCCCATCGAGCTTCAGATCTGATTACAAAAAAAAAAATCCTCCTTATATTCATATCTGTATTAGTTTTATTACGCGATTCTGAAACATTGCATATGCGCTACTTGTAAAAACCACACTTTGTGAAAAAGAAGAGCGTCTTTAAATAACTTTTACTTTTGCTTTATAAAGTAGATTATAGCCGAGAGCTGTGATTCCCAACCGATCTATTCTTGTTTCGCGCCACTACATTGTTCCGCAGTTTCTAATTCAAGCTCCCTCGTGAAGGTCGCACTCTGCCGCTGCACCACACCCTCCCGCCGTCGCCACCACTCGGAATCAGATTAGGATGTGGTGTCCAAACAGACACAAAGACTCATCTCGTGTATACTTATCTCTCGAAAGACACCCACAAGAGCCAAGCAGAAAGGAGACCGCACCACAGTCGCACCGCCACCCTGAGAAAATTAAACGCCACTTTTACTGAAAACAGAGCATAACTCCGGGTTACTCAGCAGGGAAAGTCGTTTTTTTTTTCTTTTCGAGCTCCTGATCCATGAAAATATGCGTTCACACCCAGACAGACACAACAGCCTGAACTTTGGGCCAAGTTTTAGTAAGTTTTCGATGTGAACTGCCAGAGATGTAAGGTAAAGACAGAATGCTGCTATTGTCTGAAGGACTGAGCGTGAAATTGACTGCCTCAAGGGCATGCATTAGACTGGAAATATGAGCTTACACAGCTCTCACACACACACACACACACACACACACACACGTATACAGAGGTCTGAGAGAATGCTGGGATTAATAGTTGCCAGTGGAGACAAAGCAAGCCAGGTCACCGAAACAGGCACTTGATCAACAGTTGCACGGAATGTAAGGAGACAATGGTGAAAGACAGGCGGGTGCCAAAACTTTTGGAACTGCCTCAAATCCTGAGTTACGTTCTCAGGATTTGAAAGTTGCACCTTGAAAAAGATGCAAGAAGCAAGAAAAGCAAAAATATATGCATACACACACACTCGTCCTGTTGTCATGTGCTCCTTGGTTTTTTATTTCCTCCTTCCAAACCCCTCCTTCGCTTCTTCACGTCATGTGAAACCCATTTGCTTGTCAAGAGCTGTCTCCTTCACACTTTCCACCTACAAAATGAAGCCTGTTTAAACAGCACCCTCGTCCCCCCTCTCTCCATCGCCCATCTTAACCCTTCACACACACACACACACACACACACACACACACGCGCACACACGCAAACACAAATGCCCATTCATGCTTCTGAAGGCTCTGTGTTATTTTGGATAAGATAGAAAGAGAAAGGCACGCGATATGGAGCGCGGGGAAAATTAGGGGCCATGTGGAGGTAGTGTTCTGATTTAGGGAACCTTTCTTTTCTTTTTTTTAAATTTTTTATTCAGCTTTCTGAAACAGCTTTCTGTACGGACACGTGAGGGAGAATCCTGATTACAGAGCTGTCACGCGCATGTGTGTGAATGTGTGTGCATTAGCAGCAGACAGAGATAAAGCAATAATAATAATAATGATAATAAAAAGTATAACCCAGCTGTTTAAATACAAATATATAATTATATTCATATATATATATATATTTTTGTACAAATATTATTTACAGTGCTTTGAGGCACGTCTTAAACACCGTTTGCTGCGAGAAAGAATTCCACATACAAAAGGCGTTTTCCTTCTCCTGCTCCTCCTCCTCCGTCTACCGCTTGCCGGATTCCCAGCTGGCATCTTGATCTAGGTTTAAGAGTTGAAGAGGAAGAGCGAGGAGTGTATAAAAAAGCAGTGAGGACCAAAGTGGTTCAGCACGTGGCACAGAAATGGCCTTTTTCTTTTTTTTTCCTTTTAGGAAGTCCTTGGTAACGTTCTTATTTGGCTTTTTATTTAGCTTGTCCATTTGCAGGCACGAAACGACAAAATAAAGCAACACCAATTAAAATAAAAAAGACAACACTTCAAATCTCCTCATTCGTCAAATATCTTACAAATGACATCCGATATTCAACAGCAAAATGTCAATAATGACCAATACTGATGATAAGCACAGACATACGAGTTCCACAATCTGTCTTTGTGAATGATTAAAAAAAAAAGTCATTAATGTCTCAAAAAAAAAAAGAAAAAAAGAAGAAAGTCGCATTTCCTTGCTGTGTCCTTACGGAAGAGTACATTTTCTTCTACACAGTGGTCTCGCCATGTTGTCCAGTGGTCAGGCGTGTATAGAACTTCCTCCATGAGTGTAGCGTTTTTCCTGACCAGATCCAGAAGCCAGAGGTGATGCCCACGATGAGGGTCATGAGGTATTTGATCATGTAGACAGTAAAGTCTGGGGTCATGCGTGGCGCGGAATGCAATGGACACGGGATAGCCAGGGTCTTACAGTGTGTGCTGATCCAGCTGCGTTCCCAGTGCTCACGGAAGGCCTGCTCGTAGAAGAAGCAAGCAATGACGATGGTGGCCGGCACCGTGTAGAGCACGGAAAAGACGCCGATACGCACCATGAGGCGCTCGAGCTTTTCCGTCTTGGTTCCGTCGTGCTTCATGATGGTACGGATGCGGAACAGAGAGACGAAACCCGCCAGCAGGAAGGACGTCCCGATGAAGAGGTAGAGGAACAATGGTGCCAGGACAAAGCCGCGCAGAGGGTCAACGTTGGTCAGGCCTACGAAGCAGACACCGCTCAGAACATCACCGTCGATCTGTCCCATGGCCAGGATGCTGATGGTCTTCACCGCCGGCACAGCCCATGCCGCCAGGTGGAAGTATTGCGAGTTGGCTTCGATGGCTTCGTGTCCCCACTTCATCCCTGCAGCAAGGAACCAGGTCAAGGACAGCACAACCCACCATATGGAGGACGCCATGCTGAAGAAGTACAGCATCATGAAGAGGATGGTGCAGCCCTCTCTTTTCGTGCCTTGGACTATCGTCTTATAGCTGCCTTCAAAGCTCGCGTTGCATGCCACTTTGTCTCCGAGGAAATAGCCAGTAATATATGCGATGGACACCATGGTGTAGCAGCCGGACAGGAAAATAATAGGGCGCTCGGGATACTTAAAACGCTGCATGTCCACTAGATAGGTAGTCACAGTAAACAGCGTGGACGCACAGCACAGGCACGACCAGACTAGAATCCAGACACGAGCAAATTCAATCTCCTGGTCGGTGAAGAACATGTAGGCTCCATGAGTCCTGGATGACTCACATGGGGCGCCGCAGTCCACCTCCCCGAGGAACTTGTAGTTAAGATAGGATGGGACCTTGAGAGACGGTGGGCAGCGGAATGGCCTATCTGGCGTGGAATATAAATGGACCCCGGGAGTACCGGCAGCGGGCACATGTGCAGGAGCCACGGTGGCCACCGAGTCATTCTGCCCAACGCATATTTGACCGTCTCCCAACACTGGGAAGTTCTCACACTGCAGGCGCTCTGGCCACTGAAACCCAAACTTGTTCATGAGCGCCTCGCAGCCGTGCTTAGCTCTTTCACATATAGACCGACACGGAGGAATGGCTTTCTCCAAAACGGTGCATACAGGCGCGTACATGGAACAAAGGAAAAACTTGAGCTCTGGAGAACACTGTACCTTGACTAACGGATAGAACTGGTGGACCTCCAAGCCGGCGTCATCTTGGTTGTAGTGTCCGACCAAGTTCGGCATGATGGTTTGGTTGTAGGCGATGTCTGTGCACAGGGGAATAGTGATCGGCTGACAGAATCCATGATCAGGCACAGCTATTCCATGATCTCCTTGGTACTGACCAGACCCTGAGACCAGGCAGGAGGACAGCAGCAATGTCAAGAAGGCAGCTGAGCTCCCACTAGTCTCCATTGTCCCGGGTCAAGCGCCTCAACTTGAGAGAAAAAGTCTGCACGAAGTTAGGATTGAGAACAGCACATTATTTTCTAGCACTGAAATCAACCGAAAAACCGAACATCAAAGAACTTTAAAGTAAAAAACAAACTTTCACGTCCAGGAGAAACGTGTTGCTCGCGCGCACTGACTGCTCGACTTTTTTTTCCTCCACTCTTTGTCCCGTTGGACAGTTTCAAGCCCTCCCTCTCTCTCTCTCTCCGCACTGTCTCGCGAGTGATATGGGGAGGAGGAGGGATTTAGGGGAGGTTGAAACAGTCACTCTTCCAGACTCCTTCAGCTTAACTGAGCTGCCGTCTGGTGGATTTCTGAGGAACCACAATCTGGCGACCTTCTCAGACACACACACACACACACTCGACAAGGCACGACAGATTACACATAGGCTAAGTTTGTGTTTCAAACTATTTGAAAAAAAAAAAAAAAAGTTACAAAAAGTGTTCCCCAAGCAAAACTCTCTCTCTCTCTCTCTCTCTCTCTCTCTCTCTCTCTCCCTGTGTGTCTCTTCTACATGCATTGACAAATCATTGTGCATGCTGAAGAAAAAGAAATAATACAAAACTATAAATTCTTATATAAATTCACTACCAGAAGAAGAGGAGGATGAAGAAACAGAAAAAGACAGAAAATATCCAAATTCAGAATATTTTACTAGTTTGATAAACAGGGGTACATTTGTATAACCAATACTACTATTTTCTGCAAAAGCAAATAAAGTACTGCTTCTACTTCTACTCCTACTACTACAATAATAATAATAATAATAATAATAATGCATCTATCTATCTATCTATCCATCTATCTATATTATTGGCATAAAAAAGGGTATAGTTAGCAAGAAATTCATTGCTAAAGCTTGTCCCAGGGAGTATTAATTTTAAAGGAAACTGTATGTCATCCATTATAATACTACTTAGAATAAGAATAAGGAGAGGAAAATAGAAATAGATAATAAATAATATCTATAACTATAACTATCAATTTATTCGTTTATTTGTTCAAACACTACCATCTTGTGGTTATGCATACATAAGGCAATGGGAGCCTGGAGCCGATCCCATGAGACTTCTGGCAGTAGGTGGGGTACACCCTGGACAGGGTGCCAATCCATCCCAGAGCACAGAGACATATACGCTCACTCACAGGCAATTTGGGAATGCCAATTAACCTAATTTTGGACTGGAGGAGGAAACCGGTGTACCCAGAAGAAAACCAAGCACAAGGAGAACATGGAAACTCCACACACACACAGAGGGGACAGGACAGGAATTAAACCCTTGATCCTGAAGGTGCATGGCGACAGTACTTACCACTACGCCACTGTGCTGCGTTCATGAGAAATATATTAAGTCTGTCTATCTATCTATCTATCTATCTATCTATCTATCTATCTATCTATCTATAATAATAATAATAATAATAATAACATAAATAATATTTTTTATAATAATAATAATAATAATAATAATAATAATAATAATTATTATTATTATTATTTCAAAGCTTATTGTTTTAGCATGATTACTCATACTCTTATTACTATAAGCAAAAACAAACAAGACCATGAAAATAAATAATCACTAATTACCTAACTAAATAAAAGAATAAATGAATAACTAATATTAAATACTACTACTGAAATAAAAAAAATGAATAAGTCAGTAAGTGAATTAATTAACAAACACTACTAAAATAATCACTAAATCCCTAATGGAATGAATGAATAAGTAATGTAAAATACTACCAATAAAATGCACAACTAACTAACTAACTAACTAACTACTAATACAGCTGTTACTAATAACACATATATAAGACATTATATATATATATATATATATATATATATATATATAGATATATATATAAGATCTATCTATCTATCTATCTATCTATCTATCTATCTATCTATCTATCACACATAACATTAATCATTACCATTGTAGTCAATTATTTTGACACCCATTCTTTATTCACAGATAATTCGGAGTCAAATGATTCAAAGTAATAATTTTTAATATTTATTTTACTACAATATTACTACAAAACCACCACCACCACCACAACAACAACTACAAAAACAACAACAACAACAACAATAATAATAATAATAATAATAATAATAGCAATCAATCAACCATCCAATCAGTTTTACTGTTCACCTATTTATCTATCTATCTATCTATCTATCTATCTATCTATCTATCTATCTATCTATCTATCTATCTATCTATCTACATTCAGAATATTTTACTAGTTTGGTAAACAAGGTTACATTTGTATTATCAATACTACTGTTACTGCAAAAGCAAACAAAGTACTGCTTCTTCTTCTACACTGTAAAAATCCAACTAGATAAATGTTAAATTAATTAATATTGTAT
>JAOVVB010000026.1:24754754-24765619 GCA_028570985.1 Heterobranchus longifilis
TGCAAAAGCAAACAAAGTACTGCTTCTTCTTCTACACTGTAAAAATCCAACTAGATAAACGTTAAATTAATTAATATTGTATTGTTTGTCTAACTTCTTACAGTGGTATTTGTTGAGACAACAGCTAATATTGTGTTCTTGAAAACTTTGGAGACACAGACTGAATAAACTAAAAAACTCAAGTTGAGTCAGCAATTTACCTTCCCTGAGATGCAATCACGTGATTTGATCAACCCCCACCCCTCCCCCCGCCAGACTTCACTCAAGCTCTATCAAACTGCACTAAAGAGGTGAAGATGGCCGTTTTGTGGACTCTTTATTCTAAGTAAGTATTTTATTATTATTATTAGTAGTAGTAGTAGTAGTATTAGTATTAGTATTATTAAATAAAATATGTTCCAGTTATCTTACAGGTGTTTTAGACAGTTAACGTTATATACGTGAGGCCGGTGTGTTTCTGCGTATCGTTATACTGAGGCACCCTGACATTATTGAGGTGAGCTTAGCTAACGTTAGACTGTACAGGAGCTAGCGAGCTAAACCTTTAATGACCGTATTTATCTTTTCCCCTCACTTTTGCCCAGCAACAGCGTCTTGCTCCACTCACGGCCGCGCGAGCGCTCAGCTAACGAAAGTTCGAGAAACCCCGAAGTGTTTAACAGTTACGGATTAGCGGCGCTTCAGTACTCGTTAAGGGATTTAAAATCTCCGTGTTAGTTTGGCTTCAGATTCATCGTTTAACTCATTTGTATGAAAACTAAATTGAGTAAATACCAGTTGTTGTTTTTTATAACATAACTCCTAACACATCATTGGAAACCCAGAAACAGTATGTTACACACTCTGATATATAGCCTTGTTAATATGTTTTATTTTTTATCATAACTAGATATTCTGTGAAATGTATCATCTTTGACTTTACTAGACTGTTCTTCTTTTCTTTAACCAGAGCTCTGCTGTGGAGCATTGGGTCAGAGGGGTGACGGCTGGCTTTTTCGACCTACAGGAGGGAAGTAAACAAGCTGATGAAGTTGTAGAAGTCCTTGAGGGTCTTGGTGACTACCAGCAGCTTTAGAAGTGATGTTTGGTCAGGTCTGTGCTCTGAACATTGAATTCCAAAAGGACTGGACGGACACCTATGAAGCCATCCAAACAATTTCTATTTGACTTGGAGAGACACGCTTCACTCAGATTCACATGCTGAGAAACAAACTTTTTTTTCCATAGACTCTTTTTGTGTCTGACACATTGAGAAAAAAAAGTCTTCACGAGTCAAATCTTTGCTAATTTTTAAAAATGGTTATGATGTTCTAATATAAAAGAATCAGTAATAGAGTGATGTGCATCTGGTGTATTTTACTGACCTTAAAGCAAAATAGAACCTGTATTCAGATCACTGTTTTAACTTTGACTAGAACTTTGGAAGAATAAAGTTTTTTTAAGTAATAGTTGTGTGTTTTAATTGTAATTAATTCTCTCTCAATCTCTCTCTCTCTCTCTCTCTCTCTCTCTCATATATGTCTAGCTATCTATCACACACAACATTAATCATTGCCATTTTAGTCAATTATTGTCAATTATTCGAGTTCAATGTAAAAATGTTTTAATATTTATTTTACTACAATATTACTACAAAACCACAACAACAATATTAATAATAGCAATCAATCAACCATCCAATCAGTCTAACTGTTATCTATCTATCTATCTATCTATCTATCTATCTATCTATCTATCTATCTATCTATCTATCTATCTATCTATCTATCTATCCAAATTCAGGATATTTCACTAGTTTGATAAACAAGGGTACATTTGTATTACCAATACTACTGTTTTCTGCAAAAGCAAACAAAGTACTGCTTCTTCTACTCGTGCTACTACTACAATAATAATAATGATAATAATGCATTTACTATCTCTCTCTCTCTCTCTCTCTCTATCTCTCTATCTATCTTTATTGTTGGCATAACACAAGGGAAAAACTTTGGAAGAATAAAGTTTAAGTAATGGTTGTGTGTTTTAATTTGTAATTAATTCTCTCTATCTATCTATCTATCTATCACACATAACATTAATAATTGCCATTTTAGTCAATTATTGTCAATTATTCGATTTCAATGTAAAAATGTTTTAATATTATTACTACAAAACCACAACAATAATAATATTAATAATATCAATCAATCAACCATGCAATCAGTCTGTTCACCTATCTATCTATCTATCTATCTATCTATCTATCTATCTATCTATCTATCTATAATAAAGCATTATTCATATTTTACTGGCATAACAAGCAAATGCATATTTGGCAAATCAATGCATTGCTGAAGCTTGTCCCAGGGAGTATTAATGTTAAATGAAGTCATATAACATGACATAATAACAAACAAAAGAACAGTTACTCCTATTACACAAGCGCTTTTGAGTGAAGTATGTGATGGGTTTTAAGGGCGACTAGAAAAGACGATTTAAACTGAGAGAGAGAGAGAGATCAGTAGGTGGCGGTATTGCAACATAGTGGATGCCAATCTCCGGTAAAGACCAAGTCGAGATTAGATATTTTATATAGAAAACTTGTCCAGTATTAATGTTAAATGAACCCGTATAAAATGAATGATAATATAAAACATTGTTAAAATACAACAATGTAATAATGTTTATTCTATTTTAATATAATTCTATGTATGTTTCTGTTATATTTAATATATTTCTTGTTTTATCCGCTACGAATTGCGTTCATTGCACTGACGTTAATGAAACCTTTTTTTTTGTTGTTGTTGGTATGGTACTGAATCCCCGCCCCTTTACCGAACAAATGCGCATTCTGATTGGACGACCAGAGTCAGAGTGACTGACTAATCGCAACGCAGGGATAATTTCAATGGCAAGGTAATGGCCGAGGAAAACGCCTCGCGAGGATCGCGAGGAAACTTTACTTTTTTTTTTTTTTTTTAATAACTGGCGAGCGCGAGCCTCGCTGAGATTCTAGTCTCGCGTGTCGGTTTAACGTTTTACACCGTAAATTAAACTCACAATCGTGTAGAGAAATTGCTATAAAGTGCGCATTTCACCGTATATGCTGTCCTTAGAGATGGAGGTAAGAAATATTATACGTCATAGTTAATGTGGATAATTATGGATGAGCTCGTTTTAGCTTAGCTTAGCTTTGCTAGTTTGCGCAAGTTCTGTCAGTTGATGATGTCAAACTCTTACACAACAGACGGGGTGAAATAATCAAAAAGAAAATACAAAGAAATGCAAATATAATATATATTACAGTAAGGATAATGTTTGTTTCTATAATTCGTGAAACCGAACGTTTTTGATGCAGTTTAAAATCTGAGGCAGTTTGTTAGCATTATGCTAAGTCGTGTCTGTGGCCGTTCTGTTCTCTCAGGCCAACCGTCACAGCAGGCATCAGAAAGCTGCATAAGGTCCTGACTGGTTCAAGAAAATAGAAAGTTTTTAAAAAATAATTTAAGCCACTTTAAAAAATAAAATAAATAACTTTTAATTATATTACTATAGCAAAATGATTGTATAGTATTGAATACATTATAAAAATTTTCCTGTCTCATAAGGGTGTGGCAGGCACTTTCAGAGGGACACAATTGTTCTGTGATTGGAAACTGTTCCAGAGTCTGCTGGCAAATGTGCTCTTGAGAAAGATACAGTTTCATTGGCCACGGATTGAATTTAGATATGGAAGTCCATAGTACCTGAGAGCAGAAAAGTAGATAGTTGTTGGCTGTTTGTCTCCCCGAAATCTCTGTGTGAGTGCAACGTGCTCCAGTCTCATCCTTTGACCGATAGAGAAATAGCTGATAAATTCGGAAGGCACCCGAGAGAAATCGTTGCTCTTGAAATTTTTTTAAAGCACCCTCAAAAAGTCTGTAGATGACATAAAAAAAATTTATCCCTCTGGGATTAATAAAGTTCTTTGAATCTTGAATCTTGAATGAATTGAATAAAAGTTATATTCATTATTTACAATGTTTGGCATGTTAAATTATAAAAAAAATAAAATGAGAATGGGAAGAAGGAACATACACTATATAGACACAAGTATATGGCCAAACATGCAATAGAATTGTATCCGAATACATATACAGTAAAACCTTGGTCTGCGAGTGTTTTACAACACAAGCAAAATTTTTAAATAAATTTTTACTTGATAAACAAACGAGGGCTTGAAATACGAGTAGTACACATAGTTGATCACAACTGAGCCAGTGGTTCCTCTCGCTCTCTCTCTCCCTCTCTCTCTATCTCTCCCTCTCTCTCTATCTCACACATACGCGTGCACTGAAGAATTGTGGGTAATCATCTCATATGCTCCCTCTCAGTGCGCGTGTCGCTCGTGCAGGCAACATCCGTGCGCGCATACTGTTTACTATAACATTGTGACCACGTTTGTGTGCATGCACGTAAAGCATTTTTTATGTGTCCGAATGATTGTTCTTTAGTAACTGTACTGCCTTCGTGAAGGAAAAGGTTAAAAAGATACTGTAGTAATGCGGGAGATGAATCTGTTGAATGACAATGCAGTGTCACATTTTTGTGAAATCGTCAAAATGACTCAAAAACAAGTGTGATTTAAAGAGGTTCCTTGTTTACATGAATCCTTGTTTTCCCAGGAATAAAAAAAAACAAACTTTGCGCCATTAAATACTGAACCGAGCACGCAGACTTGGGATCATGCATGCGGGATAATAAAACTGAGCGTGCAGATTAATAAATTGTGCGCAGTGAAAATATTCAGCCAAAACAAAGTATTGTTTCTGATTTTATTTTATATTTCATGTGATACATATAATAAAAAAAAATGTGTGTGCCAAAGAAGCTACTTCTGAAGTTTATGCAACATGGAAGTAACTAATCTTCCGTCCCTAAAAATGTCAAGTTACTAACGTCAGCTGTTTAGAAGAGATTATTTTATATGTGCCGCCAAAATGGCTATTTTTCAGCTGTATACTGCCTCGCTTCAAAAAATAATAATTTTTTCAAATTCTTTATGAGTATTGATACTAAAATTGGTGTATGCTTCTCGAAGTACATGACCTGTAAAAATGCTGTTTAAATTTAAAGCAGAAAATCTGTAGTGTCCATAACCATGTAAAAGAATTATATTGGAATATCTGAAAATTGAGCATTTTAGAATCATACACTATTTCAGATTTATGTCTGTTCATGCGAAGTAAATTGGCCAAGTTTCATCTAAATGACAATTAAAATCATTTGCAGACACTACATGAAAGGGCATTAAATTATATTTTGCAAATGTGTTTCTTTTTATTTGATAAAAATATAAATGTGTATGCATATTTACAAAAAACAAAGTATGGATCGGGAGATGAGAAGCATTAAGTATTATGAAAAATTGTGTTATATGATCCTATCTAAAAATTAAATTTTTTACCTAGGTGAGACACTATTTATTACTAATACTATGTTTTGGCCGATTGGCCTGCATCAAACAAAGTAATATAATTATAGGTATTGCAGTTAATAGTAGAATTAGGTTAACTACTAAATTCCAAAACAGTATAAAAGATAATATTGTAAAAGTGCTGACCCGAATCCTTTAAAGAAGTGTGGTTCTGAACTTTTCTGAAACTTTTTCTTGTTCGCCAGGCAATCATCAGGGACTCACTTTTATTATTTGTAAATAGTTCAGAGAAGAGAGATTAAAATGAGAAAAAAGAAGTGCAAGGGAGGAAAAGGCAGTGGTTGGTGTTCAGTTGTTGGTTATTGGGAACCGTGGTGATCAGACATTTAATACCAAGTTCTCTATTTAAAACGTTCCTAACGTTTGGTGTTATGGAACAAGTGATCATTAATACCTGCTTCAGACAAAGTTTTCTATGTCTATGATATGAAATTTTGCACATGCATTTTTATGTCATGTATGTAGTCTGTCACTATCTCCCAAAAGTAGATGACGTAAGGTAAATCATAGTTCATTCATTTATTTATCTTTAGTTATTACTTATTCCTGGTCATGGCAGTGGTGCTTTCGAAGCCTGTCCCAGGAAGACTAAATACGTAACATCTGTTTGTGCCTGTAGTAGACGTTACATACCTATTAAATTGAAATGCTTTAAAAATAATACATGTGGAGGTTTGAGTAAATTCATCAGCTGGCAAAACTTGACCATGTAGAGCAAGGCTTGTAATGAAAATGTTTTATTATTATTATTATTATTATACATTAATTTTTTATGTTTTTAAGGTTAATAATGCCACAAAAAGTAAAATCATTGTGGATGCAAATGGAGCAATGATGCCATTCGATGTGTGTCATAGTGGAGGATCAGACTCATGTTACTCCACATATAGCTTTCAGGTGTGTCAGTACTTTATTAACCTTTATGTTTAAAGTAGCTTTACCTTGATAACGAGCATCGTTTTGATTCTCCTCACTTCTCGTTTTATTTATTTTTTGTCAAAAACAGAACGATAGTAATGAAGAAAGTGGAAGACTGTCTGAGATGCAAGGTTTCTCCTCCGATGAGCCTCTTCCCTACCATTCCTGGACGGTGCAGGAAGAGCCTTATCAACAGATGGATTGTGCTCAGAGCACTCCCAGAAACAGGTCAAATAAATTTTTATAAACAATGATAAAGTTGTCTGACATGTTGTCATATTTTTTAGTCATTTTGGAAATATAACTTTTTTGACATACAGTATGTATGTCTGTTTTATGAGGATGTAAAAATTAATCTATTGATGAAACAGTTAGAATTACTTCTGAAATCTATTCTGCGACTCTCAGAACACTCTATCCACATGACTGAAAAAAAATCATCTAAAAAAATATTAAGCTGTATGAAATCAAGATATACAGGGCGCTGTATAAGAAGAAACATTGCAAAAATGTAAACAAGTCAGTGCTTTCAGAATCAGATTAAACAATTCAGACTGTACTGTGACACGCTTTTCAGTCGAAATGGGGGAAGGGAGGATGGGCATTTAAGGCGGTAAAACGCCAAAGAACGGTAAAACGTTCAGCGCACACCGAACTGTTTACACATTTTCATTCCGTGTGACAGGCGTTAATTATTTGTTAAGGTTGTTTAGGTATATTAATTATGGCGGTGGACAGAGATACGTTCTGTTCAGTAACAGTGCAACTTTTTTGGCTTAATTGAATTTAAATTAAAAAGATAAATATTTAAATAATAAAAAAATCTAAATGTAATAAAAATGTATAAGTTAAAAGTTGAACTGCTATATTTAAAGTTAGTTTGTATTGTTTAAATGCCGCACCTGGTTTTTAAGTGAGAAAACTAAAGTTATAAGGAACGGGAATATCAAATATTATACGGAATATCCAAAATATTAAAATGTGATTCATACTGTATGTACAGGTATTAAGTGTACATGAATCTAACGATGTTGCAAAGACTTTGAACAAAATTGCCATCATCTCATCCAATGTCGTATTGGTAGATTACTGAAACATGCTACACAATGTCCCTGACAGGAATGTTAAAGACGGTATTGATTGTGGGAGCGAGGCTGACCTCTATGGATTAGTGTCCACCATCTTGGAGGAGGTTGATCCGATGGACTCGTACTTCTGTCAAGAGTTAGTAAACGCTATATGTTAAAAGTACTGCAAATGTATAATAAATTCTGTTCATTGCTGTACTTCAGGGGTTTCCAATATTTTTGGTGAGATGGCCCCAATTAACATGTGGTGAGATTCCAAGGTGGTAAAATCTTTATTTATTATAAAGATTTTCTTTCTTCTACGTCTGTTGTTTCACTTGGCATTCAGGAAATAGCAGAGGTAGAAATTTGTCAGTTTGAATTGCTAAACCTGTATTGTTAAAATAGTGCTGCATGTCAGGGGAGTATAGGATACAAATAAAAATTGAATTAAATTTAATTTAAAGACTAAAAGAGCTTTTAAAATGCCTTATTTGAATTCAACTTAAATAAAATGCAGGCTGGGTGAAAAGTAACTAGGCATTAAAAATTGGTAATAAAGTCCATATTTCTAATATAAGTTTATTCAAACAAATTGTACATGTACTGCCTCCAGTTCCTACAGTGTGTAAGTCTTTGTCCTGTTCACCTCCTCTTTTGCGTAGCCCCACAGGAAAGAAATCACACGGACTGAAATCTGGATTTTGGGGGCCATTCATGGGGTCTGTGGCAATATCCCAAACGACTCCCTACAGAAGACTGTGCTTTCCATCCGCGGAATCAAAATGGTTGATGGAAGATTTGCTTTCATTTCTTATGTAATAAAGTAACGTACAATTTGATTTAATACATTTGTATTAGAAATACGGACTTTATTACCAATTTTTGGTTCCTAGTTACTGTTCACCCACCCTGTAGTACTTTTTACTTTAAAATAGTAAAAGAAAAAAAATTATCTATGCGTTGTCCGGTGACTCCTAGTTTGGTAACCCCTGCTGTAATTTTAATGACAAAGACCATGATATGTACTTAAAAAAAAAATTGCTTTTAATAATAAAAAAAAATTATCCATAGAATGTCAACGGGTCTTACGACTGGGTGGTCCCCGATGTCCCAGGAGAACAGCTTGCAGTATCTTAATTCTGAAGTAAAGGCACAGTTCAGTTCTGGAATGCAGCACAATCCCGAACCCGGCATCAAGCTCCACACTCGTCCAGTGGAACGGGAGTCCGATCAAAGCTCTGATGTGTTTCAGACACATTTCAGTAGCTTTGCTGCTGAACCCTCTTGGTTGTTTTCCACCTGCAATGGAGAATCTAAATCTGAATCCTACACCACAGCGTTCCCGAATTTACCCAGACCACCTCCCGGTTTTGATGTCTCGCATGTGGTGAGATCAAACTTCTTTAATGGCAGACCAGGTAAATCAGAGCACGGTATATCTGTCAAAGACAGCAGATTTCAGAGCATCAGTGACGAGAGCCGTCCGGATGTCCTTAATGACGATTGCCGCCTTCCGACCGGTATGAATGACTCATTTTTTAGCCCATACCAAGATTTCTCTGCATCGAAAGGATCGAGAATCGGAAAAAACACGCCGTATTCCATGGAGGACGTCAGCAAGCTGCCTAACAGTTTGGAGGCTTTTCTTGTGGGGGAGCAGGAGGGCGTGTATAACAGAGAATCAGCTCAGAGCATGGGTCACATCTCGAGTCTGAAGAGAGAACTCGCAAGGGCGCAGAGAGGAAGTGGGTTTGGGACTCCTGAGGAGTTTGCTGATTTTGGTCAGCAGTCAGTAGACTGTTTTGAACCTCCTAAAGCCTACTCATCTTCTTTCAACTTTTCAGCCCAACAAAGCAAAGAAGCCAACCAGAGAGAAGCAAGGAATGTTCAAGCTGGTCTCAATCACTACCATCATGGGAAGTTAAACCAGTACCACGGTTACACCAAGCCCCCCCCCAAAACAACCTTCAATGCTAATCATCAAAATACATCTAAATTCATGGCTGATTTCGCGCCTGTTCTGTCACAGCAACAGATACAGAGGACCGTACCTAAAACCTTCACTGATTTTGGGCAGGGCGATGTAAAGACGTGTCACCTGGGCCTGGGTTTGGGTGTAGAGGGTCTGGGGAAGATAGGAGGCGCTGTGGACAGAGGAGACCTCGACCTACAATCAGAAATGGCCAGGTTGCAGACTTCCTCAGCCAATGGCTTCATAGCTGATGCGCAACGTTTTGGAATAAAACCTAAAGCCCCAGCTGTCTTCCCCAAAGAAGCAGACAAGAAAAAAGGTCTGCTGCAGCACCCGTATCAGATTCGAGGCAATGCTTATACAGGTCAGGCCAGACACAACGGGGCCACACCTGCATCATGCCAGATGTTTCCTTCTGTGTACCAGATGGGACAGAACCCATGCCACATGCTCCCTGAACCATGGTCAGACGCAGAAATCCTTGCCCGAAACCCCTACCTGCAGGGGCTGAACCGCGCCGGAGGAGACAGAGTCTTTCCAGAGTTAATCTCTAACCTGAGGTCAACCAACAGTCACGGTGGCACTACGAACCAGCTACACTACTATCTGGAAGAGTGCTTTGAACGGTTGAGAGTTTTGGAGAAAGAGAGAAAGAAGGTAAGTGTGTAGTGCTGCAAGGTTAATAAAATAAATAGCTAGCTAGCTAGCTAGATACATAAGTATTGTAAGTAAATGAACCACAATATGAAAGATAATGTTAAAAACTATAAACAAACAAGTAGTGTTTTTGGGGTTGATTATTCGGACACAATGATTCTGCCATAAAAACGTTGTACTGTATATATATTTTTTCCTTATTCCTCAATAGGCTGAAACTCTCCTGCAGAACAGCTTTCCAGACATGTGTATCTTATCCATCACGACGAACACTAACTCTGTGCCCAAGTTGCCTCTCAACCCCACCGGAGTGGACAGGCTAATAGTGGACCAGGTTCGAGAGCAAGCCAAGGTCAGCACACAAATCTTTTACGAATAAAACCATGACAGCGATGTGATAAATATCTAGTAATAACTAGAACTTTAAAGGATGGGTCTGGGAAAGATAGGAGGCGGTGTAGATAAAGGAGGCTTTAAAATACAATCATGAGATGAGTAGGTTGTAGACACCTTCAGCTACAGACACACCCCTCTCTAAAATCCCTAACCCTGTTTTTTCTAAAGAGACAGTAAATAAGTTCTACTCCGGATTTTTGTATTCGGACCATTTTGCAGGTCCTCTGACTCAGGCACAAAATTCTTCACAATTTGTTCAGGTCCTTAGGCTTGCCTATTTTTCCTGCATCCAAAAATCAACTATTTACTTGCATTTATTTATATACAGTACTGTGCAAAAGTATTAGGCACCATATTATATGCTGTACCAATTTTGTTATATATGTTTATCATGTCT
>JAOVVB010000026.1:24765719-24782015 GCA_028570985.1 Heterobranchus longifilis
GCTCAGTAAAACCTAACAGCTGTTTTACTTATAGTTCTGTGCAAAAGTCTTGGGCACATACAAAAATATGGCATAAGATGCTTTTGAAAACATTTCTGCATAAAAGAAACTTTTATAAATTTGAACATACATTTGAACAAAAAGTGGCATGTCCAAAATTATTCATACCCTTTGCAAACTGTTGCAGTCTGAGGGAAAACCCAAAGTTCTATACCATTCCGAATAGTCCAAGCTGTACTAAAGCATCCTAATAACCCTGATTTATTGGGAACAGTTGTTTTGATCAACTCAAAAAGGGGAAAAACAGAAGCTCTCTGCTTTTGGTTTGTGGACAGTCATGGCTAAGACAAAGGAGCTCACTAAGGACATTGTGGCTGCTCACAAGCCATGAGAGGGCTACCATATCTAAATGTTGTGACGTTCCAGTGGCTACAGTGCAAAGTATTATCAAAAAATACAAGACCTTCCGCACTGTGAAAAATCTCAGAGGACGTGGTCGGAAGCCAAAAGTGACACCTGTGCTGCCCCGGAGGATAGTGAGAGAGGTAAAAAAGAATCCAAGGATCACCACCAAGGCTATCCTGATGAATCTGGGCTCTGCTGGTGGCAACATCTCAAGGCAGACAATCCAACGGACACTGCACACCGCTGGGTTCCACGGACGCAGAACAAGGAGGACACCACATCTCCAGATAAGGAACACAAAAGCCAGCTTGCCCTTTAGCATAAAAATTGGAGAAGCC
This sequence comes from Heterobranchus longifilis, assembly GCA_028570985.1. Lineage (NCBI taxonomy): Eukaryota > Metazoa > Chordata > Actinopteri > Siluriformes > Clariidae > Heterobranchus > Heterobranchus longifilis. The sequence continues at coordinate 24,766,463 of JAOVVB010000026.1, forward strand.
TTCAACCCTAAGAACACCATCCCCACTGTCAAACATGGTGGTGGGAACCTAATTGGATGTGTTTTTCAGCCGGTGGATCAGGGAACCTAATTACAGGAAACGGCACCATGAAAAGGAGCAATACATCAAAATTCTCAATAACATCATCAGGCAGTCTGCAGAGAAACTTGCCCTTGGTCACTAGTGGACATTTTAGCATGACAACGATCCAAACACACATAGCAAAAGTGGTGAAGAAATGGTTAGCAGACAAAAAAATTAACGTTTTGCAGTGGCCCAGCCAGAGTCCTGACTTAACTCCAATTGAGAATCTGTGGAGGGAGATAAAGATCAGGGTGATGGCAAGGAGACTCTCTAACCTGAAAAAGTTGGAGCTCATCACTAAAGATGAATGGGCAAAAATACCAGTGGAGACATGCAAACAGCTGGTCAACAATTATAGGAAGCATTTGATTGCTGATAGCCAATAAAGGGTTCTCTATTGATGATTGAAAAGGGTATGAATAATTTTGGACATGCCACTTTTGTTCAAATGTAAATAAAAGATGAGTAATATTTTTTCCACAATGATGCCTCTTGTACATCTGGGAGAAGCCTGTGTCATTTCTAATCAACTTGCTGGTTGATTAAAAGTAACTTTATGTAAGAATTTGCCAGGGGTATGAATAATTTTGGGCTTGACTGTATACACAGTAGAACCTTGGATTGCGATTAAGTTGGTCTGCGAGCGTTTTGCAAGACGAGAATTTTTTTAAATCAATTTAACCTAATAAATGAGCAAGGTCTTGACATACGAGTACTGTAGTACACATGCGCTTTGTCTGCCGAGCTTCACGTGATCACAACTGACCCAACGGTTCTTGTCTCTCGCGCTGCAGGATTATGGGTAAGTTATGCTCACCCGTCACTCGTATGGTCAACATCCATGCACGCGTGATCTGTTTACTATAACATTGTGACCATGTGTGTGTGCGCATATAAAGCAAACGCAAGCGTCATTAGAAAGGTTTCTTGTTGAAGATTCAGTCTCTCTCTGTCAGAAAGCACTCATTCTGTTATTTAGTGTGTGCGCCTCCCTTCTCGTCTCGCCTTTACACACACACACACAAAACAAAAACACTACTCTGTCCTGATTCTTTTCAAAGTGCAGAACTTTAAGAAGTTTCTTAATAGAGCAGCATTTCTGTTTGTCTAAGAGTGTGTGTGTGTGTGTGTGTGTGTAAGAAAGTCGTCCCACACAGTAACACCCGCCCTCCTTTCAAAATAAGAGGGGAGGGAGGGCTACTGTGTAAGAAGAGGGAGGGAGGGACTCATTCCCCCTCTCGTTGTACTTTAGTTTCACACACACACACAAACACACACAGATACACAGCGCATGCGCACATAAACACACTAATGGAAACACTGCTCTGTCTAAGATTTATTTTGACTTTTTTCAAAGTTAAAGTGCAGGTTAATTTGTTCAATTTTTACTTATTTTTCATATATTAACTTATTTTTACATGAATATTTTTGGGTTGTGGAACGAATAATCTGAGTTTCCATTATTTCTTATAGGGGAAATTCGCTTTGACATACGATTTTTTGATATGCAAGCATGCTTCCAGAATGCATTATGTTTGCAATCCAAGGTTTAACTGTATATATTATCCCACCACTTTATTCAAGATTCAAGAGCTTTATTGTCATATGTACTAGTACAATGAAATTCTCACTTTGTTTACTCCTCTCGAGAATGATAGGGTAGAATGGGGGAACACGCATAATTTACAATACAAAATATGTAAAAAATAAATATATACAGTAACATGTGATCAAAATATGAGCAATAGCAGCTTTAAAAAAAGGAAATAAGAGAAAAAGAAAAAATTAATATTCCATTGCAACAAGATGATTAATAATATTAAACTTGACAAATCAGTGGGTTCAAATTTATGGCTGATGATGAGGGTATATTCACAATTTTACAGATTTAACACTGAATTGCATTTTCATTTGCCTCCAGGTGGTGAGCTTGTTGGGGAAGGTGGAGCGCTTGCGGAGTTTCCCTCTCCATGCCAATATCAGTTCGACTCTGGACCGGCACCTAGAGGCGATCTATATCACTCAGGCTCGCCGCAAGGATGAGTCCATGAGCAGCAGCAGGCAGAGACAGGGCATAGCCAGCGTCAGAGAGGACAGAGGTAGTTAGATATTTATCTGATAACTCCATATTACAAAATCCCATGTCCAAGAATTTAAGTCAGAGCATTTCAGCGCTTCTTGTAGTTTAATATGGAGCTATGACTACAAAGCTAATAGGATTAGGGTATCAAAAAGTTTAGAGATTCGTATGCTACAGATCCGTACGTCCTCCATCAGACACCATAAAACCTGGCAGTACAATTCACCATTTATGGTCTCGCCTCTGGGGACGATGCACAGTGCTGTGAAGAAGACGATGAGCGTGCGCTTGGGCAAGCTGCGGGACCTGCCTCTCCTTTTCGATGACGAGTTTTTTTGTCACCGGTAATGATCCTCAACATAAAGGACGACGTTGATGGAGTTCTCTGGAGACTTTGGTGCGATCTTCTAGAAGATACTTTTAACATTCACTTCATTCAAAAGTAACTACAATTGCGTATGCCCTTCCGTTACCTAATAATAATGGAGTGTAACATTTGAAGTGTGAATGCCACCACCTGCTGACTATTATGTGTAATTGCATGACTCGCTTTTCCTTTGAATGTAACAGATGTTACATGAAATCAGAAGTGGAGCTTTTATTCACAAACAGCAATAAAAATAGCAAGATCACATTCGAGAAGCAGAGAGGATAAATGGAGTACTTTTACTTTTACTCAAGTACAGGACGTGTGTACTTTGTACACCTCTGGATTGCAAATTAGTCTATTAAGACATCTATGTTTTTATTTCTATTATACAGGAGGAGAATTTATTCCTTCCCTGATCTCATGATCACTCACTCATCTCACTGAGCCAGATAGGAACATAAATGTTGTGGCATTATGTAGAACGAATAATTATACATTAATAATAATACATTTGTTTAGCCAATAAACCTTAAACTTTATGTTTATGATGTTCTCATGCCTTTACAGAGATCCCGCGTTTGGCCTCTGCGATCAGGGACCTGAGCAGGAGCACTAGGACGTCCTGCACAGCTCTGTGGTGCGCCCTGCAGATGACTCTGCCTCAAAAAAGCACCAGCGCCGAGGGCGGAGACAAAGGACACTCTTCAGATTTAGAGCAAGACAATTCTGAGCAGGTCGAACCTTGAAAATGTGCTTTGACTTTATGTCAGGCAGCCGTTCCTGTGTTAGTGTGTGTGGCTCAGTGAGGCGCTCGGTGGAGAAAGTGAGCGTTGTTGCATAAATTTCTTGATACAGTAGGGTCAATGATACAGTAGGCTCAGTTCAGAGCAATAGATGGATTCCTTAAGTTCGGTAACATTTATCAATCTTATTAACACTTCTAAATGATATATATATATATATATATATCGCCAAGCTGTGTAGTTGGTGGATTTTTGAAACGCTGCATATCTTTTGTGGACAGAATGCAGAGAGAAAGGGAAAAAGACGGATCAGTAGTGCTGGAGTAAAAAGGCAAAAAAAAGTTAGTGTGTGACAAGATCCAGAAATGGAAAACAACAGGAAGGTTTTATGTGTCGGGAAAAAAAATCATTGTAAAAATAATTTAAAGGTTAGCGAGTTTGAAGAATAACACGATTATTACCCTTATGACCTGAGATTTTAGTCGCAGTTACTCCCACTTCCCACAATAAACATAATAATAATAATAATAAATATTGATCCTGGATTAGTTTTATTTTGATGGTGTGATTTAAAATAATCCTGGGAGTAAGCTGTAACCGGTTCTGGCTATATTTATAAATTTGTAATTCTTGTATTTTACGTATTTATTGCAACATAGTTATGTTGCAGCATTTGGTTTCGAACAATCATAATCGTAAAAAAAATTGTTGTCTCACTGAAATTTCCTTTGTTAATCGTTTTAGTTTATTTATTTTCAATAAGCAGTAACTTGAGGTAAACAAAAGAGTCAGGGTAGGTTTTCAACCACAGAGCAACTCAAGTCAGGATACGTCTACAGACTTCTTTCAGATTGATCGGTCCTGTTGAATCAGATTTATTTCTTATTGATAGAAACTTAATCCCTTAGAAGACCTGGGAAGAGCAATGATCTCTGAGTGAATGGATTATGATATGCCATTGTCATTGTTCTAATGACAATTTTAATTTTTCTGTTTCCAATTAATGTTTATAATTAATAATAATAATAATAAATAAATAAAAAAAACCCTCAAGCTTAAGTTCTTAAAAACTGTTGTTTTATACTTCGTTGCAAAAGATATTAAAATGTAATTGTTGTGATAAAGCACACAGTGGGGCAAAGCAACAAGGTTCAAGGTGTAAACTCCATTAACTTAATCGTGAACATGGGAATAAACAAACAATCAAATAAGAGTCAGGCCTCGAAAATGACTAAAATTTAATTGCAGTGTCTTTGATGAAATTTCTGTTTCTCGCAGAGACGAAGAGAGACAGCCAAAACAGCTATCAGGTCAAAATTTTGTTTCAACAACCAATAAGTGTATTTTATGATTTAAGTATTTAAGAATTCACATTACATTTTTTTCAATACTATAATACTTAAAATATGAAACGTGCTGTACTGTGTTGCCGGTTTATCAATTATTAAATTGGAACATTTACGTTTACGAATCTTTATGTTCTCTTATACTGAAATAAAAAAAGAAAAAAAAAAGAAACAGAATTCTTTATTCGTATTTTATTAGCGGAGCCCCGACCAAGTATCAAGTGCATAAACAGAAATTATTTCTCATACTTTCTATATTATAAATTCTTTGATCTTAGGAAAATTCTTATATTTTGAGATAAATTTTTTACTTTTAAGAACCGTAAACCGTACTCAATAACTCAATACTTGGTCGGGGCTCCTACATAGCCGAGACTTAAGTAATGCATTTGACCTGGTATTACTTAACATAGTGACATTTTTGTAAAAAAAACAACACAACACACTGTCAGTAAGGTGTTACTGCTAGCATAATTCATCCTTTAAGAGATTAGATTAGATACAAACAGCTGAAATATTTTCACCTGATTGTTCACAGAAACCTTAATTAAAAATAAAATTCCAATTACAGTTATTGGGGTACGTCACCTGGCTTAAGGCTTTTATTAGCAGGACGTTTACACCCTTATTGTGTTCATTTATTTGACTGCAATTACAAAAAATTCTTGAAACTAATCTCAGTAAATTTGATTATTATTCAATATAAAATCTGTTCCAAGTCAAAGGTTATAACATTTAGAAATCATTATGGAAATAAAAAAAAAAAAAACTCAATCTTTTACAGATACAACATAAAGATCAACTGTTTATAACAAATGTAAATGGGTGCATAAAGAAAAAAAAATACACCCCCCTCGTATTCTTTGCATTTGTTTGTTCATATTGTTACAAAGATTTCAAGTAATTTAGTTAAGGCTTGTTAAATAAAAGGGTATGTTTGTTTGGCGCCCGCTTGTGCCCTTACGAAACAACAGTAGCTTTTCCCTCAACAAACAGTTTGTTAATTGTGTTAATGATGTAGAATTACATGAAAGGTACAAGTAAGAAGTTTAAAAGAACAGAAAAGGAATAATATTTTTGCACAAGGCCATTGTTTTGTGTGCATATATAGAGAGGCGTATGTTTTTTTTATGTACGTCATATATCTACTACATGTGTAATACATGTCTGGTTACAAACATGTAACCCCCCATTTCTTCATATTAAATCAAATTAAATGGTGTAGGTTATACAGTGCGTTCAGAAAATCTCTCTGCAGCGGCCACGTAGAGCGTTAGTATGTGGCGCCACCAGTCTATCGTACGTATCCGAATAGTTCATTCCTTAAAGTCAGCCCTGTATTTTTGTGTGAAAATGTTAACCATCGAAGAACTTTTTTGTTTTTCTAACGGGGTACATTTCTAAAACTGGCACTAAATTTCCGGATTTAGTTTATGGAAAATTTCAAGCAGCTTTTCCGGAGACAAGAATAACACATCGCGATACTGTGTGAGATTTAATAAATAAAATACACAAGTGAGAATAATTTCCATAGATCCAAGTTTCCATATTAAACGAGTATTTTCCAATAACCAACTCTACACGTCCACCGCAAAGGAACTCTTTGAACGCATTGTATTGAAGGAACGGGAACAACCGTGCCAAGAGATACTATTTAAAAATTGTCCTTTTATGTAACAACTTCAGCAGCAACCTCATTTTCCCTCCTCATTATCTGTCATCATCTGCACCTGTTTCTCACTGGTTCATGCTGTAAGTTAGATGGATTTTCATACTGATGTTACTTAGTGATGGGTCGTTTCATAAACGATTTGTTCTTTTTGAAAGAGTCTTTAACGTGACTCAGAAGAACGAGTAGCCTTGTAGAGTGATTTGTTCATATTCTAGTGGGCACACAGGCGGTTATGTACAGGAAACAGAAATCAGTAGTTACCTTTGAGTCTTTTGGTCCTAGTCGTTCGTTCTTTTGTTACGTGACTCCCATAGACGCTATGCGGTGCAATAAATTCAAAAGAACGAACGACTCAGACCGGAAGATATGAGAGGTGAGCTACTCATTCTGTTTATTATAATATGTCCGTAGCTGCATTGTAATATTTTCATTACTGGAACTATAGCTAAAATTTGTGTATGTAGGTGTGTTGGGGGTCTGTTTATTAGAAATGTAACACTTTATTTTATTTTTGATCAAAAGAACAAAATACACTAAATGATTCAAAGAACCGAGTCACTAAAATTATTCAAACTTCCCATCACTAATGTTACTATGATACAGAAGCTCCGAAGTTTGTATCGGTATAGCAGAAGGGGGCGGGTCCAAATAAAGCCTTGCTTCGAAGCGCGTGCCGGGTTCCTGAGACGACAAACTGAGCCTCGCGTTTGCTGGAATCACGTGACCCGACTCAGGCTCGTGCACGCCTCATAGATTCAGAGATGTTGATTATCTGCATAAACATTTTCTTGATCAGTGCAGCTGTACGTCCATATTAATTGTGCTGCATGTGATGTTACGATCCAGCTGCTACACAAAATTTGTCCACTAGAGGGCAGTACAATGGGCCCTTGAATGAAGCTTCATGTAATGAACCTTTTGGTAAAACTAATGGCTGGGAAGCGTTGACACCTAAATGAGGCTTCACCTGGCCATCACTAGATTTTTGTGCCACAATGATTCCTCTGAAACTGCTCAGGTACAGAGACTGGACTGAAAATAGGAGACTTAAAAAGTCCTTCAGGAAGCCTAGAGAACTGTTCCTCAAGACTACATTAAAAAAACAGTCTGGAGTCTTTGGATGCAAAATCTGAAGAAATGAGGGCTAGGTCAAAACTTTTGCATGGTACTGTAGGTCTGATTGATGAGCAAAGAAAAATAATAACGAGGGATGTGACAAGTTTTGCTTTTATACTGTATTCCTTTCAGACATTCATCTCATCCCACTGGCTAGATTTTATTGGAGGAATTAATCAACTTTCCTCTTTTTTTTTTTTTTGCCCGAGGTTATCATCATTATCATCATCATCATCATCATCAGTAAACAACAGATGCAGTAGATTAGGCTGAAAAATGAAGAGTCAGTAAGCTGTAGTCACATGATCAGGAGAAATGGATTATGCAATTACACACAGTGGTAGAGCAGCGCTTTTTAATCCACACCATATTCAGAAAGACATTTAGGGATCTGTGTTAAAAAAAAAAAAAGGTGGGATTTTTTTTTTTTTTAACATTTAACAATAAATGTATTCAGTGTGTAAATGTAATTGTGTGGAGAACGAGTGTTAAAAGCATACATGTACCACAAATTCTCATACACACCAGAATGTTCTTGTGTGTTTTTCCAAGCAGGGATACACAACACCCCAGTGAGCAGCACCTGGGGGGGAGGGGTGGTTTAAGGAGTGGTGTTGAAAGAAGATCTGAAACTTTTTTTTAATAAAAGGAAAAAAAAAAAAAACTAGAACAAAGTCCACGCGTCTCTCACGTCTTAGGGGTTTTAGTCCGTAATCGATTTCCTCGTCTATCTCTTGCGCTCGCCCTTCTGTGTGCGCTTCTTCTCGCGGTCTTTGCGGTCCTGCTTGACGAGCTTGTCCTTCTCACGCTGCATCTTGTCCTGCTCCTTCTTCTTCTGCGCGTCCTCCTTGGCCTGCTCGCGCTGCTGCCGGCGCCGGCACAACACATCCTCTACGTTGGTGTTCTTGAACAGGGCTGAAGGCGGCAGTAAAGGATGTTAACACGGTGAAATGCGAATACAGATAATCTAAAAGATAAATCAGTCGCTGGTGTAGACGGGGAAGTAGATGAGTAACGGCCTGTATGGATTCAATTCATAATTTCTCAAAATTCTACAAACAATACCTTATAATGACAATGTGAAAGAGGATTGTTTGAAATCTTTCCAAGTTTGTTAAAAATAAAGAAACGGAAACAAAAGCTCTGAGACAAAATGTTATGCATTCAAGCAAGTAGTAAACACCATGTAGTGACTGTTGTCTTCCCGGGTACCCTTTAAACAAGGTCAGCTTTTTAATTTTTTGTGTGGAAAGATTGGAAACGTAATCACTACACCAAAACTGAACCGAGATAAACCCTACTCACGGCCACCAGGCAAACCTGTGTTGACTCCACATAAGTGAGATCAGTGTGCAAAACTCACTTTGTCATACTTACAAACAAATCTGACTTTGAAATGTGCTCCTGGAACGGAACTCGTTCATAAGTCAGGGACTTGGTGTACAGGAATTAAAACTAAGTCCAAGATGTGTTAACTGAAGAAAAAAAAAAAAAACTTTGCAAGAGAGAAAAGGATACACTTGTCGCTTGGGATTCCAAGAGCTGCTCCTGCTGATTCCTCCTCATCCTCCCCTTCAGTGTCAGCGTTAAGAATCTTAACACAAGAATCAGGAGACAGACAGGCTCTACCAGAACATGTTAACACACTTGCAATGACAGTCATCATATTTTCCTCATTTCTGCTCAACACAACTTCAAGGATATTCCTCCTCGTCCGTGATGTTCGCGTACTGAGCGAGCAGCGCCTCTTTCCTCTTCTTGGACTCCTCCGAGACTTCCTTCTGTCTGACCACCATCTGAGCCTGCTTTTCGATCAGACTGGCGATGGCCTGAACCTCATCTAAGACAGAAAAAACAAATAAATAAATAAAAATACATGAGGACATGAGATTTTTAAACCCACCTCCCATGATGTAAAACATTTGCTCCAAGTTTAAACACAGCGAGGAGCACTCTCACCTTTTCATGTTACATGATTATAATGATGTCACAGCTACTGTGATGATCATACAGCGGTACATCGGCATACAAATTTTTAATAGTACAGCAGCCTCGTCGAGCGTAACGTGCTCCCTGGAGTTACATGAGTAGAAGTCTTGAAAGATTGAAAGAAACTTTTCTGCTCACCTTCCGGCTGATTGCCGGAGGCTGCGGCTCGAGAGCAGCAGTCGCTCCACTGCTTCAGGATCTGCTGACAAACCTCCTCGAGCGTGTCTTCATCCTGAGAGGAGAACAAAAATCAAATGCTTTAACACAATCAACTCTAGCTGCTTTCACTCATGTGTAAATATGTACAGTACACGTTTAAGACTAGGATGAAAGATATCCATTATGTCACAGTTCTGATAAATTCTCCAGTCTGATTGGTCGGATAACAGCAGCTGTTCTAATACATTATTGTTTCTATAGTGAAAACCTTGTACAGCGGATGCTGTAGGATATAAAACATGTAATCACAAAGTTTCTGTAAGTGGATGTTTATTATATGTTTATAGGAGTCGCCGGTTAGTAAATGAGGCAAAATTATAACTTTAGACTTTCCAAATTCCTCACAAGCTTTTTATTTATTTATTTTTAACTTAAACTAACTTCATGTTTTGTGTACTTTCTGCAACATTGAACGTAACCACAAAGGAATAAAAAAAAACTTGTCTTCCTTTGATTAAAAAGTGCACTTGTGTGAAGTCGACATGCTGTTTTTAGGATTTTTTTTAAATATCCTGCATCTGGGCTCACCAACACACTAGAGATTATGAATCGCGATTCCTTTGTGTGCTGATTGATGTATCGTCACACTTACTCTAAAATTAAAAACAACTATTTTTACATTTATAATAGAGATGAACCGGGCGATCGGCCAATGACCAGAATAAACTGGTTTTCAGTTTGATTGGGTGTGACCGGGGATCGGCTGTTCAGCCTCAGATATGAACGATTCTGTACCGAGCGGAAAAACTTCAGAGTGGCGCAACAGAGTAACGCCATAAAAATGCATCTCTATCAAAAATTGCGCAGGTTAAAAGCCTCCGATCTGCCCTTTTTCTCCAAACTCTGTGACAGAATTAGTCTCATTACACACGCTTACACCAGTTTGAAAACACTGCAAAGATTTAATTAGTCTCAAATTGTGTGCGTTAGAAGCCACTCAACCCGCGCCCTCACCGTTAAGTTGAGTTTCGAGACGTTTCAGGATGTAAAACGTCACCGGTCCTTTATAATCCTACACTCTAAACTATTCACACTCTGCCATCCAGTGTGGTAGGAGTGAATTATTTGCCAAGTTCGTTTTGAAAAAATAAAGATGGCGGATGACAGGGATAAATGCTGCGCTTTGTTTTAAAAGCAGAAAACTAACACTATAAGGAACGCGCTACAATTAATTACTTATTAAACTTTTTCTAAAGAAAACGAATGAAAAAAAAAAAAATCAAATCAGGATATTTACAAAGCTGTGATACTTTTAGAATCGCAATATTAATCGAATCGGCACTGAGGTATCGTGATAATTAATATCCTATCATCCTATTCTATTTATTTGCTGTGTATGCTGATAAAACCTCACTCTGTCGTAAGCGTTTTTGGAAAAATCATCCTTCTTTACAAAAGATGTTAAGATTTAAAAATGATCAAGACTATACAATGGATAAAACAAACAATTAAGGTATGACGTCACCAGAGACTTTTAGCCACGTTCTGAGCACACACTGACACCGAGTGTGTGGAAACAGCTGACATCACTGTTGCTAGGTTTGTGATGATAAAAATAACTTTTCAGCTGTTACTCCAGGAGGTGGTGTAGATCACACCATCACACGGCTTCAGTTTCTATAGTGTTGGATTGTCTACACTCAGAGTAAACTGACGTGCACAGATGAAACAACAGCACCAGGGTGGGGTGTCCAGATTGCCTCACCCACTTCACCAAGCAAACACACAACCCTCTTAACCCCATACCGACTTTTACACAAACTTATCTGTGATGGGAGCGACACGAGAGTTTTAAAACGGTTACACAATATATCAAGCGAGTCTCACTAAGAAATGCCGTTAAATCGAAAGCCACGGCTCCACAGGCGTGCTCCTGACAGCTCATCCCAATCCGCCCGCCGCTCCCTACCCCCGCGCCCTACAGCGGAGCGCGCTCTAACAGCTCCGAGCACCCTGCGCAGTGCACTGCACGTGCAGCACGCGGCGAATGGGGACTGAGCCCGAATCGGAGCGCGCGCAGCCCGGCGTGTACCGACCACAAACGCGGACAGGATGCCGTTCAGCGCGTCGCTCTTCTCCTCGTCGCTCTCCTCCTCCTGCAGCACGCCGAGGATGTAAGCTCCGTACACCTCCCGGTCCGCCCCGAGGCCATCCAACCGCTCATTCAGCCACTTTTCAAACTCCCCAGCCGAGGATCCGGGCGCCGCCATATTGGCTGGGGGGGTCCTGCGCCTGCGCACTGAGATGCTGAGGTGACCGCGCAGATCGCCTGCTCAAGAACATCCGCGTTAATAAACACCAAGGAGCTGCGACTCTCTTTTTGTTTATTTTTTTAATTCGTTTATTATTATTATTATTATTATTATTATTATTAATAAACACCGTGGATCTGTGACTCTTTTACTTTATTTTTTCTCGCTCCGTTTCTTCTTTTCCATTTCTTCGTTTCCATTTCTTTTTCTTTCTTTCTTTCTTTCTTGTTTCGACTTTCTTTCTTTCTTGTTTCGACTCTCTTTTATTTCTTGTTTCGACTTTCTTTCTTTCTTGTTTTGACTTTCTTTCTTGTTTTGACTTTCTTTCTTACTTTCTTGTTTTGACTTTCTTTCTTTCTTTCTTGTTTTGACTTTCTTTCTTGTTTTGACTTTCTTTCTTTCTTTCTTGTTTCGACTTTCTTTCTTTCTTGTTTCGACTTTCTTTCTTGTTTTGACTTTCTTTCTTTCTTGTTTCAACTTTCTTTCTTTCTTGTTTCGACTTTCTTTCTTTCTTGTTTCGACTTTCTTTCTTTCTTGTTTCGACTTTCTTTCTTTCTTGTTTCGACTCTCTTTTATTTCTTGTTTCGACTCTCTTTTATTTCTTGTTTCGACTTTCTTTCTTTCTTTCTTGTTTTGACTTTCTTGTTTTGACTTTCTTTCTTTCTTGTTTTGACTTTATTTCTCTTTCTTTTCTTGTTTTGACTTTCTTTCTTTCATTCATTTGCTCTTTCTTTTTTAACTTCTTTAATTCTCCATCATTTGTCAGTGTCGTTTGCTTGTCTCTCCTCTTTTTTCCTAAATGTTTGTTAGCGCTTGCATTATCCCTGTCTTATTTCTATTTAACTTTAACATTACAGTAAATGTTTTTGTTTCCTGTTGTAGTTTTAGTATTTACTGTTTTTTTAATTAACTTTTTCATTAATTTCAACTTTTTAAAAAATTTTTTTCTGAATCTGCTGCGTTATTTTCCATTTTCCATTGTCACGTACACAACCATACACAGTATGATATGCAGTGAAATGCTTACACGACTGTCTGTGGGGAAAAAAAAGATAAGACAAAGAGAGATTTTACTGCAATAAAACAAATTGCACATTAAAGAAAAATGAAAAGCTTAAAAATTTGATATGAGATCAGCAGTAAGAGTGACACATGAAGTATGAAATGAAATTAAATAAAATGAAACTGTGTGTTTGTCAGCAGCAGTGTTATTGTCCATGTCAAGTGCAAGTTAGTCCTCATTCATTTACAGTTTTTATTTAAATGCTATCCTGTTTCATTTACAGTTGTTTTTAATTTGTTTGGTATTTATTCATTCGTTGTCCCATTTTCATAATATGTACATATTTTCCATATTTTTCAGACATATTTAAAAATGTATCTTAAATCTAAAGTTTTCATTTATTTTATTACATTCTAGAATTTGATTTTATACTTTAGATGTTTTAGACTTTAGAGTTAGATTTAGTTAGATTTTTATATGATTTGTCTTTTAGTCCACTAGAGGGAGCAGTGAGCCTGTTTTACAGTCAGAGTTGCTTTAGTTTGTTGTGGCAGATTTGACTTTTAATGCAATCAAACATTCGGATATGAAAGTTAATTCTAGTGCAAATGCTGTGAACTTTTTATTTGAAATTTATTTCACATAATCAGCATCACAGCAACAACAGAAAAACAACAACAACAATAATAATAATGAGATAGTGTAACTCTACTAATGTCTTAGTCTTTATCTTTTAGAGATTTAAATTTAGCTTCACAGCCAAAATGATTTTGTACTAGCTGTGCATATAAAGCATATACTAGTGATCTATGCATGTTCATATTATTTAGCTTATATTTGGACTTTGTGTTTAGTATGAGTGTAATTTTATTGGAGTTAATTCAGGCTATTATTTTTTTTTTTCATTTAAAAAAATATTTCATTTGAGCTTTAATTAACCATAATGATGCTGCGTGTGTGTTTTGTGTCTCAGACAGACCATGAACAGATACCGAACATGCAAGCTGCTTCACAGATTAATTACTATTTACTGGATGTTTGAATATTGTTTGTTTATCAGCATAATGTGGAGTTTGTTCCAATGTTAATTAGTCACTTAAAGAAAAAGATCACACACACACACACCCACACACACACATAAGTCTAAGAAGGAGGAACAAAAGATGAGCGGAGACTCGTGAGCTGCTCCTGGTCCGAGGGGTTCCTCTCTCACTGCCCATGATGCCAGTCTCCCTGTGGCCTGCTTGGTATTATTTTTATTGAGGAGACGCAGATTGATGCAAAGTGACTGGAGCCAGGGGGCTCGATGGAGTGCATCAGTGTGCATCTACATGTCTATGTCTGCAGGCACACACACACACACACACACACACACATCATCTGGAAAGCCATTGCGAGTAGTGTGTGCTCTGTCATCTCTGTCAGCAGTCCTGCTGCAGTGCTCAAACCTGAACCAAATCTCAAATCTAACACAGAGAGGAGCATAGATAAAGACATAATTAGAAATGTAAAATGTGAGATGACTATTATTATTATTTTTTAAATGCTTTATATATATATATATATCAGAAAAAGAGGGGGGAAATGTGAATTAGGTATAATCCTGTAAAAGAAAGAAAAAAAACAGGAAAAGCTTGGATTTGGTTTTTAGAAAAGATTTATATGTAAATAAATGTAATGTAATTTTGTTCATATTAAGAATGATTTGTTTTTACCATGTTATACTTTATAGTTTATTATATTTCACTGTTTTGTAAAAGCTGTTGTTGTGGCTTTGTATTTTGTCCCTTGTATTTTTAAAGCTTCATTTAAATACATTAAAAAACAGAAATGTACATCTCTCTAATCTAATTTGCTAAGTCTAAATCTAAATCTCCAAATCTAATCTACATTTGGACAGTTGTGATGTAAGGATTTATTTTCATTTTATGACATTTATGAATAGAACTGTAAAAAAATATATAACTTTACAGCAGTGGTCTACTGTATAGTACTTTCGTATTTGTACCTCATTATTCTAATTAAGTATTATTTTAACAACTTTTAACAATATTGGTGACTTTCACTTTGCGAATTTTTTTAATTTCTGAAATTCTGAATTTTTTGACTTGGACGCATTTTTATTGCAAGTGGTCTTTACTTGTTAAGTTTTTCTCGATCGACCTAGATTTGAAAACCCCAGCTGAAAAGTGCCGTTATCGCCTCCTGCAGTCTATAATATATTATACCTAATTTATGGTGCAAGATTGTTTGCCTTCTCACCCTGATATGAGAGAGAAATTTGTCTAGCGTGACTTTAAGGCTCCAGTAAGCTATGTAATATATACTCTTATGTTTAACACTTAACCACATTTAAAGGCTTCTGTACTTTTACTCAAGTAGAAATTAAAAGGAGCAATCTTAATTAAATATTAAATATTTTACCTAGCATATCTCTACTTTCAGTCAAGTACAGGATTTTTTGTATATCATCCAGCGCTGCTTTACAGCTAATTAATGTGTAAAAAAAAAAATAATAAAACTGATGAATACAAAGCTGATTTAAATGTTATTTGAGCTACAGAATAGAGTTTGATTTATGTAACTTTGCAGTAAAATCATTCCGTGAAAAAAAAAAAAATCACATAACCTGAAGAAATGAAGAAATGAATATTCTGATTGGTTGCATTTGCAAAAGTT
>JAOVVB010000026.1:24811784-24821932 GCA_028570985.1 Heterobranchus longifilis
TGGGCTTCAACGGGGAAATGCACTGTGACGCTACGGGAATGTATGAGAAGAAAATCAAGTCAGCCGACCTGCTATATTTAACTGATTCTGAACGAACTCGTCTTTGAGATGAACGTTTTCTAACGCATTTTTAGTCAATAAAATGTGAATACAATAGTACATAATTTGACCATTAATTTTGTGACATTTTTGCTGAGCTTCCATTGCAGTCTTAAAGAAATCGCCACTGAATGTCACCTAAAGATTAAGATATTTGTTGACTAAAATGGCTTACAATTTGAGGAACTGGACATTTCAATCACTATAATAAGACTAATATTAAAGAAATAAAATGCATATACTGGAAAGGCAAAAGTTGTACTACAAAAGTTTGCTCTTGTCCTCATTATTTTCTGTTTCTCAGCTTTGAAGTCATTTTGAAAGATTTTTCAATTTATGTGCCTTATTTATATATACAATCTTCGGGTTTAATCTGAGCTAATATCTAGAAGTTCACTTACATGGACAATAAATAACTGTGTAATAAAAAAACTGCAGAAAAGTTGAGACAGATATAAATCTTCTATAGAGTCTGTTTGTCCGGTTCCTGATTGGAGAGCAATCTATCAAATAGATGTGGAATAATTAAAAGTCATCGTTTTGGCAAACAGTGACAGCACAGGGATGGAGTCAGAACGCCTCTTTTTGAGAGGTGTTATTTTCCCTCATTTGAAAAATGAACTTTATGTGCAACTCGACAATCTTGATATCCGACATCAGCCATTTTGTCATTGTCTGCCCGCACTCCTTTTCTCAAGTCGATATCGTTCCCCAACAATAAGACACTTTCTAACATTTTACCATAGCTGTTTTTTTTTCACATTTTCTTCCCCTGAATCATCAGTCTCAATTTTTTCTCCTTTAAGTTTGTCAGGCATCAAAAGAGCTTGACGCTTGTGACAGGAAAGGTTCTGGAGACCTCTTCCTTTCTGACTACTTGTTTTTTTTTTTGTTATTCATTTTTGCAGTTGTCAAGATCATCTCTCCTGTCTGCTTGGTTATCTGGCCTTTCCTGTAGTAGAAGCTGTGTACCCAGCAAGGAAGGGCTAGAACCCTTAGGCATAACCATGGAATATTTATTTATTTATTTATTTTTTTTACGGGCTCGGCGGTCAGCACTTGTCCAATCTTCACACATGTGGTGTTTTGACTTTTTGAATTCAACAATGGTAATCTCTTACAAAGAGATTTAAATTTGGTGCGGTTTTGGTTGGGTGGGTATAAACAAATCTGGTTTAAGATGGCCTGTTTCCAATGGGTCCAGCCATCAGGTCTGTGTGAGTAGAGTTTGCATGATCTTCTCATGCTTAGTGAGTTTTCCCCCACAGTCCAAAGACAAGCAGATTAGGCTAACTAGCATTCCCAAATTGCCCGTAGTGTGTGAGTGTGTGTTTGTGTGTGCCCTGCAGTGGATTGGCAACCTGTCCATGGTGTATCCTTTGCCCAAAATCTGCCAATTAAAAGTTGATTGGCATTTCCAAATTTCCCATATTGTCTGAGTGAGTGTGTAACTGTGTGCAGGGATTATCTTCTGCAATGGACTGGCACAGGGTGTACCCTGCCTAGTGCCCCAAGTCCCCTGGGATAGGTTCCGGCCTCCTGTGACCCTATACAGGATAAGTGGTATAGAGAATGAATATGTGAGTGAGAGTGCATCCAGTGGAATAGTAGCATGGGTCAACCATTGCAAGAAAGGCAACCAAAATTTCTTGAACCAAAATTCAACCTTGATTATGGAATAAATCAAATTTGCTGTGCATTCTAGCATTTCAATGGCATTGCTGCAACAGCAAAAGTGACACCTGCAAAATGAGTGTTACAAGGACAGATGTGGAATGTTCCCAAAGTTTCAAATTTATAAATATGGGCTAAAGTAATCAGAAATCATTAATTTTCAGTTGATTTCTACATGATTTCAATATGAAACATCTTTCCAGCAATCAGGCCAATTAGTGTTGTTGCCATATTTTAAGGTTTTGACAGTAGTATCCAACATGGCATTCTCTATTCAGGTCTAACCAATCATGGAAACTTATCCAAATCGTGGATCTCTTCCTCATCCAACAAACAACCCCTAATTAAATAAACATAGAGTTATTCATAGGTCTCTCTTAAGTCCTTATCATCAGGACTGTGACATAACTGAGACTTTTCTAACTTTCAAAGCCTGTTTCCTTCATTCTCTCAAACAGGCCTCCAAAGAGCTTTGAGATTTGGCAAGTCAGTTCATAGAATGTGAAGCAAAGCAGTTCAGGAAGGTATCCAAACTGAGTGCCAAACTCCACTGTGATTGGCTAGCAGCAATGTGCGAAGGAAGAAGCTATGTTGGGTCGTCCAACCCAGACAGAATTTGAAGCACTCTTTATTTCTGAAATTGAGACTTGTAAACAGTTTATGGACCAAGTGTCTGGGTTAAATACCTTGTTTGATGTGTACAACAGGGGTCTATACTGTTATACAGTATATTCTATCCTGTCTATTCTGTACAGCACAATGATCAATGATTTTCTGCACAGAAATTAACAGCATAATGAAATTTAGTCTATGTTAATAAAACTCAACAGTGTGATATGTTACATTGTTACTCTGTTGACAAAACAAAAGACAAGTTCCTCCCGATATGTTGGATCAACTTTTGTATTACTATTGTAGTTGTTGTTGCTTAGTTTTGCACACTTTAAACTTCTCCATAGAGATCCTATTAAGGCTAGGTTTGCCGTACCTGCTGTATTTCCTTCAGATGCTGATGCTATGTTGGTGGGTACTGGAACTATAGTTCATCAATAACTGAACTGAAGAAGGATCACCTTAGTTCTCTTTTAAACATGAACAATTTATTATAATAATAATAATAATATGCTCATAATTATACACTATTGTTCATATAGTAACAGCTCATACCCAGAGGCATGGAATCTAAGAATAATAATTAACAGAGTTAATAGAACATATGATTGTTTAACAAAGAAAAAAGAATACCTTGTTAATTTGTTGGAATGATGACATTTTTATTAGGTGCAAATATTCATTAAGTTAACAAGTGGAGCAAAAACAGACTGCCAAAACAAGATTCTAAGTATGAACATGGGCTAGTGACACAAAAGTACATAGTGAGCACAATTAAAACACAAGCCAGATATGAATTATTTTTCTAAATTATTAACAGCATGGTTCAGAGTGTGTTATTTCTTACTATGAAACACATCCCAGCAGGATCCCTAAGATTGGATGAGAGATGTGATATAGTTGTAATGATGTTGTGATAACTTTCACCATTGGAACAATGTTGTTTTAAAAGTTAGAAAAATTGTAATAAAATGACGCTGAGATAACGTTGAACGATTAACATCCATTTGCACAACCTCCGAGCACATCCAGGGTCCCTTACTCAAGTTTTTACATTAGCGCCCAGGGATTGTTTTTGAGAACACTTGAACCAAAAGTCTGGTTCATTTTTAACAGTGAGAAGACAATCGTTCTGTGCTTGGGAACTATGCCTAAGTGAAGGTCTCAGACACTGTACATCGTACTCGGGCACAGATCGAATCTGATACAGAAGCCAATCGTACCTGAGCAGTGCCAGTCGTCTCCTCTGAAATCTTAGTGTGTGCATAGGATGCACCAATCTCATCCTGTGACCTACAAACCTACAGCTGATACAGTAGGAAGGGATGCAAGATCATTGATCTTGACATTTTTTCCAAAATATCCATAACATTCGTCAGGGTGTGAAAGTAAACATCCTTGTTCTCTTCTTATTTTGTGTTTAATGGCGGCTCACAGACCAAGTAGGTGCATACAGACACCTGCTTGTACCTGAGTACGGAGAACAAAAAACAATATGAATGCTGGCCAGCAAGGCAGTGGGGAGGGGAGGGGGTTTTAAATCGTTCTTGGGCACATTAAAAAGCAATGAAATATGTGAAAATCAGTGATTCTAACAGACACAACAAGCTTCTAACAGACACAACGCCTTTTTGTACATCACGCATATATCTCCTGTCACAACTCTTAGTGTTGTAACGTTATCTCTATGTTTCATTTTCTGTCAGTAATACACTGAGGTGCACCGCAGCTCCCAAATTACTGTTATATGGTGTTGGCACAGCGTTTGCTTTTCAAGAACAGATATTTTTTCTTTTTCACCCTTTTGGCTGCTTTCTAACTTAAATTTATGTAAATTGCTGTTGTCCGGTAATTTTGTGTGCCGCTTTTTGTTATATATATGCACATTTACTAGCATTAGCAGCATACAGTATTCCCTAGTGCTTCAGTGGTAAGCCCATTATTGTGCTCTCACTGCAGTGACCAGAGTCTGAGACCTGCTCAGGCCATCAGTTTGGTATTAATAGTGTTTTGTCATTTTTCAACACTGTGATAAAATGCATTAGTTGAACGTTATTCCATAATCATGTAGCAATGTTGTTTCAACATCATTTCATCCAGTATTCTAACTTTCAAAAACAACATGTTGTAATGTTGCCAAATTAACATCGCAAAGTTTTGACAACCAAAATTCCTCGCAGGATTTTATTTTTACTCTGAGCAAAATTCTAGCCCCATTAATAGCCTTAATAATTTATTCAGCACATTATTTATAAATAAATAAATGTTTCCCATTAGATAAGGCCACAACTGCAGCTGCAACATCATCATCTCAGTTAAAATGCTGCCATTTTGGCAAACAGCAGAACATTTAACATGTTACTCTTCCTGCTTGCTCTCCCACTCGATAATTTGATAGACAGCAAACATACTCCTACAGTTCTCGAAAAAAACCATGAGCACTCCATGTGTTTCTAAGAGTTTTTGGGATGACACTTGGAAACACTTTAGCTTAAGCATAAATTTAAGCATTACAGAGATATAGATGCCCGATTCTAAATGCCTGGCTGCTCTCTGACGGCAGTGTGGGCACAGCGAAGAGCCTGTGGTGCGCTCATTGTCGCCGGAAGTGGCAAGATGTGAAGGAGCAAGATGTGAAGAAGCGAGAGAAGATATGTGTCTCTTCCTGGAAGACATGTTGCCTTCACAGCAGACTGACAGCTGAAGGCTTGTCCATTGCGTTTGAACGAAGGACCCCTCCCAGGACTTAACCTAAATTTACTGCTATTTCAGGATAACCACCTTCTCACACACATTTCGAAGCTCATCCATTAAAGCAACACAACACATCCATTGAAGTGTCTCCTCAACATAACCGCAGGATACAGACACACGTACCCCAAACCACATACAGACCAGAGATTTAAAAGAACAAAAACAAGAAGCTTTAGAAACATGTAGCACAATACACATAGACACAGAGCTCAGCAGGGATCAAGCGTAAGGCTTTGGGAGGGACAAATGTGCTAATACTGCCTGTATCTATACTCTTTCATCCTTTCATCCATCTCACAGATCTTTTTGCTCTTGCTCACTCTCGTTCCGTCTCTCTCTTTGGAAAAGTTAGCAAGTGCGGGTCGGATTACCCAAGGCGCTGTGGTGGAAGAGTCACAGTCTGTCAGACAGCACAGTGAGATGCACAGTAATCTGTATCTCTAGCTTTTATAAAAAGCACACACATATGCACCACAGGAAGACAGAGACTTTAAAATCTTTGTAAAAAAGTTTCTGCCGGTATTCTGTCAACTTGTAGAAGGCATGAATGACGGATGCATATCCTGGGACCAAGGACAGAGAGATGTGGGCGAAAACAGAAGAAGAGAGAAAAAAAAAAGCTTTGATCACTTGAACACATGGCCAAGACAGGGAAAATTTCCAAATCTTGCTGGTTCTTGACTGTGTGTTCAATCAATCAAATGCTTTCAAACCACTTTTCTTTATAATTCTGCCATTCTATTCCTATTCTATTTGGCTGTCTTGGTTATTTGATTCTCAAAATCAAACCAGCCTCTGATTGTTTAGATGGCTTCCAGGTTGTGACTCAGGTCAAGTATATTTTTTCATCTTAACAATTTGTTTCTTAATATGATAGAAGAATCTTTTTACCTCGCTTCTTAGACACTAAGGTCCAAATCCAAATATCCCTCTTGTTTCCTACTTGTTTTTAGCTTCCTCTTTTCTATTTCTATTGATCTCCTTCTTGAGAGATTCTTTCATCCTCCATTTATCTACCCCTGTTCCCTTTCTCCCACATAGGTAGATGGGGGAAAACAGAAAAAAAAGAAAAGGTGGTGATCCTTTGATCATTTGAAGGCATGGACAAGAGAGGGAACAGAGAAAGGGATACTCCGTTACATGTGCTTTTCATATCTTGCTCATTCTTTTTAACCACGTTTCTGAAGTCTGCACTCCTACTGTATTTTGGGTTGGCCTTCTGGCTTCCGCTGTCCTGGTGTTCCTATTCTGGCTAGCAAGAATATTTTTGGGTATTTAGATGCCTTTGGGTTCTGTCTGCAGTGAAAGGGATGAATAAAACCAGTGGAAGGGATACCTTTGGCTGGAGTTGGCACAGTAATGGATCAGCCTCTGAAAGTCCTCATAACTGGGACAGATTTGCCCAAATTCCCCTACAGTTGCCTTCCAGCCACATGTGTGCCTGCTCTGACAAGACACTTGCTCCAAAAAAACGTTTCGCTCAAGGATGTGCTGACAGAACAAATGAGAGGCCATGAGAGGTTCAGTCTGTGGATAAACTGGATTTGGTCACTATCTTCTTCTCCTCTAAGCTCCTGGAACATTTTACATGCAAACACTAAGCTTCTGACTTAAGGTTTTCCAATTCTTATTTACAATTTGAGACATCTCAGGCCTCTGATGGCTTCCAGGTCCTGGAAGTTGGCTTCCAGGTCCTGGAAGTTGGCTTTCAGGTTCTGTCTCAAAATCAATCTCTGCTTTTTTAATATCCTGGATGCATCTCACACTGTTCCTCCAAAACCAAACTTTGTTTTCCATTCTTGCACTTTTTTTTGGTGTCCATCTTTCCATTTTCTATTAATCTCCCTCATGAGACTCCGTCATTCTTCATATCTTTCTTCCACACCTGGTTCACCCTGACCCCTCAGTCTCCGCTGCCTGTGGCTAGGCCCTGTGTATGTACTGATAGCTATAGTGTTTGCACAAATTTGTCCACACACAATCTTCTCAGCTAGATAATCTTATGTCCTCAATGGGGGAAAACAAAGACAATGTAAGCCCCTCTTTGTTAGAATCTTGGGAGATTCTAACTTTTTCAATATCTGCAACTCTATATCAGCTGTCCAGTGCAGACAAAATGAGAAAGTAAAAATGGCTGTTGTGTAATGTTTTGTCAATATATATCCATTTCTCTCCTGTTTCTTATTTATGTAGGAATTAGGTAAAGTTAAGAGCAAATGGTTGATATAGGGCTTAAATAGGATGTGCTGATTGGCAACACCCCCCACCCCAAATATAACGAAATCTGAATTTGTCTTTTCAATTTGCATTGGAGCTCTGAGGTTAATATTACTAACAAATAAGGGAACTTTTGGTTGGTCTCCAGTTTAGCATCTCATTTCTATCTCAGGTTGTAGATTGGGCAAAAAGGGACCTCACCATTTTGTAAAAGCTCTACAAACCTAAAAGCACACCATCCATTGTGCTGCAGGCATCGACTTGCACCACTGAGGCATGGACTTTCTGAAAGTGCGATGAAGTATTAGCTTGATTGATCAGAATGAGAACTAGGGAATTTAAAGGCCAAGTCAACATCTTGCACTCTTTGTCCTGTCCTGGTTCATGTTTTGTATCACAGGCTAGTTTTTGTAAAAAGGAGACAAGTCAGTGTATTACTCTTTTCCCCTTGTTGTTTAGTTATTTTCCTCTGACCTCTCGCTTTAGGTGACAAAAACCCACATAGCATCATTTATACAGTACATACTTCAGCTCTGCTGCGGAGATGTTTTTGTAAAGATACAACCCTCTTGCTTTGCGCTCGTGTCTGTGCGTGCACGAGAGAGTTAATTAGCGGAGACTTATCGGATCTTTGATCTGTGTGAGATCTCACTCAGTGTGAGATTGTGGTTTCAATGCCTCCCTGGATTTGCTGGACTCAGAGAAACATCAGGCATTGTTGCTTCAAAACTGGTTCAAATAAACAGTATTAATGAGCCAAAGTGTGAGTTCAGAGCTGGAGCACAGAGTATGAAAACATGTACGATTTGCAGCGCAGCATTAAGGGTTATAAAGTGAAATTGCACAAAAGTGGCTGTGAAATGAGGCACAAAACGACACACTGTCACAGATTTGCAATCTGTCATGTTATAGTTTTTGTATCACACCCTTTTTGAATTCTTCATTCTGATTGTTCTGAAGGTGCTCATTCATTTTCTATTAACTTTTCTCATTTCACAGGAATTCCACAAGATTAAATATAGCTATTCTCGAAGATTTTAGCTCCGATTACAGTGGACAAAACGGTGTCCAGTTCCTGTGTGAACATTATTCCTCATGCTCCCAGAACTACTCTTTCAAAATCTGATTCCTGGAATATGCCCCACGCCATCAGGGAAGAAAAACTCTATATGATACCTGTGTCATTCAGTACATTCAGGTCGTCAGCTGACTTTAATTTTATTTTATTGCCACATAATGTTACTGAGCCTAGACCTGAGCAACTGAAGCAACCCCAGATCATAACACTGCCTCCAGAGCCTTGTACAGTGGACATTTTGCATGATGGGTGCATCGCTTTTTGCGCTTCCCTTCTTACCCTGACGTACACATCACTCTGAAATAGAGTCAATCTGGACTCATCAGGTCGCATGATCTTTTTCCATTCCTTAAAAGTCCAATTTTTATAATGAGTCTTATTAAAAAGTGGTTTTATTATGGACACAAAGCTGTTTAGTCCCCATCCTGTGAGTTCCCATCACATTTTGTGTGTGTGAAATGTTCTTAACTATTAAACATAGCTTGCTTTCAACTGTCCAATGAAATTTCACCAAGCATTTGCTCACTTATGATTTCTCTTTGACCATGTTTCATCTTGAACTATCCTTCCAGGTTTTAATAAAGTATTGAACGATTCTTAACCAATTAATAACTTTTTTCTTTTCGCCATGTGGGGTATGACATCACAGAATCTAATAAATTAAATAATTAACTGTCTAATCATGCGGTTATACAAAATGATCAACTTCAGAGTTAACAGTCACCTGCTTTGTGTCAGGCTGCATCACAGTATAATCATTCTACTAAAAAAACAAGGCTCCAAGTTTCTAGTTTCCTCCCACAGTTATACAGTATAGGTTGATTGGCGTCTTTAGATTTGCCCATAAAGTATAATTGGGTGTGTGAAGGTGTTGGCTTTTCATCCAGGGTGTACCCTGCCTTGTGCACTAAATTCTTCCAGGCCCAGCTTGACCCTTCATAGGATAAGATGTATAGATACATAAATGGATGTTATGCATTATTTGTGCACATTAATAATTTATATAAATGAAAAAAGGTTTTGTCTGTATATTGGTCTGAACTCGCTCTTTAAATGATATCTTTACATTTTATATATTTTTTTGTCTGTACGTCTGTCTAGGCAAATTATGTCACAGCATCACACAAAACTGGCTGAACAGAATTGAATTAAACTTTGACAGTACTAAGGTTTTTGGCTGAAGCTGGAGCTGTTTTAAGACAAAAAGTGTTTATACAATCTTTGTGATTCATAATATACATTTTTTATCTTAGTATAAAAATCTTTATCCGATCTACTTTTTTGATTTCTCATCCGTGATTCATTCTCCGATTACCGAACAGGGAGTGTATTTGACTGACGACGAAAGAAGTACAACTTAGCATAAAGAAGGCATAAGATACTCAACCTTACTGTGGCTGTTGGAATAATGCGCAGAAGACCAACACATTCAACTGGGGGTTGTTTTATTCCAATGAACAATACATATTTACTGTTAATCTCTATGTGGAAGAAGAGTAAATAAAGAGTTTTTAATAAAACAAATTTTTTGAGCCAATTTTATTCCCAATAATGAACAAATATGAACACAAAGATATTATTATATACATCAACACAAAAAATGTCAATAATCCAAGAAAATAAACAAATGTACAGAGCAGTGGCGGCTGCTAGCTTTTGAAACAGGGGAAGCTCATATTAGGCCTTCATCATAAACTTCATTATGTTATAGCAC
>JAOVVB010000026.1:24842775-24873377 GCA_028570985.1 Heterobranchus longifilis
GACTTTCATTTAATTTCTTTACAGTACATAAATAAATAGTTGATGTCAAGAACCTTGCTCATGGGCTCTATAATGGCAGGTTGGTGGTGGCGATGAGATTTGAACCTGGGACTTTCCTACTGATGGTTTAATGCTTTAACTACTGAGCAACTCCTGTCCCCGATTGTGATTTTGAACTTACAACAGAGTTTGCAACTCTGCATAATCTGTCATTGTGACATCTGTATAAAACATTTTAAACTTTGCAGCTTCTCTGTAATTTACCAATCTGGTATTATTAACTTCAACAGCAAGGTAAATAGGAAAGAGGCTTTTTTTTATAGCTGCTATAACGTAAGTGATAACAGGAACTAACCTGTTTCAAGGACGTTCTGCAACATTAAATGAGTGAAAAAGTTCTTCATCAAATAAAATACATCAATTCCTTTTATAATTAAATAATAAAACATTGACAAGGTTTGCTGTTATAGGAAAAGAATAAACAGCTGCACCAGTTCCACTTCTAACCCATTTCTGTATACAACATTTACACAACTGTTTTTTTTTCCCCCCATTTCTGTCCACATGAAGGTAAGGACACTCAGACTTTCCTTTCACTGGTGTTCATCACATTTCTGTCTGCATGAATGATATTTAAATTAAAACCCGACCTCTCAGCAAAGTGAAACAACCAGGCCTATTCATTCCATTGTATTCGAACGGTGCTGGTGCTTGTACACCAATAGACCAAAACACGTCTTAATTAATCAAGCTTCCTTTGATTTTGCTTCACCTTTTGTGTTTAGCGACTGAGGCTTAGAGCTCGATGTGTGATTGAATTCTGTTTCCTGTAATCCCAGCTCAATAAGAGCTTCACTCCCTACAGGCTGAAGACGCTGCCCTTCTTTTTCCTGACTCTGTTTAGAAAGTAATATACAATCTAAATAGTCATGATTATAAATAGTTTTTCTCGAGCCGGCCCGAATGAATGAATCCATATAAATCGATGTGGTCCTGAAACGCCTTCGGAGGAGAAAAGAGCTCGAGGGAGCGTGTGCTCGTCAGGCCCCCGCTGCTGCATAAACAGGCCATAAAGCGTGATTCATTGGGTGTTGTTATCTTTGTCTGCACAGACTTCGTCAGCACATGATGCATTCTATGTTTTTTTTTTTTTTTTGGTAAACAGACAGTGTAAAGGGCACGGCGTCCCTTGTGACAGGCAGAGCTCAGGATGACTCTATTTGCCCTTAGACAGCGTATCGAGCATGAGCTATACAACAGCATGCGACTGAAAGATTACAATCGATATTTAATACAGTCGGCCACTGATAGTTTTTAATGCACAAGCATAGATCAGACTTTGCACCGATGACGGGTGCGTTATGTGATAACTGATTAGCAGTGTGGATATGATCATCTGCTAATGGAAAATGTTAATTATTGGCGATAATCATCATGAATGAAAGATGCTCTCGATTCCTCAGGTTTGCTATTAAAAAAGGTCAAACAGAGCATTGATTCTTGTTCATTCTTTATTTATGATTTCCTTAAAATCTATCATCAGGTCCTTATAAAAAAAATTGACATTTTCATTTACCAGATTTGTGACTGGAAACAGTGACCCTGTCCTTTAGAAATAAATTTTTCTGTGAAAAAAAAGGGGAAAAAAAAAAGAGCATTTGTTTGTGCACAGATTTAGTCGGAAATAAATTAATATTATAGAGGAATTGAAATCGTAACAAGCTTGCAGGTTTTGCAGCATTCTTGTTTTCTGCTCGTAATTGGAAGGATAACAAAGACAACCCTGTCAAGCCATGGTAATTATAAAGAACAAAACAGTGCCGTGCAACGCCAGCCTTTAATTGGAGTAACCTTTCCTTTTAGCTCTAAATCTGCTTTTGTACGTTTTGTTGTTTTTCATCTGGCCTTGCACGAATGAATTCATCTTTTGGTATGCAAAAAACCCAGACAGGACAACATTGTAGTAAAACTTTGCCAAGGCTTTTTTATTAAAATGTATTACACGTTCATCAAATAGTAATTGCAAACTCTTAGTAGGATTTGTGGTGACTGCTCCGTGAATTATAAGGATCTCCCCCTGTATAGATATAAGGCAGTTATTATGTGGGACCTAGTAAATAAAACTTTCGCCTGGCACATCTCACCTCACCTCACCTCTGTGTGTGGAGGTTGCGTGTTCTGCTCGTGCTTGGTGGGTTTCCTCCAGGAACTGAGGGTCTCCACTGTAGACATGTCCCTAAAGCATGCTGATTGGCTGATTCTAAATCGCTTGTAGTGTATGATCAAGGGACAACATCTAGTTCTGAAAAATGAAGCCAATTCGAAAGTGCTACAACGTGCAGTTTCTCGAAGGACCATCGGGGTGGTGGCAAAAGTGAGTCAATCAACATACGGTGAAAGCGACCAGATCTATGGCGTGCAAATCTCGAAACTTTTTGATACCCCCTCGTATGTCCTCCCTCAGATGCCTTAAAACCTGACAGTAGTATTTACTTTTGACATGAAGGACGGGTCATCCACGGCACACTGAGAGTTCTTGGCAGATTTAGATGCGATATTATTGACAAACTGTCAATGGCAGCAATAATGTGGATTGTTCTTCAGTGATCATCATCCACAAGTTTTCTGAATGGTTTCAACATTTTCAGGGGTTGAGCTTGTTGAAGGTCTTCCTGATCTCTTGTTGTGTTCCAGTGATGTTCATCTGCTCTTGAAGCGGACGTGCCACTCAAAAACCTCAAACGCCTCAGTGCAGTATTGCCGTAAACTTGTCGAATTACGTCAAACGTCTCTGTGGCAGATTTGCCCAGTTTCATTCAGAATTTTCACATTTGTTCTAACTTGCTTTACTCTTTGTTCTAACGTCCATGATGAAATAGCAGACATAGTAACGTAGTCAGAGGTCTTTTGGCACACTGACTTACAAAGGTCAGTGCTCCATGTGACTGTGCGTGCTGCATTGTTCTGCATTGTGCTGCATTCTGTTGGCATGTTACAAAACTAGTCTCAAAACTTTTTGATACCACCTAGAGCCTCATGTTAAAATGCAAAACAGAAATAAACATGTTTACAGCCTAATACAAAAAAAAACAGTTTTGATTTCTATAGCTAGATTTCCAATTCATTACCACTGTATTAAATTGTATAAAATTACAATAATCCATAAAATTATACATAATTAGGGGCATGGCTGATTTGCATGACAGTTGCATTGCAGGTGTCAACCCGCTAGCTCTTTGCTATGCATCAGTTTAGCTAGCCAGCTAATTAGATTCATTGTAGTTTATTTTACCACAAGGAATTTGGGAGTTTACACAGGACGATGTGTAGGGTAGGGATGATGGCGTTCAATCAAATTCTAAGTATCATTAGCATATAAATTAATGTTAGCTACCTTAGCATTTTAGCTAAGGCAACGCTAACCTAGCTATCTCATGGTAATTGAGGTAAGCAGGTGTGTTCCAACCATCAGCTGGTGTCCATTTTCCCAGGGTTTAGGTAAAGTCATAATCACAAGTCTGTGATTATGGATTGAAAGAGGTTTTCAGCAACTTAACGTCCCCTTACAGCAATGACCATTGGCAATAATTCATCCATTGTGACCAGCTATCAACTGCAATCAAGGCTTGAATGAATCAATCAATAAATGAGTAAACAGTAGTGATTCAATCTTGTCCGTTCCTTCTGTCTGATCATAGGTTTGTCCCCCTTGATTGTGCTCGCCTAGTCCCTGTTTAGATGTTGATTAGTTTTTCACTGTGTGTCTCTTAGCATGTTTTCTCACTTGTTTTTCAGTTTGAATTCAGATCTGGCTCGTATTTTTTTTTATATGTTGCCACCTGAGAGTTGATGACAATTATTGGTTTGTCCTTATTAAAACACACCCTGTCCTCACACATTTGCTTCCCACCTCTCAACACATTCCAACTCTCATGCTATTACAGCTGTATCTTCAATGCACAAGACAAACACAGGATATACAGCATAACACTGTTAACTTTTTTGCCATTGCATTGTCTCTGTGCTGCTTTAGTAAAATAATTAACAGCAGTGGTGTAATGAAGTGCATAAGGATATTACTATGCTGACGTTGATCACTTTCCTTCACCAGAGTGTCCTAAAGGAGTTTATTCATTCTATTTGACACGTATTACAAGGGCTGTAGGGAAAGTAATGAAAAAGTGGGAATGACTGATACAGGTGGTTCAAGTTGCACATCTTGGTACAGTACCTCTTCCTCTATACAAAGGTTCGACTTAATGTAGTCTCTATCATGAGAGATGCATTTGCGCCATTGTCGAATTGAACTCTTGAACCCGCTTTGAAAATCCTGTTTGTCGGAGCTGACGATTTATGCTTTGATTGCAATCGATTAAGGAAACTTTGGGCACGAGGCAGGGCACTCCTCCTAAGATTAATCTGCATATCTACGGACAGAGGTGCAAGGTGACAGTGCTAACCACTAAGCCACCATGCTGCCCTGCTAATTACACTCAATATTTATAAAAAGAAACAACAACATATGGAAGATTTTGTCATAAATACAGTATACATATGAGATTTATACACTGTGTATACCACAGTCCCCGACCAATCACAGTCCACAGTCAAGGAAAAAAAGGAAAACAAGGAAATAGCAGCAGAAATCTCGAAGCCAACTACAAAACCTTGCAAACAGTCAAAACATGGTATAACTTTTTAAAATTTAAATCTTTCAATGATCCTAACTGTCATTAGATGATCTTAAAAACAATATAAGATATTGCAACATGAATTTGACATGGGTACGGACATTACAGATTTTCCTTACAGAAAATCCTTAATTTTGCATGGAATACTTTAATTTAAGCAAATTTTTACAGGTCATATGCTTCGAGAAGCTTTTACCAATTTTTGTATTAATACTCATAATAAAATATGAATAATTTGCATTTTAAATGATTATTGTTTGAAGTGAGTCAGTTTAACGCTGAAAAATGCCCATTTTGGGGGCGCGGATAAAATCAGCTAAAGTTAGCAACTTGAAATAAAAAAATTAGGGAAGCAAGATTGGTTACTTCCATGTTGCATAAATTTCAGAAATAGCTTCTTTGGCACACACATTTTCTGTATTATATATGTATCACATAAAATAAATAAATAAAATCAGCACCAATACTGTGTTTTGGCCGACATGTATACATACACCTTAAATTTCTCCACATTTTGTCACATTACAACCACAAACATGAATGCATTTTATTGGACTAAAGGAGGCTGAATGCAAATGCACACCTTACTTTTGAGATTTTTATTTGTAAAAAACTTTGAGAACCATTTCCACTTCACACGTACAGTATGTGCCACTTTATGTTGGTCTATCACATAAAATCCCAATAAAATATATTAACATTTGTGGTTGTAGCGTGACAAAATGTGGAAAAAGGTCAAGGGGAATGAATACTTTCCAAGGCACTGAACAGGTTTGGCCGAATGTGGAATAGATAGACAGAGAGAGAGAGAGAGAGAGAGTGTGTGTGTTATTACTCCAGCAGATCTTCTAAAGGAAATAAAAAATCTCTGTCAGCTGCTCAACTGAACTGACAGCAATAATGTTCCTTTTAGTCGGAACAAGCTTTGAGTAAAAGCCTAGCGCTCTGCAGCCACCACTCCTTCTCTCCAAACGCAAAGAGGAAGAGGAGGAGGAGGAGGAGAGGGAGGAAGAGAGGGAGGAGAAGGAGTAGTGAACACTTAGGAGAAGGGAGTGAATAAAGCATCAGGTGGAATAACAGGATGAGTGAAGTGATTGGAAAAGGAAAAGACCGAATGTGAGGGGAGGAGAGGAGGAGAGGGGGGGAGGGGAGGGAGGAGGCTGCAGGTGATAAATTAAAATGGACGTGTAATGGAGAAGTCAAGTGAGGGATAGAGAGAGAGAGAGAGAGAGAGAGCGAGCGATGGAGAAACAGGACCCAGTAGGGTGTGTCTCTGTGTGTGTGTGTGTGTTTAGGGGGGCGCAGGCTTTAGGCTGTCTCTGACGTGCTCTCAATTAATAAACAAGATGGGCTGTAAGACCCTAATCTATCGTAAACACACTCACACACACACACACACACACACACACACACACACACACACACACACACACACACGCTACACTGACAGACGTATGAGATGCTCAACATAAAGACAAACATCACCTTTATTACTACACCCCTCCTTCCCCTTTTATTTTTCTTTCCTCTTTTTATTGTTATCTTTTAATTTAGTTAGTTTTGTTAGGGAAAAAGAATAAAAAAAGACATCTGATACAGAAACGAAGAGAAATTAGCTTTACTTTGCCTTGTTTCTGTATCAGATGACATTTAATTCTTTTTATTTTTCTCCTACTGTATATCTAGTTGATCTATTTTTTGTATTAAGTCATCTCCTTTCATTTCTTTTCTTGTTCCTCTTGTCTTCTTTCACTTTTCTCTTTTTTTCAGTTCTCTCTTCTCGTTCATTTTTTACACCATATTTCCCTTTTTCAGTTTTTTTCCTTTGTCTCAATTATTTTCCTTTTTTTCTGTCACTCTGTTCTCTTTTGTCTCATCTGTTTCATTTTGCATTTCTTCTCTTCTTGCCTCTTCTCATCAATTTCCATTTCTTCTCTTCTCACTCTTTTCTTTCTCCATTTTTTCTTATTTTCCCTTTTCTTTCTCTTCTCTTCTTTTTCATTTTATATTATTCTTTCCTGTCTCATCTCCCCATGTTCAATTTCTTCACCTCTCTTTCCCTTTTTTTCTCACTTTTCTGTGTTTATCTTTCATTTTCATTTAATCTCTTTTCTTCCCTTATGGATAATCATATTAATTCTTTTTTTTTTCCTCTATTTTTTTCTTTTCACCATTCTCTTCTTCTTGTCATCTACAGTAGTTTTGCTTTTCTGGTCTCATCTGTATCATCTCATCACTTTTGATTTCTTTTCATCCCCATCTCATGTCTTCATGTTTTCTCCTTCTCATTTTATAAACTCTTGCATTTTTTCTTTTTTCTTTTTTAACCTATTTACTGTGTCTGTCTGTTTTTATTAATCTTATCTTATGCTTTGTTTTTCTAATCATCTCACCTATCTGCTCATGTCTAGCCATTTTCTGTATTCTTCTCTTCTCTTCTCTTCTCTTCTCACCCATTTATCAGCTGTTCTCTTTCCTATCTATCTCTTCTTCTTTTCGCTTATGTTCTTTTTTTTCTCATCTCATCTTTTATTTATCTTTCCCATATCTTATCACTACTTGTCCCTATTTCTTTTCTACTCCTTTTCATCAGGCTTCATTTTTATTTTCCTCCCTTCTCTCCCTGTCTTCTAGTTTTGCTTTTCTACTCTTTCTGTCTCGTCTCATCACGTTTTGCTTCCTTTCTTCACCATCTCATGTCTTCTCTTTGCATTGTCTCATCTCATTTTATACGCTCTTGTCTTTCCTTCCCGATGCTTGAAAAGTCCTTCGATCATTAAAACCGGTGTGTGTTTACGAGGGCGCACTTACTTTCGAAAGACCTATGTGTATGCGCCCTGACAGCTCTGATGAAAGCGCGCGCCGTCACTGAACCGTCACTCAGTTGTTATCTAGACGACACCAGACCTACGCTGCGGCCCACGGAGTCTTTATAATGGCTGTTGTTTTTTTTTTCCTCCAAGGAAACTTTTTCTCTTCGGGTTTATTGAGCTGTTAGAGAGGAGCAGATTGACGGACGGGCCGGGAAATCAGAGCAATGTAGTGTAGATACAATAGATAATGGAAATGAACTGTTGAGGACAGACGGATCAACTGGATCAGCTGACTGACAGACAGAACGCTGGGTGTAAATGAGCTTTCCTCCAGCAGCGAGGCGTCCTCCGGCGGCTTCCGTGTGACACACGGCGACATCAGACTAATCAGCTGCTGCATCCTGATCCTGGCACCAAAGCAGCGTGACACAAACAGTGTGTGTGTGTGTGTGTGTGTGTGTATGTGCGCATGTGTTACTGATACGGTGACTTTCTGATGGACTCAAAGGCGCTTGAGAGATAGACAGAATGATCCGCTGTGACACCTCGAAGCCGCTCTCGGAAATCAGATGCCGCAGGAACAGAAGAGAAAAAAATAAACAGCGAGCTGAAATAAATAGAGAGAGAAGCTGAAAGAGTGAGGAGGCGAAGCCACACAGAGCCAGGTTAGCAGTGGAGAGAGGTGTATCGACCTAATGAGC
This sequence comes from Heterobranchus longifilis, assembly GCA_028570985.1. Classification (NCBI taxonomy): domain Eukaryota; kingdom Metazoa; phylum Chordata; class Actinopteri; order Siluriformes; family Clariidae; genus Heterobranchus; species Heterobranchus longifilis. Next base: position 24,850,981 of record JAOVVB010000026.1, read on the forward strand.
TCTTCCTCTGTAGCAGGAAGACGCTCTCTCTCTCTCTCTCTCTCTCTCTCATTCTCACGCCTCTCCCACTCCCTGATCTTGGCTGCCGCCTGTGTGTCAGGTCCTGTTTGTGATGATGACTTTCTCTCGTCTGAGGCTGACTGGCTGTGGGACGTGTGCAGCTAAATGCCAGGAGATGAGCAGATTGCTGCTGGTTTGGCACGTAAATAGGACTGAAAATGAAGACTCTGTTTCTTTTCTTTTCTTTTCTGTTCTCTCTCTGTGTGACTAAGTTGCAAGCGTACAAGTAGTTACTCCAAGCTTTTTATTTAACACTTTGATGTACTGTATAGTACACACTCATTTAAAAAATACCATACTGTGCAAAAGTCTTGACCCCCCATTTCTCATATTTTGATTCCAAACAGCCAGACTTCTTGTACGTTTAATGTAGTCTTGATGAATAGTTCTCCAGGACTTTCTTTGGTTCTTGTTTTTGTCTCTCATTTTCAGTCCAGTCCCTGTACCTGAGCAGTTTCAGAGGAATCGTTTTGTTTGTTAAGCCACACAGTGACCTATGAATCGTTTAAGCATAAAAAAAACTCTTAGCTTAAGGACTGAACCAGTGAGAAACAGGTGCAGATGATGACAAATGATCAGGCTGGTGATTAATATACTGGTGATGAGTGGTTGGAACACATGAGAGGGGAAATGAGGTTGCTGCTGAGGTTGTTACATAAACAACCAGTTTATCTTTAGGCACTTTGCAGCCTGTTACAGTAAAATATCTGTTCCCATTTCTCAATTTAATCTGCATAATATTTTTTACATTATTTGTATTAACTGCCTTAATACTGTTTTTGTTAACAAATGTAGTGATATAATATTAAAATATTATAAACTTCATATTCCATAATATCTTCTTTAAAATGTTTGATGATTATTTTAAAGATTGTAGTATATATACTACAATTTTAACATTCAAACTTTTGAGTGATTTAATGAATGAATAATTAATTTAATGCTATTATTATTATTATTATTATTATTATTATTATTATTATTATTATAATAGCCATACTTTTATTTATGTTAAGCTGCTTTGCAAAAATTGCCATGTTAAAAGTTCTATACAAATTAATATAATATAATATAAATATAATATAAAAGACGAGAAAGAGATCAAACCTGGTTAAATATTACAAATCATTTTTGCATTTTACAATATTAAAAATTATTTTAAATCTTATAATCTTTCACCAAGGCTATAAAATTATCTTATCCTCCATGTGGCCACTAAAAAAACAAATCCAAAATAACATCATGTTATACATTTTTAATAAATCAGAAATAAAATAATGTTCAGTTCTTTCACCCATGTCATAAAATGGTCTCATATAGTGTAAATTCTAGAATAGCAATGGCACATGCAGTAAACACCTCTGCTGTAATGAACATTACATGCTGTAATACAATGGTTAATTATGACCGAGTAATCTGATTGGACTAGATGCATTCAATGGGTAGTGAAAAGCATAACAGCATTGGGACATTTAACTATATGTGGGTCAGGGGTAGCTCATTGATTAAGGCCTATTGGACTATGGTTGGGAAGGTTCCATGTTCAAACCCCATGACCACCAAGTTGCCACTGTTGGGCCCTTAAGCTAGGCCCCTAAACCTCAACTGCTCAGATGTGTAATGAGATAAAAACTCTGGATAAGTGTGTCTGCCAAGTGCCTATATGTATCACTAAGGATGACAGGATAATTACACTAACTGTTTGTCTCAGCATGGAGTAAAATAGGTCCGTATGGTGCACAGCATTGTAAAGGGGGGAGACCAGCTGCCTGCCAAACCCAACATTTAAAACCAATCACGGAAGCACTTTCAGCAAGAAAAAACATCTAATAATGTTATGTCATCAATTTGTCCCCTTAGTAATTGCTTGTAAGTTCTGAATTGCCATTAACTTCTGAAGCAAGGTAATAAGCTTCTAACACAATCCCAACTCCCTTTTTAACCCTTGATCAAGGGAACTACTTGGTGTGTAAACAAACTGTACAAACTACATAGTGCACTAGCTTTCCATTTAACTCGATTTGGAATTCAACCCTGGAACCTAAAAGTTAGCTGATATTCTAAACGGAAATAAGTGGAAATATAAAATTAAGTTTCTCAGGAGGGAGGACTTCCCACCACTTCCACTTCCTTTTATCCTGCTCACCCTTTGGCTATATAGTATAAATAATAAGAATTTAAAGCTAAATTCAACCTTGTTAACTACACCAACTCTTAGTCGCTAACTGTTGGTCGCCAGCTCTGCCAGTCGTGGTTAGTCAGTTCTACCAATCATGGAAGGATATGTATGTGTTGGCGGAGCAAGATAACTGGTTAAATAAACAAACAAATCATAATATGTTGATAAAAAATGGCATTGATAGAACTGTTGCTTAATATACTGAATTTGCACATTTACTGTCATCTCAACACCTTATTTCATGCTATTCTACTACCAAGATGGATAAACCGCATACCTGGCAACCTGTCTGTGTCTCTCTGAAAATCTTTGCCAAATCTGGTGATGACACGGGCTTGGGGACAGAGTCAATTCTTTGCACATTTCATACTGTAGCAGCAACTTGAATGACCTTGGTTGATTATGTAGATGACCATCAAGACACAAGACACAAGCAGTGATGGTGGAGTTGAAATCTGATTAAAAAACAAACCATGGGGGGAAAATATAAATAATTTATTGTAAGTCATATTGATCATGCTAATACAAACAAATCTAAGCATTTTTTAAAAACCTAACGTCGCAACACTAATCCTGTGCTGTGTATACAGAATGCAGGGTTTGTCTTTTCCCTCATGAAGTCTGTTTTTAAATCCAAAAGCACATCTTGTAAAACTCTCCAGTCTGCTCTCGGGCTTAAACTGGCCCATAAAGCGTTGTTATTGGTTTGGTTTACATGCCTGTGAACTGACTTGGATGATTAGGTTCTGTATATTGATCCATTTCCTTATAAAACATGAAAGTTACAACAGGACACGTTGAAGGGCTTGATTTATTTCAACATCGGACAATAGCGTCAGGACGCTCTGTGTCCTGGCCACGCCTACATCCCCTGACTGATAACCTGCAGGATTTATGTTCACAGGATGTGCATAAAACCTTCTAAAGAAAATGTATTAGGAGTGCTGGATACATCGACAATATTTCCTCCAAAAAACAAAAAAAGAGAAACTGAAAGCATTTATGAGGTATGTGTCGCGTTGCCAAGACAGACATAAAAGACGTTTATTTTGATTTCACAGGCATTTTTACGGTCAGTAAATCCTACACGATCACGGGCCTTCCTGGGGCTCTCTTTAGTATCCTCGAAAGACTACAACCGTTCACTAAAGACCAAATTTAGCTGTCCCATGCATGTCTGGCAGAGATGTTTCATTTCACATCTTTTAAACGTCTTTGTGCTCACTGGGTCAGTCTTGTGAGACTCGTATCGCTGTTGGCTTCTTTAACAGCTTTGTACTCGACTTTGCTTCCTCCTGACTTCTATGTCGTGCCGGATAAAAGCGTTTGGCGAATGAATAAATGAAAACGTGGTTATATTAAGACTCAAAGACCTCAATCCAACTCTCTGTCTTTTGCAATTCAGTTCAGTTTAACTCAGGACAGATTTATTGGCATGGTACTGTATGATCCAATACAGTATTGCCTAAGCATGTAAATGTTGAAAGAAATCCATTTGTATATATGCCTTCAGATTTTATTAAAGAAAAAGCACTGATTCGGACTGCTTTTGTGCTGATATATGACAGCAGAGGGTCAGAACACTCTGGAAACTTTAGTCTCAGCTGGGTGATCCTCCAGGTTGAAAGGAGAAGAGCTGGAACAAGAGGAAGTCTTCACATACTGTACTTTGGCATTGCCATATAAAAAGATGGAGGGACAGATACAGACATTTAATCAAGCATGAGGAACACAAGCCAGCATATTTGACTCTTCAAAGCTCTGAATATTCAACACAAATGTGAGCCAGGGCTCCTCAATGAGTCAAAAACATTTTGAACCTTTGTATATCAGCAGGCAAGCTTGAGATCTTCATAGCCTTATTCACAACACTGTACAAAGAAAAAGAAGCCATGGAAGACCAAGAGACCAAGAAAGGTGTGGAGAAGATCACCAGAGGCAGAAGTGAAGGATACACTTGGAAGAAAGTCAAAAAAGCAGCCTCAAACAGAAGGCAATGGCACAGAAAGCAGTGGTGGATTAACATTTAATGTTCTGGGTTACTGATCAGAAGGTTGTGGGTTCAAGCCCCAGCACTGTCAAGCTGCCCCCTGTTGAGTCCTTAAACAAGTCCCTCAACACTGTGGTGCTCCAGGGGCACTGCATCATGCCAGACCCTGTGTTCTGACCTGAACTTCAAGCTGGAACATCTGAGAAAAGATTTTCATTCTGCTGTAACGGGTCTTCAAGTCAAACCAGGAATTTTGATTCTGCAGAATGACAGAAAACAGTTATGATAGTAAAAACTCTCTTTATCCAAATAATTAAAAGGAACGTATGGTTTTGTCCACACGTTGCACAGATCTCATTCTTTCAATGATACTGTATCGTTTTACATTTCATACGCTGGAGAAACCAAAAACAGGCTCAGAAAATTTTCTGTCTGTATGTCTGTCCAGGCAGGTTTTGTCATGGCATCATGCAAAATTTAATTGGCTGGACAAAATTTTATGAAGTTTTGGCAGTCTTTTAGTCTTTGCCTGAAGTTAAACCTGCGCCATAAATGAAATCAAAATGTTGAGGAGAAGTGAAGTTATGAGCAATTATGTGCCAGATTATGTCACAGCATCTAACATATTTTTTTTCAATTTAGCGCTATTTCCCTCAAGGTGGGCGTAGAGCCAGCCGAAGCAATAGTCTACTGTGTATAGACAAAGTATGCAGATGACACAGAAACGATGGTAATGCACCTACTGTACAAGCTGCCAAAATCTGCTTAAATGCTTAAAAAACACAAGTGAAAGTGCGACACAGCATGGCTTACTTTAAAAAGAAAAGTAGGCTACAGTATGAAAACTGAACCTTCAAAGGTGAATGTACAGATCAATGTATGTTTATTCTTTCTGCTGGAAGTGTAAAACCAGTTTGTTTGTTTAATGTTCTGGGCAACTATGAGATAAGACATGTGTCATTAGAGCAAACATATCTGCAGCAGTCCGAGGTGAGTGCATGTAAAATACCCAAACCGAGACGCTCAGTGGTTAAAGCATTGGACTACGGTTCAGAAGGTCCCAGGTTCAAAACCCCACAACCACCAAGTTGCCACTGTTGGGCCCTTGAGCAAGGCCCTTAACCCTCAACTGCTCAGGTGTATAATGAGATAAAAATGTTATTCGCTCTGGATAAGAACAAATGCCTAGATGTAAATGTAGCATATTGTTATGTGCTAAAATGCCCCCCCCCTCCCCGGGCAGAGATTCACTGGAACGACTGTAGTGGGATCTGATCCACCTTGACCATGTCATTCACAGATGTACAGTCTTGTTTAAAATGTTTGTACCATTCAAATGTTTTATTGTGGCTCATCACTGTGGTTGAAGTCTTCTGTAGATGTCAATCGCTTTTATGCCTTCGTTCACCAGAAATTCCACCATTGCCTTTAAGTGTTATTTAATTATTTATTGTTTTTACACAATATGTCTGATTAGTCTTGGCTTTGCTTGCAATGTAATCTAGCTCCGAGAGAAGCTCCCCCCACCCCCCTTAGCGGAGCACAGCTCTCACTTTTTTTTCATGAAAGGTGATTCATGAAATATACAGTATGAAGGCTTGTTAATGTTTCATTGGTGTTTGCATTCAAGCGAAAAAAAAAGGTATGTATAGAAATGACAAACTGCTCCTTTAAAGCAATAGAACAGGATAAAGTGATCCGCGTGACACTAGGACCTGTAAGCGTGAGCCATATTGTGATAATTTTTCATATTAATTTTTTAACTTTGTCTCTGAATTTCCCAAATGTCTAAAAAAATGTAAATTTTATGAAGCACACTGACTGCATGTGCATTGCAGCAGCACCAGACCTAGAAGGTAAAATATTCATTCACGGCATCTCAGACATCTCAATTCTGATGTTTTTTTTGTTTTTTTTTAATTAGACAAATAGAAAACAAATTTTAAAAAAAGTGATAATGACGACACTTGTCCTCCTTCTCTCTTTTGCTCATTAAATTCTCTGGGTGTTATTGCGTTCCCTCCTACAGAGTCAAAGCCTTGCACTTTCCACATTTGGCCTTTTGCGTATTTATGGGGTGTATCGCATGGTTTTACTCGCACGGTTTACTGCAGTAAAAAAAAAAAAAGTACATTGAGTTTGTGGGGATTTGTTTGAACAGATGTCATAGTGCAGCACAAATACAGTACTAGTAGATGTATCATGGCGTAGCATCCCTCGGGTTCCTGAGGCGCAAATGGGAATAAATACAGCACATTACTTATTTATCTCCCAGGTGTATTTTCCCTTTGTTTGTTTGTGTTCATATGTGTGTGTGTGCGCTAGAGAATTAATGGGACTGAGACTGGGACAGGTTTAAACAGAAACAAAAAGGAAGTTCTGGGCTTTGGATTTGAACTTGGTTTCAGAATTGGAACAAAAAACTCTCAGAGATAATAAAAGAAAAATGTAGATGTTAGAGATGAAGCTACTGCAGTGGTGAAGGTTTGAGCTTCAACGTGGAACTTGTGGGGTGTATAACGTGTGATTTTCTGTGTCATGGCAAATATTACTCAAGTAAAAGCAAGGCCTGTGTACTTGAGTTTACATAGAGAAGTACTCACTCACTCACTCACTCACTCATCGTCTACATCACTTTATCCTGTATACAGGGTCGCGGGGGCCTGGTGCCTAGCCCATGAGACTTGGGGCACGAGGCAGGGTACACCCTGGATGCGGTGCCAATATACGCACACACACACTACGGACAATTTGGGAATGCCAGTTAAGCTAATCTGCATGTCTTTGGACTGTGGGAGGAAACTGGAGTACCTCAAGGAAACCCTCCAAACACAGCGAGAAGGTATGGGAATCGAACCCAGAACCTGGAGTTTCAAGGCCACAGAGCTAAACACTAAGCCATGACTTACAGAAGTATTCACCTTCCAAAATACTTAAGTACCAAACGTACAGGACTTGCATAAGGTTTCATAGTAAAAATGAATTCTTTCTCTCTCTGCTTCCTGAGTGTGAACGAACGTATTGGTTTTGTCACCATCTGCAATGTGCTCCATGTTTTAAAAAAAAACAAAAAAACGACAAGTCACACAATTTCCACTGTGGTTAGGGAATGCAACATCATGCAGAAATGTAGTGAAGTAAAAATACAGATATTTGCGGTAGATTTGTTTGGAGTAAATGTAGAAAGTATCCTCTAAAAAAACCTACTTAGGTAAAGTACAGATACGTGCAATACTGTATGTACTTCAGTACAGTAACGAGGTACATGTACTCGGTTACCTCTCACCTCTGACTCATACAGTAAATACCTGTCTCTTATTACAGTTAAATTTTGTTCAGTTGTCTTGACTCCAGAGTTAGTGGATCCTGGGGGACTGTAAGTTAAAAAGTGTTCTCCAATGGGATTCAGAGTTTCTTAAAGGCTTTAAGCTATGAGTGTAAAAATAGTCTTTAGACTAATGTGCTGTATGCGTCCATAATTCTCACGCTAATAGGTGGCGGATGTTGAACACGGGTGATGTGCTTCAGTAAGGAGGTAACGGCAAAGTCGAGTGATTTCATGGTTTTCAGCAAACTCAGCCCACACAGTCAGAGTATCTACCTCTGTCTCTCTCTGTCTCTCTTTTTTCTTTCTCTCTCAATTCAGTCGGCCAGACAGAACAGACACAGTGACCAGTGGAGATGATATAAACCTGAGAACCAACAGTGCATTAGAGTTACTTTACATTCAAACCCACATGCCACGTTGTCCTTCCTGTTTTTGTTGTTTCTTTTCTCTCATATGCATGAGCGAAGTGGAAAATACATATTACATATACTTTTGCATTTGCTATGGTCTTTAATTTCAGGTATTGCATGAACTAGATATAAAGTTCATGCAGATGGAAATGCAAAATGTGTTGTAAATGTTAATATTATATTAAAAAATGCTGGTTTTGTTTGATGTTGTTCGTCAGTATGCCAGTGAAACAATATACTGTTTGTGGTTTTAAAAAGGTGTTAAATTGCATAACCCTTTTTTTTTAAAGCATGTAACACTATACCATTAGAATCTCCATTTACATTTAGATAAATGTTAATTAAATATTATTAAATGTGTGTTTGGTCAGTATGTAGTATACTGTATCAATCATTTGAAAGCTATAATTGTATTGGCAAAAAAAATAAAGATTGTCTGGAAGTGTGTTACTGTACACCACAATGTATAAGAGATGCAACCAGCTATATTATGACTTAATGCAACAAGATATTATGGGTTTTCAAATCAAACCGGGACTTTTGCAGGGTGAAGCCATAAATCTGATTGACATTTACAGAGGACGGTACGGTAGTGAGACTCTTAGCCGCATGTCTGTGAATGACGATCCCGGCCTCGGTGGCTTGAAGCCCATTGCAGTCATTCCCGTGAACATTCAGCCAGTGGAATGGCTGAACCCTGAAAAATGACAACTAACTAGTCGCCAACTTGCAGAAGAGATGTATCAGTCCATGGGAACTATACATACAATCATTCACCAACACCACTTGCACATTACAGGATCTCAGCTGTAAGTTATTGCCCCATTCCTGTATAGTCCTGACCATAATCCAAGCCATTTCCACATGTTTGGGCCATTTGGGCCCAACATTTGGGCCATTTCCACATGTTTGGGCCACACCCAACGTGTTCCTGGGAGTTTCCAATGTAGAGCAGGCAGTCCAATCATAGCTCTGGCGAACTTGGTGTTCAAGCGCTAGTGAAACACTGGGATAAGTGCATTAGTGTAGCAGGAGATTATATAGAGAAATAAAGGGAGTATATAAATAATCTCACTACGTAAATGTAAAATAGTTAAATTTGACTTTAGATAGATGTAGATAGAAGATATAATATAGATACATTTGTTTTAAACATAGATTTCATTGCTTTCGCAGTTAGATACAAATTTGAACAAACTCTCATTGGTTCAATGCGATTCTGATCCTTCAAGTAGAAACATTTAACAAACATACTGTAAGGTGAAGAGACTTTGTTATGGCATTTCTGCATGTGAAAAAACTGCCTGGGTAAATTACATTCAACCAATGAGTTTTTTTTTTTTAGCATGGACTCCTTAAACACGGTCTAAGTTATATAGAGTTATATGTCCATTAAATAAGTTTAAACCATCTCAGCAGTGTTTAAAATATGTCAAAAGCCAAGACAGTCCATCAGCTTGTCCACTAGGCCTGAACGTTATTTATGGCAAAGCGAGCACCATGCTATGTTTTCATTTACAACTCCAGTGACCATTTGGCTGCTGATCATAAAGACAAACTCCAAGCCACCAATGCAGAACCTAGAGCCAGACTCATTAATATACAGAGCAAAGTGGTAACACTAACGCAAATGCACACACACTCACATCTGCAATCACACTATGTCTACTTATAGAGCCATTTTGCAGATCATTTCACACACACACACACACACACACACACACACACACACACGTTTTAACTCCATCAGCCTTATGCTTACAGTATATACAGCATGTAGACATTATTTAGATTTGTGAATAGTGTGCATCATGAAGCATTTACTGTAACATGTCTCACAGTTTGGGTTTGAGTGTTGCTACTTTAAGAGTCACACAATCATGCTAATATAGGGTGAAAACCATCAATATGAGGAAGATAAAATAAAAGACATTCCCACATCAAATCTCTTTACCCTTTACAAACTAAAATGCTTTCACTTAAAGCATCCAATCAAATTCATCATTGGAGAAAAAAAATTCAAGAATCCTGACAATTCATCAAGAACAGTGTAATTTGCGCTAAAGCTATGCATGGAACTTGAGGTTGAGCGCCCCCGGCTTTATCTCTGTTAAATGTTTTGATCCGCAAAAATAAGCAAAGGCGTGTACATTCGTGGCAGCATAGTGGTTTGGTAGTTAGCACTGTTGCCTTGCACCTCCACCAGGGTCTGGGTTCAAATCCTGCCTTGGGCCTAATTAGGATAATTGCCATTCCCAAATTGCCTGTAGAATGTGTGTGTGTCCTGTGATGGATTGGCACCCGATCAAAGGTGTACCCACCTCATGCCATACGTTTATAGGCTCCAGGCCCCTCGTGAACCTGTTAACAGGATAAAGTGGTATAGACGATGAGTGCGTGAGTGTCCGTTAGTCTTTTTTTCTAGCAGGCATCAATGACTTCTGATTTTGAATGACTCCATGACTTCTAAAATGAACCAAGTTAGCATCTTTGCCAAAGCCAATTTACAACAAGAATCAATTTTAGCAGCTATATAAGTAGCTAAGCAGCAAGTTAACTTCGGCCCAATGACAAATTTATACTTTTAATCAATCCATTAGCAGAATATCCAACATTACTCATGCATACGACAAACAACGATGGAACAACATTGTAAGGCAAAACAGTTGCTTCTACATGTTTTTACACGTGAATATTACAGTAGCTTATTTTTTATTATTTAAAGTAATTACTTTTTAAATACTTGAATACAATTTCTCATGTGGTTACATGTGACATCCACAAGACATCAATAGACTGTTTATGGGTTTATTGTAGACCAAGAAATACCAAATGATTGGGAACATGTCCAAACTGGCGGCATGCATAATAAACACTTTTTATGAGTTCTTTTTTAAATACAAAAATGCAGATTATAACAAAACCAACAGAAACGGCAAAAGCAATTAATACTAATTAAATCATTCCCAAATTGTGAACTTTTATGCACAGTGGTACACTTTTTTTTTTTTTTTTTTACACATTTTTCATTGGAGTCGTCAACAGTATTGTAAAAAAAAAAAAAAAAAGACAAAAAACATCTTCACGAATCCTAACACAACTTATTCATGTGATAAAATGTGCCTGTTTTTATCCACCTCCTCATTGTGCTTCCTGTAACCGTCATCCAGCTGTGTAGCGATGTTCAATCTTCAGCCGGCTAGCTTGACAGTGTTTTCCATACATCTCCTGGTGTTTACATGTTTGTGCATTTCCTCTGACAGGTGCTTCACATGCTTCACTCCTGTAACTGACCATGCTTGATTTTTTACTTAAAGACGTCATCGAGTTGCTTTGCGATGAGGAAATGTAAGCCATGTTGATCGTGAACCCCGCTAGGTTAGTACTCTCACAAATTGTTGCATGTACATATGATCAAATCAGGATAGCGTGAACAATATCAGAACCCATACATAAAGCACTCATATTCATATACATTAAGAGTCTATGAGAAATTTCTAGGCTATTTTCATCCAGACGGAGATCACCCCGTAATGGGCGAGTACAGTGCAATACTCCACGGAACAAGCCATGGTTGGACTGGCCATCTGGAGTTCCGGGAGTTTTCCTGGTAGGCCGCTGGCCAGTGTGGGCCGGCCCAGTCAGTATGCAAATATATAAATATATTTATAATGACGGAAACCAGAAAGTGGGCCAGAAAGTGGGCCAGAAAGTCCAGGGCCACTTTTTGGTCCCAGTCTGCCCTGGAACAAGCCTTGACCCTGATTGGACCGTATTCAGAGAAGAAGGTAGGAGTAAGTACCTAGAATAATCACAGTTGACGTGATTAAAGGTTCATGTCCAAAAATTTCCTCTATTTAACCCTTTGGTGGTGCGTAACCTGATCGGCTTGAGGAACAACCCGTCCATGTATATAATTAAAGTTGGCTTTTAATGTGGCTTTTTAAATTTGGCTTCCACTTAAGTGCAGGTTTTGATTGGACACATAATCAATAATGTTGATTAGGCATAAATGATCAGCATTTGCATTATGTTTCCATGTTAAAAGAGCTTTCAGCCCTCAGATCCCCCAACCACAGCCTATAGTACACCTGATATTTTTGTTATGTGTGTTGGCACCATGTTTCAATCTGCAGCTGCCACATCTGCACTGAGAAGACAGATTTCTGAACACCTTCTAGGTGTGAACTATCTAGCAAAAAAATAAAAAATACTAGACACCTGGCATCACAGGTAACTGAGAAGCCTGTTTTAGCCTGAGCTACAAGTTCATTAAATTGTGGCAGTGCTGAAATCCTTACCAGTGTCTGTATCATTTATGAGTCTTTGTAGAATTGAATGATCAAAGATTTTGCTGCAGTATCTGTTAGTGCTCTTTGTTCATTTAACTCATTGCAGCCTATGTGGACAAAAATCCTTTCAAGCCCCTGACACGGAGCTACACATACAGTAATACTAGTAAGACACTGAAGCCAGTGTCGTAGTTATTTTGTTAGGTGCTTGGAATGAAAGATTAACCTCATTGGACAACAAGCTTTTAACATGTCATTTTGACTCCTGCCCAGACGCCATACAGCACCACTGGGAGTAAATAATATCTTGATGTTTATTGGACATTGCGCTCTTCATTTGTCCTGCCTGGATGCACAGACTCTCATTATGATGATTGGTAGAATTCTCCATGGAGCAGAATTTTGTAACCAGCCGCTTATCAGTAAATCAGGAATGAGCGTGAACTGACATCTCAAAGTTAAACGTATGAGCTCCAGCTGGAATTCTTCGGAGCCTGCAGTAGGCGTAATTTGTAAATACTGTAAATTCACTTTGTGCATGCATGCCAATGCAGTTCAAATCACCAAAAAAGTCTATGCTGGTCACAAAATAAAGGCACCAGAACATCCAGAGCACCACAGCCCATAGCGCCCAGACAAAGAGCCCAAAGCTCCTGAACCGGCCTCCAAACTCCCCAGATTCCAATCCGATTGAGGACCCATGGGAATGTGCTAGACAAACAAATCCCAAAGCACCCAACGGATCCCAACGGATCTGTCTATGTCCTGGTGCTAGACACCACAGCACACCCCCAGTGGCACAAGGGAATCCTACACAATCCTGGGCATGAGGTTTTGCTTTGTAATGTTACAACTCAGAAGTGTATATTCGGACTTATTTTTACATTTACGTTTTAGGCATTTGGCCCTTAACCAGAGCAACTTACATTTTTATCTTATTATACATCTGAGCAGTTGAGGGTTAAGAGCCTTGCTCAAGGGCCCAACAGAGACAACTTGGCGATTGTGGGATTTTAACCTGGGACCTTCCAAACTGTAGTACAATGCCTTAAATCACTGAGCTACCCCTTCACATTTTTAAAAATGTGTTGTTTATGAGTATTGGTAGTAAGCTGTCACAAACATTTTTTTCAGGAAGTCTTTGACTGACTTGGTACAGTAAGATTAAATGGCCTGGCCGTGTTTCCTATTGGATGGGATGAAACAAACAGGTGCATTTTAATCATCAGAAAATCCTAAAACATACTATGTTGCATGTTTTGTTTTTCCTGCACACACATGCAACTGCTGGGTAGCAGTAACACGCATAAGAAAGCTGAGGAAAGCGCACGCGTATAATGCATATATCTCCACATTCTAATGACACGATTGTGTATAATGAAGGACGATGCATCTCAAGGTGACTTGTTACAAAATTATACTGGGAAAAAAAGGCTGCTCCCAGTTGTGAGTAGTAAGTAAACCACCATCGATGGAACATATTTACATGAAGATCATGATATGCAAAATCTGTCACAAGGAGAATGCACCCACACAATGATAAATACTTATTTGGTGTAGAGTGACAACGAGCTTCTGCTTTGACTGCTGTGTCTTGCTTTATATAATCAGCAATAGATGGTTATGAGAATAATCTTAGTTAATATATGTGTGGGTAATGTACTCTGAGTGTAGTAACAAGGAATTATGTTGGGACTGATTTTCAGGAAATACAAAAAGTGCAAGAAGCATTGTACTATGTGGTTAAACCAACTAATAATCAATCATTTATTGGTTTACCCAAACTGATGATTGATTATAGAATGGCTACCAGCTCCCATGGTCTTACAGTCCAACTCCCACGGAATGAGTTATTAATGATTTCCTTAAATAACTAGATATACCGACAGAAACCACAAGGGATAGTTATTGTAAAATAATAGATTTTAGTTTTTTAGTTTTGTAAGGATTCAGCCTCCACTTTTGGTTGTTATTCTGAAAATCCTTATTGACAGATTTAAACATTAGATTTAAATGTTTAACGGTCAGTTAAAAAAAATACATTTGAATGAAAGATTATGCCAGGAAAAGTTTAAGAAAAATAATAATAACCTTCCCAGTCTTTTCTATTCTGATTACCGCATGTAGTACATTACAGTCACTAAAATAACACCCTGTTCATGACTTTGTACCCTGTGATGCAGCTGTGTGTGTTTCTGGGTGTGTGTATCCCCTGGAAACCTGTCACTGTAATTGCTGTAATAAAGCTATCACAGGGGCATCAACTGTGACTGCTGTGAGAGACAAAGAGACGGAGTGAGAGAGAGAGAGAGAGACAGAGACAAAGAGCAGGGCGGGTTTATGAATCCGGATCATGCTGTCTGTCTCTTCCTTCCGACAAGCGAACACGTCTGGGTCAGCATCAGCGAGTCAGAGACGAATGACTAATTCTCTTTTAATTAGTGAAAACATAAGGAGCCAATGTGGTGTCACCTTGTCACTGCCGGGCCCGGTTCCAAACCCCAAAGCACAAACCACAAGAGAAGGGTGTTGGGTTAGGAGTTGAAGGGCTTTCGGGGTAATTGGCGTTGAGTGGTGGGAGCTATTACAGTACAGAGTGTTTAGGGGTAGATCACACTGCAGTGTGTGTAGTGGTGGTGGTGGGGGTGGGGTTAGTGAGGACTCACTGCTAAAGGGTGTGTTTAGTTTGCTAAATTTGTGATTTGTGATTCTCCTCTACCAAGGTTAAAAGGGGAAGCATTAATTTTTTCGGAAATAGCCGAGAGGGAAAATAAGTGCAAATGTTTTGTTAGAGTTGCAGAGTAAAGATAGATCAAATGCTAATGACTGTCAAAAAAAAACCTTTGCATCTGACCTCAGCGTTTCAAACTGGGAAATTGAAGAATAATTATGGGGACAACCACCATGTGTTGTCATTATAGGGTACCCCTAATGCAAGGTATTACTGACTATTACTGACTATGTAATATATGTATATTAAATATTAAGTAGTTACAGTATATCTATGGGTGGCACAGTGGCTTATTGGTTAGCACTGTCACTTTGCACCACAAGGTTCCAGGTTCGATTTCCTCCTCTGGTCTGTGCGCCTGTTTGAAATGTTCTCCCTGTGCTTGGTGAGTATCCTCAGGGTTCTCTGGTTTACTTCCCACAGTCCAAATACATGCAGATTACGCTGAATGGCATTCCCAAATTGCCCGTAGTGTGTGAATGATTCTCCTGGGATTAGATGATGACTGAGGGAGTATATTTATAGCAATGTACACAATCATTATCCAAAAAAAGTTGCTATTTCAGAAGGGTCAAATTATTGGAAAGCATCAAGCAAAGAGAATAACTAAGAAGATTTGAAATTATTGGAACTGGGTTGCAAAAATGTTGTGGAAAAAATGTGGTTGAAAAAAAATCATGAATGGTGAAGTTGCATGGTAAAAAAAATCAACAGTAAATCAGTAAAATCATTGCTATGTTTAAAAGTGTAATTAAGAGCACTTCTATACACACACACACACACACACACACAATGTTATGAATACTCACAGGATTGGGACTAAACAGCTGTGTGTCCATAAAAAAATCACTGGTTAGTGAGACTTGTCAAAAAAAAAAAAAGGCTTTTATTTGGTAAGGTTGCTTACTAAGGTTGGACTAAGGTCCTGTGGTCTGATGAGTCCAGATTGACTTTATTCCAGAGCGATATAGTAGGTGTGTCAGGGTAATAAGGGTGGGGTTGCTTCAGTTGCTCAGGTCTAGCCTAGTGTGAGTGTCAGGTCTAGTGTGAAAGAGTGGCTCTGGGAGCATGACGAATCATTTTCACACATGAACTGGACACCACATTGTATGCTGTAATCAAAGCTAAAGGTGATTAAATGAAATCTTAGAATGAAGCTTTTAAGAGAAGCTGGTGAGCAGGAAATCAAGTCCTATTACCTGTTATAACAAGAACAAATTTGATTCATGGCCAGTTGCATAAATGAAATGAGCCACTGTGTAAGAATATCTCTCATTCCGATGCTTAACTGCTTGCATCCAAAGAGAAGTTGTGTTCTTCTGACCATGAGATGTGCCAACCTTTATTCAGAGAATGCACTGAAAAGTATTAACAGGCATACTGTAACTGACAGTTAATGTTCCATTTTTCAAATAACCAGCCTTAATTAATGCATGTTTGATGTAGCATTCACGGTAAAAGTCCTTGCTCAAGGTGACCTTGATCAAATAATGGTAAAATCCAGCAGTGGGAATTCCTACATCTGGATGGAAAATGAGGTTAATGCATTAAAAGAGTGTGTGT
Source organism: Heterobranchus longifilis (assembly GCA_028570985.1). Lineage (NCBI taxonomy): Eukaryota > Metazoa > Chordata > Actinopteri > Siluriformes > Clariidae > Heterobranchus > Heterobranchus longifilis. The sequence continues at coordinate 24,867,534 of JAOVVB010000026.1, forward strand.
CTCCCCCCCCCCACACACACACACACACACTCATGCAAGCCATACATACTGTACTGTACATCCATCCTGTACTTATAAGGACAGTGGAATAATGTGTTAATTACTCAACCATTCTTTCAGTATTTTTCTACCACAGATTTCTCCAAGAATTTTCTTTAACAGTTTTTTGGGTGGTTAATGATTATACTTTTTATGGAGGAGTTCACAGAAATAAAATACCATATTACAAATTACTGTACTTTGTAAAGATGCCATATGAGGACTTGGAAACATCTGGGGGATCCACATTTCTATAGCTTCAACAGGTTCTCTAAGATATCCCCAATAAGTCTCTACTTTGTATAGTTCTGAAATCATCTCCAATAGGTCCTTAGTGTATTTTGGTCCTAAGGTCATCCCAAACAGGTCTCTAGTTTCTATGGTCCTGAAGATGTCCCCAACTGGACTCTACTTTGTATGGTGCTGAAGAGGTCCCCAATAAATCTCTGGTTTGTATTGTCCTGAAGTCATCTTCGATATGTCTCTTCTATGGTTCTGAAAATGTCCCCAACTGGACTCTATTCCTTTAGACTTCCCTAATGCATCTTTAGTTTGTTGTCCCTAGGTTCTTCTCTAAAACTTTTTAGTAAGAAAAACCTTTGTTATACATGCTTGATAAAGAGGCTGTTCAAGTGTTCTCTTGATGGTTAACAATTGTTGCTTTCTAAGAAGCAATGCTTCTAGGAATGTTTTCTGAAATGGAAACCCTCTGTTGTAGACTTCGATCAAGAGGTTTTTCTAGAAACTCTTTCTGAAATGTTCTCCAATCACTTGTTTGCAAGTAATGACCTGAGCAACTATGGGGCAGTTATCTTGTATATAAGAACACAAAGTTAAAGTCAAGTATCACTCTGATCTAAGAAGGTTGTTTGTTGGCCCTAATGATTCACTTTTTTTCCCACGCAGACTCTCCAGAGGAAGCTCACCCTGCAGCACCATCCTGCCCTTCAGCCTTGACTTGCGCCACAGCTGATTCGCCACACGTGGGCTCCCAGAGCACTACGAGATCTCAATAAGACCAGCGTATGCCCTTATGGAACCACCCACTTGATCTTTTTCTCTTCTTTTCAACTTTCAAGTGGGTAGCCTTGATTGTGTGCTTTGTGTTCCCTCTTGGAAAGATCCGGCATTGCATAAGATACGAGGAAAAGAAACAAAAGAGAGAAATTGGAAACACAGGAAAGGAAGAACAGGGGACTAAAATTCTGACAATAAAAGAGATGCTGTCATTTGGATGAGTGCTTCCTGACATGTCACATCAGAACGGACATTTGCCTACAATTCCCATGATGCCGAGCATTGTGCAGACTCCCAGCAATCTCTATCTATTCTTCTTTTTGCGTTGTAACTTGGTTAGGTACTGCCTGGAACATCTCAAGAGTCACTTCTCTTCAAGGCACATGTTTCATTAAAGTGATTTACAGAATGTAAGAAGAATGGCAGGCAGAAAGGGCAGGGAAAGGACAGGGCTGGGGGAAGGAAGGAAGGAAGAAAGGAATAATTAAGAAAAACAGAAAAAGAGGGAGTGAGGGAGACCAATAGGAGGTTTGTCACTGAGATGACAAGGTTATGAGGAGGTGATGAATACGAGACCAGCGTAATGCAACGTCTGATATAAATTAATGGCCAGCCAAAGTGTCTCACAGCTAATGCCTTCGCAGTTAATTGAGCTGCCAGTGACACACACACACACACATACAGAAAGAGAGAGAGAGAGAGAGAGAGAGTAAGCAAATAATTATATAGACATATTTGTGGAATGATTGCATACAGAATAACTTATAAGAGAGTGTGAGAATGCTGTTTGTCTTTGGCGAAATAAAAGGGATGTTTTCTGTTTGGACTCTTACTGGACAGACTGGTTAGAGAAAACTACACTGACCCCAAAAACCACTCTTTACCAGCACAATGTGTAGAAAAGCATTTCATATGTCACACACATCAAATCGAAGCTTGAGTCAGGCAGACTACAACAGTACACACCTTAAAGCTCTACTCAAGAGATCCGAGAACAGGAATCTGAGCCTACATTTTTAAAAATAATAAAATAATCGTGAAAACAGATGGAGGGATGAAGTGCGAACCTTGGCAGAGACAGAGATGAGGATTGTTGCAGAATGATTCTCGGTGTGACCTTTATGCCAACATTCACATCTGTGACTTGACTCTCGCCGTCCTGATCCCACGTTACCACCGAGAGATACAGACAGCTCAGAGACCCATTATCTGTGTGTGTGTGTCAGAGATCAGTTGCTGCTTTTAGTGGTCCCGTGATAAACCTCAGCTAAATCCAGACATATCAGCTGGTGTGTGAGAAGAAAGAGAACGCAATCTAGAAATATGGAGGTGATTGGAGAGAGTTGATGGATATGGGATAAGCCAGGGGCGGTTCTAGCTAGTGAAAGGATCAGGTTTGTCAAGTCAAGTTTGCCCGGGGCTTGTCTTTTTTCTTTTTCAGTAAGTTCAGCATCAGTAGGTTGGGCAGGTTATATATACCTTTAAAATAAATAAATACAGGGGTGGCCAAAAGTATTAAGTCAAAATTGAAATTAGATTTTTTTAATGACGCTCTCAAATTTTAAAATAATGCAAATCAACATATAAGAATAATTTATTATTTTTATGCAAAGAAATTGCTATACAACAATGCCACAGTGACCATCCACAACTTGGCACAGGTTTTATGACGGATGCTTTTCCTGACACAACCCTCTCATTTGAACCGAGCTTGGGACCAGCACTGCATCCAGTGACTGTATAGTATGAGGGGTGTGGCAACTCTCTGATGGTGGTGCTCGAACAACATCCTAGAGCCTTAACCGCCTGATAAACAATCACTATTAAGTATGAAGTCCTTTATTCTTCAAAACCTGTGGGATCCAGCTGGGAATAGAGTAAAAAAAAAACGTCTGTAGTCAAAAAAGTACTTTTTTCCTGCTTGATCATTCCTGAAGATCATGTCCAGAAATTTGCCACAGAAGATTCACAATTCCCTTGTGAATTCCGGAGTTTTAGGCATTTTTGGGCGTGAGGTGGACAGCCTGGATTCAGAAAGTAAAATGCTGAGTTCCATGCCGCAGCATACTTTAAAGAGCGCTCCCTACTTCCTAACCCTGTACTCTCTGTAGGTAATGTCAGTTAAGGGAACTTTCCCCTCAACAAAATCCCACCATTCAAACACCCTGCAATGTCACCAGTGCAGATTTCTCTTCCTCCGTGTGTTACCATGGTAACATAAGCACCACGGATACCTGTTGCTCCTACTGTTGAAATTTCATGAATAAATATTAAATATTTTCGAAACAAAAACTGATACGGTTATCAAATAAATTATTTGATTAAGGAGAAATTTTTAAATGTGTTTTTACAGATTAATAGCCTATGTAGTAGCAAGTATTTATTGATTAAATTACATGTAAAATGATTGTGTCATATTAATATTACATCATTCTCCATAATAATGATAATATATATAAATCCGCACTGCGATGGATTGGTATCCCGTCCAGGATGTACCTCACCTCCTGGAATAGGCTAATAAACCAGCTAAATCTAATTAGCAAACTCTTTAGCCAGAACCAATTAGTAACATCACCTGCTTTATGCGCAGAAAGAACTATAATACATGGCATGTGTTGTCTGAGAAAGATTGCACTATCCCTGCTTATACCAAGATGGTACACTTTATCCACTGCAAAATGAACATGGCTAACTTCTGAATCTGTCCCTACACTAAATTCTTTCTTCTTTAAAGCCGACATGCTTTTGCAATACTATTTCTCATTATTATCATATGTGACAGAACGCTAACCTGACTAGCCAGTCAGTTTACCTTAATTTTTCATCTTGAAATAACCCAGAAGGTGATTGGATTTTAATACCAGAGCTTTTTGACATCTGTGTATGTGCGTCTTCTAGTTTTGCATGCGGCACTTAATTACTCCTCTCTCTCCTCCCTTAGTTCCACTCCGTAACTCCCTGCCTGATGCCCCACGTCAAGTTAAAAAAATATTCGCGGCTAAGCTTAAAATAGGTGGCATGGTGACTTAGTTTTTAGCACTGCGGCCTTGCACCTCCAGGATTGGGATTCGATTCCTGCCTCTGGTTTGTGTGCATGAGTTTGGATGTTCTCCCTGTGCTTGGTGGGTTGCCTCCGGGTACTCAGGTTTCCTCCCACAGTCATGCAGAATGATGACATGCAAAGACATGCAGGTTAGGGTAATTGGCGTTCCCAACTTGCCTGTAGTGGGTCAATCGATCGTCAAGCTGGCAACCCGACCCCTTAAGTAACTGCCACAGAAACAATAGATATACAGCACGGATGGCAGACAGACGGTATGTGGACAGACCAAAATACCAAAGAAAAAAAAAGCTTAAAATATACAGGCCTAAAGACGGCACTGGGATAAGCCATTACACCTCCTTGCCAATAGAGGTCACCGTTATCTGAGAGGGCACCAGTTACAGGATAATTCCTTGTTAAAGAGTGTATAAGGCTAAATCTATATACTGTACATTCATGCTAACATGCTCACAAAGTAGCATTTTCAGCAACAATGGCACTTTATTTATTGAATTTTTAGAAATTGTTTGATAACATGATTAAAGAAGTAACAAATGCCAATTATCTCATGAATTATATTCCTCTAAACACTCCTGTGGTGCTCTGTGCGCTGATGTTTCTTAACTGCTAAAATCCTAAAGCCACTGTTGGAAAGTTCATGTGAAAGCACAAACAAACTACCACACTAGCTAGTTTTCTAGCAACCTTGCTACTGGTTTCTGAAGTATCTGGTTCCTGCCTTAAAATATACAGTATTTATATGAGAAAAAAAAAGCTGTTGTCTGTACATTGGTCAGAACTTGCTCTTTCAATGATATCTTCTCGTTTCATACATTTGGAGTACCCGAGACCAGTCTCCGAAAATTTTCTGTCTGTTTGTCTGTCCGGACAGATTTTGTCACAGCATCACACAAAAACCGGGATTTAATAAAACTTTGAAATTAAATCTGCACCATAAATAAAATAAAAAATATTGAGAAGTGAATTTATGAGTAGTTGCCATGTGCCAGATTATGTCACAGCATCTATCACTTTTGTGGACAATTATAAAGTTTTTTTTCTTAGGTGTGGGAGTGGCTATACGCATCACTCAACAGAGCCAACCAACGTGACAGGTTACAGTGCATAGACAGAGTATGCGTGGAAGACAAGAAACAAAAACAAAAGCGCGATATAGCATGACTTACTCCAAAAAAGGCCAAGTAGACCATGACAACTGAACCTTCAAAGATGAAAAAACAGATCAATGTACTGTATGTTTATTCTTACTACAGAAAGATTAAAACTTAAAAACTTAATAAGAAGCAGTAATGTGTAACACCACAATGAGATAAAACACGGGTCATTGGAGCAAATATATTCACAGCAGTCCGAGGTGAGGGCGTGTAAAATATCTGAACTGAGAGTCCAGTGTTATTTGCTAAAATCAAAATGTTGAATAGAAGTAAAGTTATGAACAGTGATATGCCGGATTATATCACAGCATCACACAAAACTGATTGAACAGAATTTAATGAAACTTTTGCAGTACTTAGATCTCTGCCTGAAGTTTAACCTGCACCATAAGTGAAATCAAAGTGTTGAGTAAAAGTGATGTTATGAACAGTTATGTGCCAGATTTAATAATCTACTTTAAAATAAGCTACTAATGCACTACTGTCTCAATGTAAACAAACACCTGCACCAATAGATATTAATTAGAAAAACTAAACTGAATATTTTTACTGGGATTAGTTCATATT
>JAOVVB010000026.1:24895185-24905487 GCA_028570985.1 Heterobranchus longifilis
CTGTGACATTTCTTTCTTCTTTCAGTCTTTCTCCCCGACTCCAAAAGAATCCTGTGTCCAGTGCTTCTAAAAAAATTCAAACCTTTATTTCTCTTTTTTCCCCCATTTAGCTTGATTGTTTACGTGTCAGGTAATGGCGGAGGCTAACTTGCTGCTAGCGACTAGTGCAGTGAGCTGAGATGAGATAGAATGCAATAGAAACATAAAGCTGGGCAGGTAAAGAAGTTAAATAAAGTTAAAGAGATTATATTTTAACAGCATTTCTTCACACTTCTGCTAAATGTTGTAAGACTTTGTAGCATTTGTCTGAGATCACACAAAACTTTTTTTTTTTTACACTAAAAATATACAGTACTGAACAAAGTCTTAGGCAAATAAATGCTGTAAAGCAGGGGTGTCTTTAAGGCAACTTTATAAACTATAAAGCCCAGAAAAGAAAAAAAAACTAATTCATTAAACAAATACAGCACAATGATGTAGTGGTTAGCACAGTGGCCTTGCACCTCTAGGGTCGAGGATTTGATTCCTGCTTCCGGTCTGTGTGTATGAATGTTCTCCCAGTGCTTGGTGGGTTTCCTCCTGGTTCTCCGGTTTTCTCCCACAGTCCAAAGGCATGCAGATTAGGCTAATTGCCATTCCCAAATTAAATTACCCATAGTGTGTGAGTGAGTGAGTGTACTGTATGTGTGTGTGTGTGGTTGTACCCCACCTCATGCCATGAGTCTCCTGGGATAGGCTCCCGCCACCCTGGATAAAAGCGGTATAGATGATGAGTGAGTGATTCTTTGTACTTAGCAGATTAGCAATGCATGCTAATTCTACTAGCTATGTACACTCCCCAAAGGCATCAAAGATATCTGGTACTTCCTTACAAGCCTTATTCTTCCATTTATACAGAAAACAGGAACTAAAGTACTAAGCAGGGAACTGAAGGAATTTCAGACTATGCTCTCTATAGTGTTGCTTTCTTTTGCTAAGCTTGCAAGTCTTTGTCACGTAGGTACAAATAAAACAAATGCTAGCATTAACGTACTGTATGGTCATTTAGCAGAAACTGGCAGCTTCACTTCCTCATTAAGTACACTACCTTTTTTTTTAGTTTCAGCACAAAAAAATTACCAAAGTTCATGCACAACACCCGACATGTATTCGCTAATCGATCACATCTGTGGTACAGAGGTGATTCTGTAAATTTGATAATTAGCCAAACTGCTGTGTTGAGAGTGTTGCTGTATCGATTAAAGGTGGCTGAGTCACGGAATCATTAGCCGCTAAGCTTCAGCTACTTTAAATCTGATATGTTGTCTTTCACTCTCCTCAGTGTGATCAATGATCTCTATGGGCTTGTGTTTGTGTGTGTGTGTGTGTGTGTGTTGGGCCATGTGCATAAGGGCGCTTTGGCAGAAATTTAATTCATTATAACCTGTCGTGTGTGTCCCGTACCCCCTGCTGCTTCGAAATGTGTCCCTGAGCATTGTGTGTACAAATCTATAAATAATATTGTGGGTTAAGTGTGTGAATTGTAATGGATAGTGACAGTGTGCCTGCGCTCTGTGTGTGTGTGTGTGTGTGTGTGTCAAGTCACAGTGCCACTATGCCTACTCTGTCCTCTATGCTCAAATTACATTATTCATCCTCATGCCTACACTACTCATCCCCAGACATTCAGACTGTGTGTGTTTTCTATAGTGACCCAGCCATTATTTATGACCATCACAGCCCATGGCATGAAGAATCCATCAGGAAAGAAAAGAAAAAAAGCTTCACTCAGAGTACAATCTGCCTCATCGTCACCTCCTGCAACCCATCACACGTTCTATTTTAAAGTGGAAATTGTGATCATGCAATGATTATTTTGCCTGCTTATCCCTTTAATCCCTGCGTTAGACCTCTCATGCTCGTGAGACACAATTTCCGTGCTTTCCTGATCTATCCGCAAATGATGTGTCGACTGTTCTGCTCTCGGCTCACGCTCTGCACAGGGAATCAGCAGTTTGAGATGGAGAGCTCAGAAACAGATTCTTCTTACAGAACAGGGAAGAACAGGACATGAATGCATGAGCCAGGCCAACAAGCAACAAGAAACCACAAAAATGCATGGAGACTTCATGTCCGTGTTACACCCTGTGGTTAAACCATATAGACACCTGACCATTACAACCATATGTGGTTCTTCATCACAATTGAACTGTTGCCACAATGTCAAAGGCACACAATTTTATTTGGAATGTCTCTCTATTCAAATCCCATTCACTGGAACTTCGAGACCTAAACCTATTTCATGACATTGCCCCTGTGCACAAATTGAGCCCCATGAAGACATGGTTTGTCAGGTTTTAAATGCAACAACTTGGGTGTCCTGCACAAGGCCTAGACTCTAACCCCACTGAACACCTTTAGATTAATTGCACCCCAGACCTCCTTGAAAATTCAGTGCCTAATCTTAATAATGCTCTCATGTCCCCATTGCCATACGACAATATCCAATGGAAAGCCTTTCCAGAAGTATGGAGGTTATTATAACACCAATGGGGATTTTGCGTTTACCACTGTTTTCACTTAGAGTTCTTGATTCTGAGACGACATGTTTCTGTCTGATCCCAATAGCTCTTCTCCTATCCCACATTTTGATTTCTCATCTTAAATGAAAACATAACCTTCCCAGCCTTCCAATTAGTAGTGCAATGCTTTAACCATTAAGCTCTTTACCTTTTAACCATCCATCCATATTCAACCGCTTATCCTAAAACGGGTTGCGGTGTAGCAGTTCCAGCAGGAAACCCCAACTTCCCTTTTTTCAGCCACCTCAGCTAACTCTTACTGGGGGATCCAGAGGCGTTCCCAGGCCAGTGTGGAGATATTTAATCTCTCCACCTAGCCCTTGGTCTGGCCTCCTTCCCGCTGGACCTGCCAAGAACACCTGCCTAGGGAGGCGTCCTGGTGACATCCTTACTAGATGCCCAAACCACCTCAACTGGCTCCTTTCCACACAAAGGAGCAGCGGCTCTACTATGAGTAGAGTAACCTGTCTTATCCCAAACTCTCCTCTCCCAACATACTAAACAACACTCTCCCAACATACTCTCCTCTCCCTTCTATACTAAATCCTCTTCTGGGAACATTTGTCTTGAAACACAGTCACCCAGTTTCATACTCATTAAGACTAAACCTGTTAACATACTGTAGCCTGTACATCTACGAGCAAACAGGCAGCAAACAGAAAATGGTAGCACATACCGCTGAGTAATATATGAAGCAACTGGGGCTGTGTTGCATTTAAATGAATATTTTATTTCTCTGATTAAAAACAATCCCTGCTCTATACAGGCAGCTGTGAATGATATTACAGATACATCTGCGTAACCCGAGTGCTAGCAATTAGTCCACCATAGCAGAACTGCTTAGTGCTTAGAAAAGTACATATATAAATAAGTAAAACTTTTCAAAGAGCATAGTTAGTGTTCATTTAAATGGTTATTAAAGTGTATGATGACAGTAAGTGATAGCATTAGGAAGTGCATTCAGGCACCAGGGTACCAGCTCAGAGAAAGCTTGATGCTTGTTTTTCGGATTTTACTACCGCCATTAGACACACAGAGGTAGGTCCATTTTGAGCCTCCCAGGAAAGCCATTTGAGTGAGGTAAGTGGGGTAAGATTGGACAAAAATATCAGGGGCTGTTGTAATGGCTATATGGTTGAGTCCTCCTGATATCATACTGAACTAAATTTCAGTTTAGTATCCTCCAAACTACATGAAGAGTTTGTAAAAGTCTCTTTTGCATTTAATAAAATTGAAATGTTTGGATATATTTAATGTGTAGCAAAAAAGTCAACTATTTAAACTTAAATGAGTCAACCCTTGGTCATTGAAGGAATGAAATAAACAAGTCTAAAACCATGCATTGTTAGCTTCCTGAGGCCTGGCAGTGTTTTTTAGGGTGATGTGTATGAGGATAAATCTACAGGTGAGTCACTGAGGGGGCGTTTCAAATCGTATTTGAGTCAAATGTTCCTGGGGCATGAATAGTACTATAAATTGACTAGTTTTATTCATCGCATCTCAATTCGGTTCCGGGTGACAAAAAAAAAATATCCTTATGCTATTTCTATCATCCCTAAACTTTTATATCCTGTCATAACCCAGATTCTTTTATTCTATCCATCCATTATCTATACTGCTTATACTGTATAAGGGTTGCGAGGGGCCTGGAAGCCTATCGTATGGAACTTGGGGCAAACGTCATGGTACACCCTCGACGGGATGCCAACCCATCAAAAGGCCCAAGCACACATAATCAATCATACACTTTATGCAATTTGGAAATGACAACCAGCATACAACACACATGTTTGGACTGTGACTGTGACTAGGTTGTTTTATCCTGATGTAACGGGTTCGACTCTATGTGCACGGGTGGCACCATGAAGCACGGACACGAAGCGAGGTCTTATGAGAAAAAGGGTAATTTTATTTAGGTAAAATTGGAAAGGAAAGGGTTAAAGGAGGGAGGACGGAAAGAAAGGGGAAGAAAGGAATGTGCAAGGTGCACGTCCAGGTCTGAGGCAGTGCCCAGCTGGCATGCGGGCACACAGCCGGTGAAAGGTGGCGGTGAGCGGAGTGGCAGAACGGAGCACACGGAAGCAGCGCTCCTGCACGCTTCCTCAACAATTCTTCTCCCGGCCTCAGACGGGAGTCCTCGCTGACATCCGTCGGATGGGCGGCTTTCCCGGCTGGGATCAGGGCCTTAACGCAGTCCTACTCGTGGGCTCAGCTCCGTGCCTTGCTTTTATAAAATACGGAGCAAGCCCGAGATCCTATTAACGTTAATTATCGCCAGCCGGCGAATAGGCAGCCCCGTCCCTTTGCATACAGCATAAGGGGGTGTCGCCAACCTAGGGAGCCTACGGAGTGAGCGAGGAGTGATAATAGATTTGGGTGCATGCCCATCACAGGCGCACGCCGTGACATTTGAACATCCATGACTTATGCTAAACTTGCCTGTCGTATCCCAAATTGCCCTGGTCTATCCCAAACATTCCACTTACATTCTCAATTATTCCATATTCACTTTTCTATCACAAAAATGTCTACACTATTTCTAACACTTCTATCCCATCTTATACTACCTGATTCTTCCCAATTCTACCCTACCCCACGCTATCTTATCCTATTCCATATTCTCCTAAACTTTACCCTCTCTCCCACATTTTCATCTTCTATACTAAACATTTGCCAAACTCTCCCATCCTATCCCAAATTCTCTTCTTCTATCTCAAACCTTTCTTCTGTATTCTGTCCAGTCCCAAGCTCTTATATATTTTGCTCTTCTATGCTTTCCAATCTGTACTGTATCATATCATTTTCTAAACACTTCTATCTCTTCCTTATTGTACTCTTCTATTCTAAACATTACTTGTCCAAAACTTTAATGCTAAACATTCCTGCTAAATTCTTCTGTCGCATCCCAAATTCCCCTCGCCTATTCTATCCAATCCAAAACTTCCCTATCCTATCATATCTTATCTCATCCTACCCTACAGTACCATAACTCATCCTACTCCAAACTCTTGCATCATATCGTAAACATTCACTTCTATTCCCAAACTTTCCTATCAATTCTTAGTGGATCGAGAGCCGATCACAGAAACTCTTGTTTTTTCCCAAGAACATGCTTTAGGTGCTGCCCATCCTAACCGATTAAACCCAATCCAGTTATATCCTAGTTCACACAGTTCAACTAGATTCATTTTGTGTATGCACGTGGAATATGAAATGGCCCAGCACTGACTTACCTCTCAACTCTAATCACACCACGTACTGCACCACATTTCCTCCGATCCTCCAGCAATGCTTGTCTGGTCCCACCATCTCTTAGGGATTGAGGAAGACAGAAGGACATTCATCCAAACTCTTCTGTTCTGGCACCTAGGTGGTGAAATGACCTTCCTCTAGATGTCCGTACAGCTTAGTCTTTGACTATCTTTAAACAATGACTCAAGATGTATCTGTTTCTTCAGTAATTAGACTCATTCCCCCATTTAAAAAAAACAACAACAAAACAATCGTGTTTGACTAATGGCACTTAGTTAGTAACCTAGTAACCTAGTTTAAGTATCTATTATGTTCCAAGTGGAAAACACTTATAAAAGGTTATGTATATGAAGAGTGAATTCCTCCTGCTGCTAATTTAAGGGGTTTATTGGTAGCTTTCCCAGAGACCATTTGTTTTGTATCTGTGTGTTATCTGTGTGTGTGTGTGTGTGTGTGTGTGTATGCATGTGTAGAAAAGAGAGACAGACAGACAGACAGACAGAGAGAGAAAGAGAATGACCACTGTGGCCATGGTCATAGTCAGTGCTACATACAAGATAGGAAAAAAAAAAAGAAAAACTTGCACTTAGCGACTCAACGATGTGAAGTGAAGAGAGAGAAAAGAGTGCAGAGAAGGCAAGAACAAAATTCTAAAAGTAATTAACGGCACAGCGCAGGAAGAGATTAAGAGCATAGACTTGAAGTATGAGGAGGATTAGATTTCAATAAATGTTAAATTCCGTCAAACTAATCTCACAAGCAATTCAGAGGACTTATAACAAGTGAGGGAGATTTCTTCGGATTTCATGCAAATGAAAAAAAATAAAATGCTACCGGTGCTAAACCCTCCGTAAGTCGTTAATGTAACCTGAAGCTCCCACAATATCCCTTTAATCTGACAACAAGTGTCATTTGTTTTATTTAAATGGAGATTCAATCCTTTTTTTAAGACTTCACCTGCATGTCTGCATGTCTGCATGTTTTTGCCTTTCCATCTCTCTCTGTCTCTCTTTCTCTCCCTCCATGTCTATTTCTGGATAGGAAATTTACAGTGCATCTTAAAAAAATTAAAAGATCACAGAGAAGTTTATTTATAATTTAATTCAGAATTTAAAATACAGAAATGTCCAATTTCTAAAAATGATGTTCATTTATGCGTTCAATACTTGGTCAGGGCACGAAGTACTGCATCAATGCAGCAGGGCAAGGAGGCAGTGAGCCTGTGGCACTGCTGAGGTGTTATTGAAGATGTGTAATGAGGCTAGGATAAATGAGAGTTTCACTTTTTAAATAAAAACTTATTGTAACTATTACATTTTTTTGTACCATAACTGTAAATCCATTACATTAAAACTAACTAGGTTTCCTTCTGCATTTTACTTCAATGAAGTTTGATATTTTTCTTTTCATTTTAGACCCATGATGGCTTTGAAACTAACAATAAAAGATTAAACCGGACCAGACCTGACGCCATTTAACTTTTTCCTTTGGGCTGATCTGAAGTCAGTAATCTTTCAGGATTGTACCACTAAAGAGGGAGCTCATCTCTGACCAGAACACCAGTGAAACCTCGGATTGTGAGTAACACGTTTTACACGTTTTTTTTACACGTTTGTGTTTGTAAGTGTGTGTGTACAGCGCGCATGTACTGATTCTTATAACACGTGTGTGCGCGTGTAAAGCAAAAGAAAGTCTTGTTAGAAGGTTAAAAATCCATTTTCTCACTCAGCCTGTCGTTATGTGTGAGTGCGCACGTAATTTGACACCGTGCTGGTTCACACACACACTCTCTCTCTCTCTCTCTCTCTCGCGCTTTTAGAGTGTGTGTGTTTGCGAACCGGCATGGTGCCAAATTACGTGCGCCACAAACATTACGACAGACCCAAACACACACACACACACAGCGCCTGCGTGCATAAACGAAAACATTTATCTGTCAGGATTTATTTTTACTTTTTTTTAAAGGTAAAGTGCAGGTTAACTTGTTTCATTTTTACTTTATATTTTGTCTTAATTATTTTTATGTATTTAATGTATTTTTTTTTTCCGGAATGAATTATGCTCATAATCCAAAATTCCACCGTATATTTACAGCATTTGGTAGACGCACTTGCATTTTATGTTAGACAGCAACTTACATTTTATGTCATTATACATCTGAACAGTTAAGAATTAAGGGCCTTGCTCAAGGGCCAAACAGTGGTCATTTGGTGGTGCTGGGGTTTGAAGGTGGGACCTTCAGATCAGTAGTCCAACACCTTAACCAGTGAGCTACCCCTGCCCAACCATCAGTTCTGATACATTAAAAAATGTTTAACCTTCTTATATTCAGCATAAAAATAAATGCCACTAAGTCAAGCCTTTGCTGTTTATACAGTACTTATAAATACAATTTTGTTTAAGGAATTAGACATTTGATACATCTTGTATATGTAATGCAAACTTTCAAATAAATCAGGTTTTAAATAGCTTCAGCTGTTCTCTGATGATGTGTGCCTGTAGTTATATTTGGCAGACCCCCTTATCAAGAGCGACTTTTTACATCTGAAATTACATCTGAGCTTTTGAGGGTGAAGGGCCTCACCCAAGAGCCCAACAAGAACAGCTTTTTGTTCATGGGGTTTGAACCTGGGACCTTCCAAACCATAGTCCAATGCTTTAACCGCTGATCTAACCCTGAGCTGTTAACCATGAATCAGAATTGAACAGTTGCTTAGTAGTTCAGGACTGAAATTCCCACAAACAGTTTTTTTACCCGCGCCTCCAATAACAGAAGTGGATTTCATATTAACCAAAACACATCCTCTGTTATAGTGAACTTTTAGCCTCCTAACACACAACATGACTGCAGATTAATCCCTACTATCTGATATCACTCAAATGAGGATGAGTCTGCTTCTTCTCAAGGTTTCTTCCTATTGCCATCTCAGGGAGTTTTTCCTTACTGCCGTAGCCCTCGGCTCGCTCATCAGGGACAGTCTGATATAGTCTTATAAATATATTCTTACACTTTTCAAAATGATTTCCAATTTTTCTTTAGATTCTGTAAAGCTGCTTTGTGATAATGCCTACTGTTAAAAGCGCTAAGCGGTAACTGAAATTGAAGAATGACAAAACTGTTGCATCCGGTGTCAAAAGTATAAAAACATAGCAGCTGATTGGAGAGATTTTATGCAACAAGTAGCAATCATGGTGCAGATGAAGGTGAAGGTATGTCATAAAGTTCTCAGGCACATTTCTAAACAACACTGGAAAGTTGAAGGAAAAAGTTACACAGTCATAACAAGTGAGATCATATGCAGGTGAAGGTTTCACGGAATGCAACTAATGTGTTTTCAGACTTCTGATGGAAAGAGATCTTAAAGTCTTGCCATGCTATAGCAATTTATTTTCTGCATTAGGATATTATGTTTAAAGAACTATTAAAAAGTTTGAATTAATTCACACACACTCTCTCTCTCTCTCTCTCTCTCTCTCTCTCTCTTTTACACAGGTCACAAGAAGGCGATGAACACAAAGCTGGAATGTTATTCGGCATCTGATTTAAATTAACAGCCCGCCAGTGTGTCTCTAACGTCTGTGATGTTAATTGAAAGAGAGAAAGAGAGAAAGAGAGAGAGAGAGAGAGAGAGAGAGAGATGACGGAGGTGCGGCTGTTGTGGCTGCAGCTACAGTGTTTTTCTCTTTTTCTTTGTGAGTCAGGGCAAGATACTGCCAAGCTTAAGTGACAGATAGAAGGCAAAAATAGAGGTGTGTGTGTGTGTGCGCATGTGCGTGTGTGCTGAGAAGACAGGAAATGGGGGAAATATCCTCAAAGGTTGTGACAGTCATGGACATTTGTTTCCTCTCTCGAAGACAGTTTTATTATAAAGCAGTGATACGAATAAAACATTGATGTGCTGAGGAACTTATGGACTCTGAACAGCATCCAACATCTGCCCAAACTCACAGCTGGAATTACAGCAATGATAATAATAAATAATCCATGCAGGAATCTCTGTATTCCAACTCGGGATCATGGAGGCCAATTAGCCTAATCTGCATGTCTTTGGACTGTGGGAGGAAACCCACCAAGCTGCATGGGAGGAACATACAAACTCCATGCACACAGACCCCGAGGCAGGAATTGAACACGGACCTTGGAGATGCAAGGCGACAGTGCTAACCACTACACCACCGTGCCGCAAATGATAATAATAATTATAATAATAATAATAATGACACAGACCCTATTGACTTCAAAAGTCACCTTTATTAATTAAATTTCTTTACATCTTGAAAAGATAAATTAATTTGAACCAACGTACATATACATGTCAATATCCTCTCACAGCTTTATTGTTCTCGTTTCTTCTTAAGAGTTGATTTCTTTGCTTTATCCCTTATGCTGCAATCTCATTGGCTGATTAGAACATGGACAAGTGTGTGTGTGTTTCTATGTGTATGAGAGAGCGAGAGAGAGAGAGAGAGAGAGAGAACAGTAATCAGT
>JAOVVB010000026.1:24939530-24949575 GCA_028570985.1 Heterobranchus longifilis
TGACTATATGCTGTCCCAAGACCGGAATGGAAGTGTCCTAGACCTGAAGTCCTGACCCCAGAATTCCTCCCCCAACATCAATACCTGACCTTCCTAATGTTCTTGTAGCTGAAAGAAGACAAATCCCTAGTGGAGCCTTACAGAAGAGTGGGGCATGTTATATCAGCAAAGGAGGAATAAATCTGGACCTGGCACACTCAACAAGTGCATCAGAGTGTGATGGTCAAGTGTCCAAAATTTTTTAACTGATTTATTATTATTATTATTTTTTTTATGAATAGTATTAGGATAGGTGGCACAGTTGCTTAGTGATTAGCACTGTTGCCTTGCACCTTCAGGGTATGGATTCGATTCCCTCCTCTGTGTGCATGGAGTTTGCATGTTGCTTGGTGGGTTTCCTCCGTGTACTCCAGTTTCCTCCCACAGTCCAAAGACATGCAGATTAGGCTAATTACCGTTCTCAAATTGGCTAAAGTGTGTGCATGAGTATGTGAGTGTGTATATGTGTATGCCCTGTAATGGATTGGCACCGTGTCCAGGGTGTACCCCGCTTTGGGCCCTAAGTCTCTTTTCGCTGTCATCGTGGTTTGTCATCATGGGTGTTTCAGATCGAAAATTTAGACCTTACATTTGAAAACGTTTACAAATCCAGATGCTCTAGAGCAATGGAAAGCCTGACGGTATTGTAAGTAGGTGCTAAATTCCAACGCTAAACCTAACAGACAAACAGGTTATTGTTGTTATCTACAGTAGTGGGCACAGGTATGACTGCAGGATGTCTCTAGCTAACAGGGAACACTGGGAAGGTTCTCATTAGGTTCTAAGAAGGTTCTTAATGTTCCTTGTATAGTGTTTTTAGAACAAAAGATAAATGACAATATGCTAACCAATCTAGAAAAACCTTCTTAGAATAAACATTGATATACTTGATATTAATGTACTAATATAAACATATAACAGGAAGTTCAAGGACCTAAAATCATAATGTTCTAAGAATGTTCTGCTAAACCTAAATTAGGTAACAGGGTCTTCAGGACCATACCAACAAGAGGTCTACTGTATTAGAGATACTGTATCTTCGAAACTTAGTAAAGCTTAGAAACAATGTTAACACTCCACACTCCAGAAGTTCAGAAGTTTTCCGGACTCATTTCAAGCCTCAAACTACCATCCTCATAGTAAAGTGCAGTAACAATGTGGCTAAAACAAAAGTATAACCCAAGGTTTAGAAAACAGATGGTTCTTCAAGAGTTTTTTGAATTTCTGCATATGATTCATAAATAGCTTACTAAACTGGTTTTACTGTAGGAACTTGACAGTAATCAGTAGTAAAGATTAAACATATACAAGTAGTTAGGAGGAAAAAGGGGAGATACGATAAAATAAAATAAACACACAAATATATACACAGTATAGGGTAAGTCAAAAATGATCCGCACTCTGGCTGTAGAATTTATTTTAAATCTTTTACAAAAAATAAATACAACAAG
Source organism: Heterobranchus longifilis (assembly GCA_028570985.1). NCBI lineage: Eukaryota > Metazoa > Chordata > Actinopteri > Siluriformes > Clariidae > Heterobranchus > Heterobranchus longifilis. The sequence goes on from JAOVVB010000026.1 coordinate 24,941,021, forward strand.
CAAATTATAATATGATATTTTTTTCATATGATAAAAATAAATTTTTGTAACATAATCTCCTTGCTTGTCAATACTCTTTGGCCAACGAGCTTTAGGCTTTTGACAGCTGAGCTGCGACCCATGAATGCACCGCTGTCTTCACTTCTTCATCAGAAGTGAATCTTCGTCCTCGTAGTTCTGCTTTCAGGAAACCAAACAGGTGAAAGTCTGATGGAGCGAGATCAGGACTATATGGAGGATGCTTTAACAGCTCAAAACAAACTTTTTGCAGAGTTTTAGTGCCAGTGTGGGCAGAAGTGTGCGGACATGCATCATCATGCGAGATCACGATTCCCTCGGATAGCGGTCCTCTGCGTTTAATCCGAAGTTTAGCCTTCAGCTCTTAAACAAGCGTCTCATTGTAACGAGCACTGTTGATTGTTGAACCTTTTTCCTGATAATGTTCCAATACTGACCCTTGAGAATCCCAGAAAACTGTAAGCATTGATGAATTTTATATATTGTATATATACAGTACAATAATTGTACCAAATGTCTACTCAAGACATATTACCTCCTTAAGCAATTATGCACTCTGGTCAATTTCTGTATATTGACCAGTGTAACCAGTGTGCATACATAATACCATACTGTATACTGAGACCAGCATAAGTGCATTATTGTGTAAGGAGGTAGTATGTCTTGAGAGGACATTTTGTACAATTATTGTGCATACTGTGTATAAGATGGTCCAGATCTACTTCCTTTGTACCAATTACTTAACTTTTATTTGTACACTGATTTAAATAGTAGATGTCTCAAAGTAGCATTCTAGACATCTGTATAGAGAAGGATGTAGATTTAGATCACTAATGAATGAGTCAGAGATGACAGCAGTGAGGAAAAGATCCCACATGACATGCGGAAGAAACCTTCAGAGGAAGAGCGAAGAGATAAATACAGTACAAAGAGTAAGTGAAATGTTAGTGTGTGAATAATAAACAATATATCTTCAAGACACATTTCCATTATTTATAAAAACATGCCCAGTGATCCAACGTAATATGTCCATGCACATATGTAGCATGTAGGTGTCATTTCATCCATGACTGTAGTTTAATCTCTTTGCCTTTTTTCCTGTCCTCCAGCTGCCAATACATCTCTCCAGCTCTGAAATGCTTTCTTGCCATCCTGCCTTGGGTTTTTTCTTCCTCGATTTCTTCTTTTTTTTCCTTCTTTTTTTCGTTGAACCGTCTGTCCATCGATCGTGTGTTTTGATTGCATTAGGGGTCCCGTGTGAAAACAAAATCCATCTGTGATGACCGTGCAGGACAGCTGACATTTTTACACTTGCGGCTGATCGATGGGGAGGTTGCTGGCGGAAAGTAGTACAGTACTGTCTGAGGAAGCAGACCGACTTATGAAGAGAGAGCGAGAGAGAGAGGCTGTTAGTCCGGGTCAGGAAATAAGGATTAGAGGAAGATTGGTTTGAGATTTGAATGTGTTGCGAGACGGGGAGAACTAAATGTCTATAGAAGTGTTAAGCCGTAAAAGTAGAAACATGAATCGCACTCGGTATTTTTATATTTCTTCACACCACAAAGTGTAATATTTCGGTCACAAAACTTTATAATAATAATAATAATAATAATAATAATAATAATTTTGATAATTAAAATGTGTTGTTATATAATGAATGTTAAGCAAATTGTTAAGCTAAGAGGATTTTCAAAGAGTTGGGTTTGACCATGGCGCAAATGCATGGCTCATGAAGGAGACTATTAGAGAATTATCTTTATACAGAGGAACAGCAACTTTAGCAACCCATACAAATTGATATATTTTGTACTAATATATTGATTAGTAAAAAAGTTATGCCCAATTTTTCATTACATTCAATACAGCCCTCATAATAGTGAATTAGTCCTGAACACATCTGGGGTGCTCAGTAAGGGTGTATTGGTATGCATGTTCGTACTGTTCTGTACAGGATGTTGGTTTCAGTGCACGATTTGAGCTTTAACCAAATTTATTCATTAAGTTCATTCTAATTACACAAGTAATAACAAGTATTTAATATATAGTAAGATTAGCTAGTGTTTAGGACGCAGCCTCATAGATCAAAATATCATTTCAGAAGTATAAAATTTGTACAGGTTTAAAAATGTATTTTTAGATGAACAAATCTGATCAAATCCAACAGCCGGAGTAATCGACGTCAGGGAGTTTGACTAATGAACTGAGAACCTGAACACACCCCCATGTTCACGTTTTTTTAGCAACAAGATGAGTCAGGCAAAGTAACAGTACTGTGCAAATTCAAAAGTCTTGACCCCCATCATTTCTTCGTACTTTGCTTCCTAAGAGCAGGACTTACTTGTCATTTTTTTATAGTCTTTAGGAATACATGTAGTTCTCCAGACTTCCTGAAGTGTTTTGGCTCTTATTTCCCTGTACCTGAGCAGTTTCAGAGGAATGATTTTTGTTTGTTAAGCCACACAGTGACCTATGAATCATTTAAGCATAAAAAACATCTAACTTAAGGCATGGACCACTGAGAAACGGGTGCAGATGATGAAAGATCAGGGCGGTGATCAGTACACAGTGGAACCTGGGCATAAGAATTGAATCCGTTCCGGAAGCGAGTTCTTTTATATCGCAAAACGTATCTTCCTTTAGGAAGTAGTGTAAATGCAGATAATCCGTTCCAGCCACCCAAAAATATTACGTTAATATTACTTAATTTCCAACTCAATAATCATATTTTTGCATGTAAATGAAGTAAAATAAGTGGCATGGTGATTTAGTGGTTAGCACTGTCACCTTGTACCTCCAGGGTCTGGATTCGATTCCCGTCTCTGTGTGCATGGAGTTTGCATGTTCATGTTGGTGGGTTTCCTCCGGGTACTCCGGTTTTCCTCCCACAGTCCAAATTGCCCGTAGTGTGTAAATGGGTGTGTGAGTGTGTGTATGTGTGTGTGCCCTGCGATGGATTGACACCCTGTCCAAAGTGTACCCTGCATCGTGCCCTAAGCCTTCTGGAATAGGCTCCAGGTCCCCGCGACCCTGAATACAGGATAAAGCATTATAGAAGCTGAGTGAGTGAGTGAGTAAGTGATGAAGTAAAATATAAAATAAATAGACTTTAAACCTCACTTAACATTAATTTATGATTCTTCCTTGACACTGGCTGCTTTAACAACCAAACTGAAAGCGTCTTCGTTTTATTCTTGCTATCATCCTTGCTAACTTTCTTGGAACACATGGTGCTATGTCCTTACTTAATCTTGCACAAAATGCAAAAAGAAAAAAAAAAAAGTAAAACGTGTTTTGTTTAGCTTTCCACTAAGACAAACAAGTTTTGATTGGTAACAAGAAATATGTGCAAACTGCCCGGTCACTCAAATGGCAAAAATGGTTCGCATGCAGTGGCAAATTTCTTGCAAAATCATTAAGGTGAAAGGGCCAAGGTACCACCGTACTATTCTTTTAACTTTAAACGTCATTTACAAGACGTTTACAAGTTTGTACAAGTTTAAATGTTTACAAGTTTAATTCTTTATAAATATAAATAATATAAATTCTTTATAAATAAGAAGAAAATTCAGGCCTTTTTTTTGCTTCACTGTTCCATAACTGTACCTAGCGCCAACAGTTACACCCCTAGTGTTCTCATTCTCAGGACCTGGAGACGTCCCCAATGCATCTCTGGTTTGAACAGTACTGAAGACATCTTGTAGTCCTATCGCTGCCCGCTGGGTTTTGTTAAAAAGGAGGTGTTAATTTAAGTTTCCCTCCATGGGATCTAAGTCTAAGTTTGAGACACAGTTTGTTTGGTGTTTTGATGTTTCTCATGCTGCTTGGTAATATTTTGCTGCTTTTTTTGTCACATTCACGTCTCAAGAGGCAGAGAGAGGGAGAGAAAGAGAGAGACAAGGGGAGAGAGAGAGAGAGACGGGAAGAGATTGAGAGAGAGAGAGAGAGAGAGAGAGAGAGAGAGAGAAAGAGAGAGACTAGTGAGGGATTTTATGAGGCATTTTATAGCTGCTGTAAGTTGAGGGAAAACAGGATCAACTCGCTCCACAGATGCTCCACGTCATTAAATGTAACTATAAATGGATCGAAAAGTATAACATGTCATCGTTTAACGGATAAACATTTGTAATCAGTGTTCAACTTCCAACTGGTAACAGCAACTCTTCACACCACCACCTCGTTGATTGTTTTCCTTTAATGGCACACCATGTAAGTTTTGTTCCTTTCTTTATATACTCAGAAAGTGAGCTGGCTTTGTTAGTCATGAAGTCATGAACAGATGAAATGACAGAGACAGTGTGTAGGAATGATGGTAGAGATGATGTAAGGGTCAGGTGGTGAGCACAAACTGTGCAGAGGGGACGAGAGAGGACGGTGATAATGAATCAGAGAAAGGTGGAGATCAGCGGGGAGCTGTGAGTGGGTGGAGAGAGAGAGAGAGAAAGAGAGAGACGTAGGGAGGACAGTAGAAGAAGGACAATTAATTGCATTTCTCAGCTCTATGTGCCTCATACTTACAGGTAATATTTGTCCATTCAATGTCACATCATTATTAACTTTGATTGGCTAAAAATGGAATTGAGGGTCAAGTGGTGACCTTTAGTGACCCCAGACAATCATAGCCCAACTTCTGACAATGAGAAGAAGGACCGAAGTTCTCTATTTCCCCTGTGTCCATATCTCGCGCGGTTTAAGTGGGCAGCTGATCATCAGAAGTGCAGATGAAACGAGTCCGAGTGTCTGGGATGAGTCACTATTCTCCTGTTAATAGGTTAAGCCAGTCCGGTTCATCGTAGCTGTAATGACATGACTCTCGAGTTTCACAGTATTCACCAGGATTTGTGTGGTTAAATCCCGCGGCACCGTTAATTCATTTTCTATAACAGCAGTAGTTCCAGTAAATCACCTCACAGGTTTATATTAATGTCACCGTTCTAATATTCTTCTAGTAATGGTAATTATATTCAAATGTATTATTAGATCTCAGATATCTGATAATATTCTAATAATTGAATAGCTGGTAAGAGCTTTAAGACAAATTGAAGTCTTCAGGGCAGAAGATAATGTAAATAACATGATTTCCCCCCCTCTTTAAGTTTAAAAAAAATGGATGAGAGTTTAAAAATAATTTAAAGCTGATAGAATGTAACATAAGCATGAAAAAAAACCCATATACGTATAGTTGCAATCAACAATGAGTGGGCCCAAGCACCTGTATAAAGAATGATAACCACTAAGCCACTAGTATATTAGTGTTGAAAAACTCCTGCGGTTAAAACAGGAAATAATCTAACATAAGGATTTAAAGTCGACAGATCTGCATGTGAATCCATATAACATGCAACCACTTTTTTCTTGTGACATCTACAGTACTGTTCAACACTGGCTGTTCAAGAATAACAGAACATGGTTATGAGAGTAAAAACTACCTTTATTTCTCTATATAATAAACAAGTTAAAAGTGCCATATAAATAAAATTGAATGTAATTGAATTGAAGATGAGTGCATTAATACAAAATTTTTATCTGAACCAATGGAATCAATACTTGGATACCAATATATCAATACTTGGATTTTCCAATATACCAAAGGTTGCTTCACGTCTGAAATGCTGGCCTGCAAGGAACTCCTGTAATGACCCAAACATGTGGAAATGGCTAGGATCGAGGTCTGGACTGTACGTGGATGTGGCAATAACTCCCAGCCGAGTTCCTGTAATATGTACAGTAAGTGATGTTGGTGAATGATTGTGTGTACAGTTCCCACAGACAATTAGCCACGCTAATTCATATGCTTAAAAATATATATTTTTCTTAATATGTAAACTCTCAGAGAGTTTTCACCTTGCCACCCTTGTCCTCGGTTTGCTCATCAGGGACCTAATCAGAATCAAGTAGTGAATAAAGCTGAGATTTATGAGACTGTTGGAATTTATTCAAGAACTGATTTACATCAAGATTTTCTCTAATATTTGTGGGATTACAAGGAATCAGTTGCTTATTTAAAAATAAATAAATAAAAGAACAGAAACTCTTAAGAAAAAAAAGATGCATATAAGCATCATACATTCTGATTCAGATTCTTGTGAACCTTGACAGTACATTAGGCAGAGGTTTGCTGCAGGATTTATTTCTTTATCCATTAACTTTCTACACTATTTAAAAGAAGGATGACCCATAGAGTTTAAAGCATCACAGCGTCCTGAGTACAAACATACCGTGGCGTGGGATCGCAGGACAGACGCATTAGTCTGCGGCTCAGTCTGACCCAAGGACAGCGCTGTTGTGCTGTACGGTCTGAGTGCCGGTGTCGGAGATGGGCTCTGAGCTTTCAATGTTTGAACTTTGACCTGAAGCTACCGGTTTCTCCTATAGCTCAGGAGCGTCTGAGATCTGCTTCTGAGGAGTGAGGGTTGTATGGTTTAAAGCCTCAGTCTCACCCTCATGTTTGTCATGGCAACAAAAACAGAGGTGAAAAGACTCCAAGGAGAGAAAAGCGGAGAAAAGCGGAGTGCAGGATTTTTTTTTTTTTCAGCTCATGCAACCAATGTGATAATAAAATGACAGACAGCGAAAGAGAAAAGAGGACTAAGGGGAAGATCCAGGGAAATGAGTAGAAGAAAGAAAAATTATTTATAGATGAAACAAGAAAAGGCACTTTTAACAAAAGCTCTCCTTAGAGTCATTTATAAAAGATATGACCCCATATATTTATTCATTTAGTAGAAGCTTTTATCTAAAAGAAGAATCCGAGCACAGGGCTGAGTGATCGGGGTCAAAGGTCAGGCTGTCGGGCAGATTAGTGATTTGACCCGAACAGTTTTAGTCACTAGCAGGCAACCTTTTGAGTGTGAAAAAAAAAAGCATCTATAGTAGGAGTTTCTGTAAACGACCTGTTGCTATAGTAACGCTAATGTATTAGAAAGAATGCATTCGGGTATATACTCCAGTGATTTGTCTTTCACCATGAAGTACTTTCAAAGATGCTGTTATAGAAAACTAATCAACACCTTTTGATCAATCGGAGTAGAGACAATTGATATGGTGTTGAAAAGGAATTACTGAACAGCGCTCTCTCTCTCTCTCTCTCTCTCTCTTTCCAAGAGTACATTCTCTCTTGCTCGCTCGCTCTTGATGTCCTCTTAACAATATTGCAATATTGCCAAAAACACTCCATCTCTATATCACTTGTTTTTCTGTCTTTTGTCTGCTGGGGCATGAGGTTTAATCTCTGAGTAGATCCCTCATCTTCATCCTAGCTTTGGTTTCAGTGCTCCATTTAGACACATGAAGCGCCAAGAAGGAAAGAAACATAATAGAAAGAGATACATACTTAAAGCAATGGGTCCATAAACTTTTTTCTTTGATAGATAAATAGAAACCGAGTTATTACTATGTATGATCAGATCACTATGTATCTATCATGCGCTTTCTACATTGCGTCCAGTGGGTCGGTATAAATACCATGAAATGCTCAGTGCTTTGTATCTTAAGCTGATAGTGTCAGTGGAATTGGATCCAGTATTTATAGGAAATTCTCTGAACACGACATACAGTAGACGCACTGATAACCTGCTGCATGTGAACTTATGAATAAGTTCATATTATGATGTTCAGTTGCTTATCATTGACTGTATCCATTAATTTCTAAAATGTACCAATGTTTTCTTACTTTAGCTCTTCTTTTAGGTTAAAGAAAATTTTATATGAGGTTGAGACCACTTTTACCAAGTCCACAAATTGTTTGTCTGATGCACAAAAAACATACTGTAGTTTTAAAATTCATAACATAAAAACATAAAAACGTAATCATATAATCAAATTTGGCAGCACTGTGGCTTAGCAGTTAGCTATGTCGCCTGACACCTCCATGATCTGGGTTCGATTCCTACCTCATGTGTGCATGAAGTTTACATGTTCTCCCGATGCTTGGTGGGTTCCTTCAGGTACTCCGGTTTCTTCCCACAGTCCAAAGACATGCAGATTAGACTAATTGGCATTCTACCTACCACGGTCTTAAAATGGAACTAAATATAATAGTCTTTCCTAGAAGGATGGATGGATAATCTTAGAAACTTAGATTATTTTACATTTGTTGAGAAATGATAATGTTTGGATCATTTCATTCATGGGCTAAAGAGATACTATTACTTAACTGATTCCAATTAAGGCTAGAAAAAAATCCATGGCTGTTTGTGTGTTCTGCTTCTGAATGGCTTACATATTGCTGTTAGATGATTTGGCTATGACTGTTGAAATAGATCTCTACAATATCTAACATATCAATCAATCAATCAATCAATCAACATTTATTTATATAGCACTTTACAGCAACCTAAGTTGAACCACTTTACAGCACTAAAAATAACAATAAAATGGCAATAAAAATAGAAATAAGAATTACAAAAACAAAATAAAACACATAATTATAAATAAATAAATGAAAAATATAATAATAATAATAATAATAATAATACTAAATAAAACTAAATGATAAAATTATTAAAAAAAACATAAAATTATAAAATATTAAAAGCCAT
>JAOVVB010000026.1:24974786-24988212 GCA_028570985.1 Heterobranchus longifilis
GTGTGTTTGTGTGTGTGTGTGTGTGTGTGTGTGTGTGTGTGTGTGTGTCTGAGTGTACATTACTCTTATTGCCCTGTGAGGCTTGGAGAGGTAAGAGAGGTGGGTAATTGAAAGCCACGTCATTATGTTCAGCTTTGTCTCCTCCACCTCCATCTCCCTGTGCTCGTCCAGTACTCTGGTCCCATCTCACGGCTCTATTGTCTCCGCAAAAATGCCGCCTCTTTCTCCCTGCAGGCTCCGGAACCGAGCGTCCTCTCCGAGATCTCAATCCGGCATTCAAGCTGTTTGCTTTTCTTCTTTTGTTCCTGATCCTTCCAGCTGCTGCAGTGGGCCTGAGGGGGGCTTCCTGATTAGAGTCATTGGACTGTGTGGGGAGTAATGAGATGAGCAGTATTACTCTCTCTCTCTCTCTCTCTCTCTCTCTATCAGACACACACACACACAATTATAGATGATTGACATGAGATTTGAATATTGAGACTGGAGCACATTATGGATTATAAAAACATATCCCATTCTTGTAATAATCCCAACTTAAGAAGCAGCTATCAGACACCAAACCAAACCTTTCACCAAACTATACCTTTAAATCTGGAATATACATTGGCGTCAACGCCTCACAGTGTTCATATCATAGCATGTCCTTCCTTAATTTATCTCCTTTCTCCAATCCTTTCTTGCTTGGTTAACCTCGGGCGTGCTGTGTTCACTGAACTCTGGTCAGCCAGCTGCGGTTCAGCAGGGTGCCACATGGTACGGCCCATCAGCACCCAGACTTTCAGGTGAAAAGCCGGCAATCCAGGATCCAGAGTGAGGCACTCAACAGCTGTGGAGTTCTGCTGGAATTTAGGCCTGGTCAAGAATAATAAGAAACTCCAGGGTAATGCAGAGGGTATGTGTGGACTGGGGTGAGAGTAGAAGTAGCATAATGAGATGCAGATTTGCACCTGGTCTTTTCATGCAGCGAGGATCTGGATTGCATTGTGATAAGATCTTAACAAAATCAGACTTGTAAATCAACTCATAGCTGGTAACCACTGACATTCCTGACTGTTTGATTTTTACTTTTTACTTTACAAATGTGTGAAAAATCGGTAGGAAGATTTTTATTTATGATTATCTGCACCTGACTTTTTTAAATCATTAATGTGCTTTATAAAGTATTTATAAGAACAAACTCAAACCTAAATAAAAAAAAACATATTTTAGGTAGGTTTTAGTGAAATATTTGAAGAAGCTCTCAGATGTCTTAAAGAAGGAGTTTATTATTTCTAGAGCGGTACCTAGACATACAAATTTAATCCATTCCAGAGTCGAGTTCTTTAGGCGAAATTTTAAGGCGAAACACTTTTTCCCATAAGAAATAATGCAAATGCAGATAATCTGTCCCAGACGCTGAAAAATATTACTTATAATACCAATTTCCAACACTATAATCATGTTTTTTGCAAATAAAACCATTCAACACATTTAGAAAAGATATGTAAATATCTTATATCATAAAGTCAAATATGAATTAAACCTCACTCAACCTTAATTTCTGATTCCTCTTGGAACCAGCTGCATCAATAACCAAACTGAAAGTGTCTCCCTTTTCTTTTTGCTACTGGCCTTGATGACATTCCCAGGACCCATGGTGCTATCTCTTCAATAAATTTGCACAAAATGAAAAAATAAAACACAATAGTTATATTTAATAAAATTATATATATACAATTATTATTATATACGCACTTTGTTCAGCTTTCCACTGCTGCAAACAAGGTTTAAACGGCTCCTGGATGTGTGCGCAACTTAGCCGGCGTTTGGTTCGGCTCGGTTCAGTCACTCGTATGCCGAAAAAGCTTCACATGCCTAGGGAGAGTTCTTGTAAAATTTTTGTTTTTTAGGGTAAAATTCTTAAGGAATGTGTTGAGGTACCAAAAAAGGGCTTATTTTCCACTTTAATGAAGTGGTTCGTCGATGGCAGCTTTATATGCTGTCATGTCCTCTATGTACAGCGTGACTAGTGGAGCTCAGTCAAATCCCCAGTCTTGCAGTAACACCTGTCTTCCTCCATCCATGTCAGGAGTGCAAGGCCTCATGGGAAATGAGATTGGTGCTGAAAAACTCAGAGGACGGTGTTTTCTCCCATCTGGCGGCTGACAGTGACCACAGCCTCTATTCATTTCCCATCCCAAAGTTCCGTCGCGCAGGAAATGAATCGTGCTGCCTGACGTGGAGGCATGAGAGACTTCCTGCAATAAGAGGCGAGCGGAGGAGTGATGGATGGCGTAATGATGCGATTCTGGAAAATTATTTATTCCCTATATGTCACCGCTGAGGCTCTGTGTGAGATACGGCTCAACTCGGTGAAACTTGTAGAGTGTCTGAATTGGCTTTTATTTAGTATTTTGATTGATTAACATTGTGGATGGATTTAAATAACCCTTTCTCTTCCGAGTTAAATTCCGAGTAATAAGAGGCCATCCATTTGCATTGGCAATCAATTTGCAGTTGAACACCAAATCCCAAAGTGTTTTATTTATCACTGTTATCCAACAGTTATTTTCAGAAGACTGTAACATATAGAAGCACATATAGAATTGGAGGGCTGTATCAGGACCCCTCAACCCCCTTGAGGGACCATCACTAAAAGAACAATAACATTCTTTTATCAATTTCTAATTTATATTACAATAATATATTAATACTATAAATATTACATTCGAATTAGTTTCTCTTGTGGTGGCCTGGTTCATGTGGTGCTTGGCACGGTCGCCTCACACCTCCACGGTTCAAATCTCACCTCCGCTTTGTGTGTGGAGTTTGCATGTTCTCCCAGTGCTTGGTTCGGTTCCTCTGGGTACTCTGTTTCCTCCCACAGTCCAAAGACATGCAGTACAGTAGGTTGATTGACATATCTAGATTGCTTGTAGTGTGTGCATGTGTGCTTGGGTCCTGCAATGAGTTGCACCCAATCCATGGTGTATCCTGCTTTATACCTCAAGTTTTTGGCAAGCAAGTATTTTTTTCCTCTCCTTTAATTTAATTATACATTTTTAAATAAAAATAAAAATTTACCCTGTAGAAAAACTTCCTATATGTTATAAAGCATTAACAGTGGAGACTCCTTCGATAAGTATTAAATATATGCATCTTTTTCAAATAATTTACACATCTACAGATTCATTGAATTTTACAGTAATTTTTTAATCGTTGCTTTTTTTATTTTATTTTATTTCAGGTGTCACGGTGGCATAGTGGTTAGCACTGTAGACTCCAGAGTCAGGAGATCAAATCCCCCCCTCTGTGGTATGTAAAGCACATACTGTACATGTATAGTTTCTATTTTGTGTTCATGTTGTACTTTACCCATATATTTTGAGGCATCTCCCCGGACTTGGGTTTTAACTTCTCTGTTCGAATCGCTGGAGAGTTGTGACATTTTGTACAATCACACAAACCCTTATTTGCATGTTGTTAGCTCTGTTTATTTAAAATGTGTCATCGTTTACACAATTCTTGTAAATTACCTTCAACCTGCCCACAAACTTCATCCACAACTCATTTGATAGCACATGCAAGTTAATACAGTATGTGCACAGTATTATGTACGTGTACAAACTGTACGGTATATATACAGTAAATCATCTTGTAAACTGTTTCTTCTTCTTTTAGACAACTTATCGATGTTTTGCATCGATATGCAGGTTACCTCTTTGGATGTAAATATATTGCAGTAAAGACATGACAGCATGGTGGCTTAGTGATTAGCACCTCCATGGTATGGGTTTGATTCCCACCTTAGGGTCCGTATTAATTGGTGTACCCAACTTGCCTGTTTTGTGTGAATGTACATTTGAATCTCGACTGGAGGTCCTACCATGCTTAAAAAATGGGAATAAGTACTGTACAATTGTTACCAGTGGCCTCCTTGGTCCCTGGTTGGACCTACCTACAGAGGTTGTCAGATGGATAGATAGAGAAGATATAGCATAAACTACAGATTATACAGACGCTAAGATATTCAGTATGCTACTGTATAATACTTTCAGACACAATCAAGTTTTCCACATTTTATTATGTTTTTTACACTCATCTTTAAGATGGATTCAAATCCTTTTCCCCTTATTATTTCACACACAATATTGCACAATGACAAAGTAAAAACAAGTGTTTGGAGTATTTTGTAAATGTCCGATTTACATACAGTATCCAGACCCATCACATACACCTGTACACATACACGTACAGTACTTGCTTGAGGATACTGTACGAACTTGGCACACCTTTGTTTTAGAAGTCTTTTCCATTCTTCTAGGCAGAATTGTTCAAGCTCACCCAGGTTGGATGGACACAACTCAGGTCTCTCTACTGTATGTAAATCGGACATACAAAATATTCCAGGACTCCTTTCACAGAATGGTTCTGAAGCCACTCCTGTGTCTTCTTGGTGGTATGCTTCTAGTCATTGTTTTGTAATTGTAAACCATCACCACTTCTTGAAATCCCTTAGCACTCTGGGGAAGTTTTCACTCTGGATTGCACTTTATTTTTCATCCATGTTTTGCTCCATATTGTTTAGTCTCCTGGTCCAGGCTGCAGAAAAGCATCCCCGCAGCATGATGCTACCACCACCATGTTTGACTGGTTTCGATTAAGTGATGCCCAGTGCCTGATTTTTTTTTATTCCAAATAGGTAAATCTTTGTGTCATCAGACCAGATGATATTGTTTCTCATGGTGTGAATGTCCTTTAATGGTTTCCTCTAAAACTCCCAGCAAGCTGTGATGTGCCTTTTAATTAGGAATGGCTTCTGTCTAGCTGCTCTACCACAGAGGCCTGATTGGTGAAGTGCTGCAGTGATGGTCTGAAGATAATTCTCTTGACCTCATATTGTTTTCACCCTGACGTACATCATTTATGGTGGCATCTTATATAGACTGATGTGTGCCTTGCCTATTTATGTCCAGTGAATTCAGTTAGACACAGGTGGTCTCCAATCATGGTGTAGAAGCATCTCAAGGACGATTGATGAGGAGTAGGGTGCACAGAGCTATTGATGTTGCTAACCGTTTAACTTCAAGGATCTGCAGGGAATTGGGCAAATTGCTTGTTATGTCAGGGAAGAAAACTGAATATGAATGATGTCTGTATGTGTGTTTTTATGTGACTCGAGCAGTTTGCGACTTGTTACACTTACAAATCATTTCTGCTTTAGCAGGAAGAAAGAAAGGAAGGCGGGAAGAAAGGGAGTCTAACATGTGAGCCTCGGCTTTCTTTGGAAAAGCACAGAAGAAACAGATTAAAGAAATGTGTGATGACATTGCTCAAAGATGAAAAGAGAGAGAAAAAAAATTCGTTTTCACCTCACTAAATGTAATTAGCAGCTCATAGTGCTAAATGTAGTAACTGAAGTTTGGAGAAAAAGGCAGCGCAGATGACATGGTGAGAAGGGAAAAACGACACAGGTGACATGTACGCTGCATTCCAGATGATGAGCTTTGTTTGTGTGGGTAGGTTTTTCTAGAAACTCTAAACATGCCAGCTGTCCAGAGACAGACCTTATAACTATTGGCACCCTTTGTTAAAATGAGAGACAACATTTGCTTAAGAAAAACTTTGCACACAAAAATTTTGATTTTTCCCCTCAAAATACTGTACAGGAGATATTTTTCTGTCTTTCAAGGGGGACATATTATTTTAAGAGATATTAATTTTTAGGCATTCAGAGACATGCAGATTAGGCTAATTTATTAATTTATTTATTTTGTGTGTGTGTGTGTGTGTGTTTGTGTGTGTGTGTGTGTGTGTGTGTGTGTGTGTGTGTGTGTGTGTGTGCCCTGCAATGGATTGGCTGGGTGTACCCCGCCTTGTACCCAAAGTCTCCTGAAAAAGGCTCCAGGTCCCCCGTGACTTGTTCAGGATAAGCGTTATAGAAGAATAATAAACACGCTGCTCACTTTTGCTCTCCTCTGAAGCCGTGTGCCTCAGCAGTTGCTTATTTACTGTACATACTGTAGACACTGAAATGGCATGTTTGGAAAAGGAGTAAAACAAAGGTGGATTGTGGTATAAAAAAAAAATGCATAATCTGCATAATCCACACTTTGTTGGAGGTCTGTGACATGTCTTATAAAAATATGAAATGTTTAAGAAAAATGTCTCTTAATGTAGTATCCATACAAGTGTTTAGAGATTTAGAGATACAAGAGATGGCAATCTTGAACTTGTATTTCCTGTTCCCATGTGATATCTACGAGAGGTACTGTATAGTTGAAATACAAAAGGGTTTAGAAAATTGTGTCCCAAATATAAATTGTTCTTTCTCCAGAATTGCTGATTAGTCAATCAGTGCAGTTCTCAGATTGAGAACTAAGGTGTTTTTGCAAGCAACAGTTGGAGAAAGCACACATTCCTCAGAGAATCTCTCAGTTTGCACCAAGAGTCATTAAAAGCACAGTTGAAAACAACTCCATTTACACCTCATCATGGCATGCCTATCATTTTAAATAAATGTAATGTGGTGTTATGAAGACTGTATTGAAAATGGTGCAAAAGTGGCCGTTACTACTCATCATCATCTCCATCACAAGCGATGCATTTGCAACATGGTTGAACTCGATCTCGAATCCTCTTTGAAAATCCCCTTTGTCGCAGTTGATGGTCTCCTACTGCGTGGTTCGTCTTCAATGCTGGCTTCCCCCTTCTGTAAACTTCTTCGTCCATCTGTGCATGTTGCTCATCGATTGTGTCCTTGCTCAAAACATTCTGTAGAGCAGTGGGAGACCATCAACTGAGACAAAGAGAATTTTCAAAGAGGATTCAAGAGTTGCGTTTGATGATGACACGAACGCATGGCTTGTGATGAAGACTATGCTGAGTAGTACCTTTGTACAGAAGATGAGTTACTTTACCAAAATGTGCGGTTTGAACCACCTACTGCATGTCACTTTGCATTATCTTTGGTACAGTCCTTGTTTTATTAATATAATCGAGAAACAAATGTCCCCACAAGGATAAATATAAAAAGTATTGATAGTTTCATTTTATGTACTATGTTTAGGCAAAGCGTTAAATACTCTACATTAATTATTATGTCACTGGAAGGTCCTTTCAAGTATAGTAAGACAAGTGTGTGTGTGTGTGTGTGATTTAGTGGCATATACAGGACACTAGTCTGGGCGTTTTAAGTCTGCCAGATGTCAGGGGAAATGATGTTCCCTTTCCACCTCTCTCACCGACTGTCTTCAACCTTCAGGCTCTATTCCTTCTTCCTTTCCTTTCTAAATGCCGATTCATGCCTTATGTACATACTAGAAGCCGTGATGGGCACCTAATTAATCATGATCGTGGAAGCTGAGCGCTTTCAATGATTTTCTTTTTCCACCACTTTTTATTGCAAACCCAGAGAAAAAAAAGCTCAATGTCCAGTTAAGTTGGTGAATTTTGGGAATCTTTGAGTGTTAGTGGTTACACAAAGATCCACACACACACACACATACACAAACACACAAAATGCCTTGTCTTGCAAAAGATAATGTTGTTTTGGTTATTGATGCACCATCAGTCAGGTGTTATTTTCTGAAAACTGCATTGTGAAATCGATAACCTGGTGTGTGTGTCTGTGATTTAAGCGGAAGTGGCAGGTGAGAGAGAGAGCGAGAGAGAGAGAGAGAGAGAGAGAGAGAGAGAGATCTTGGACAGGTACAAGATGAAAGACAAGCAATAAACATCTCTCAAGGTGCAGTTAGCATTTTTAGTGGCATTTATCAGAAGCCCAAAATCCTAATGTATATACACACCAGATTGTGATTCCACATGATTGACGGGTGAGTAGAGTTGTCAGTCTGTTCAGATTGGTGTGATCCTGGTGGTCAATGTCATTTGTTTTCTGTTTGAGCAAGCTAACTAATTCACGTCTTAGGATGTCCTCTGAAAATCCATAGGAGATAGATTTTCTTTTATAGGCGGATAAACAGAACAAAGTACGATCTTTCAGACGTCTGAAATAACCAAGTGTTTCTTCATCCTGATACAGCGATGTGTAAAGCGCGGTTCTTGCTTTCGTGACTTTTGCAATGAATTATACACACAACTAAACAATCTACAGGTGGGGACAATTATAACAGGTGAAGGAGATGCATTCTAGGAAATGAAGTCCGAGACACAAAACCGAGTCCACTGGCTCAAAGCGTCCTTCAGGGATTATCTCTGACACATGGCTTATTGTGCCAAGATGGGAGATTTCGTTTTTTCAAGAATGCTCAGAAAACATGGTGTAGCTACAGTGAACAGCCATAACATTAACACTACAAAACAATAACAAATTAATATTGATTATCATTTAATAATCAATATCGTGTATGCCTGTGGGGAGCAAAGGCCAATCTGTGTGGTCTGACCGCACAGAAAAGCCAATGTAGCATAAATGGCCAAACATGTCAATGCTATCTACAATAAGCAAGACACCAGCAGGCAAAGAGCCCAAGGGCACTGATCAGCCTTTAAACTCCCCAGATCCAATCCGATCAAGCACCCATGGGATGCACCGGACAAACAAGACAAGGTCCACTCTATGTTCACAAACATTCATGGTCATACATGGCCTTCTCTAATCAATCATCAAGAGGCTATGGAGATCAATGACTATAACTTCAGCTTCAATGTCTGAAGTACAGGATCACTACAGCAGCACTTAGATGGTCTTCCTCTAGGGATCAGTAGATGATTATAGCACAATCCCACAAACCTATTTGTTAATAATCACCATTACTGTGGCCTTATCTCAGTAGGACCTGTTGGTTACATGTAGAGTTTTTAATATCCTTTCAGTTTGTTAAGATATCATCAAAAACCATTAAGTTCTTAGATTGGCCAAAAGTAATGGATAAGAAGAATCAGTTTACAAGATGATTCTATAGTGTAGATGGTTTGTACACGTACATAATACTATGTACATATTAATTTGCATGCACAATCAAATGAGTTGGGCAGGTTGAAGGTAATTTACCAAGAATAGTGTGAACGATGACACATTTTAAATAACCAGAGCTAACAACATGCAAATAAAGTTTTGTGTACAAAATGTCAAAACTCTCCAGTGATTTGAACAGAGAAGCTAAAAACCCTGGAAGATGCCTCTAAATATATGGCTAAAGTACAACATGAGCATAAAATAGAAACATGTACAGTGTGTGCTTTACATTAATAAGCTCTACAGTATCAATTACTTCAATCTATGAATAGAAATAGTTTCAGTGCCAAACATTTTTTACCATTTGGTTCTATTTTCTATTTTCTATTTTCAGACTACTGATGAAGGCGTTAACACAACAACAGAATTCAAATCATGCAGTGCAACAAGCTTTGCCCTTTTATGCAGAAAAATGTGTTAAAAAATTCACTATTTTAGATTGTAAATGAACCCTGTTCATGATGATGCTTCGCAGTCTCTCATCATCCTCGCAACCAGGATCATGAAGGAACTTCACAAAGACTTTCTTAAAGCTCCTAAATGAAGTGAGCGTGTGACTGATTGACCTGTTTTCTACAATGAAAACATGTCATTTAATACTAATTGTGGTTGATTGTCTTGAAAATAGATCTCTTCTGGATGTATTAATATGAAAACATTTTTTCTGTTGTAATGCAACTTCATTTTGAGAACGCTTCTAATTACTTAAGGCATTCATCATCCATCTAGGAACCTTTGTAGTCCAACGGGGGACTGTGGAGGCCAAAGGTGACCATTGTATTTATTCACATTTTTCCCGAATATTAGGACCTCGTGTCAACATCCACAGGTGCATTCACACACTATGGGCAATTAGCCTAACCTGCATGTTTTTGGACTGTCGGAGGAAACTGGAGTAATCAGAGCAAACCCACCAAGAACATGCAAACTCCATGCACACAGACCCCAAGGCAAGAATCGAGGCTACAGTGCTAAGCCACCATGGTGTAGAGCATAATTTTAACTTTTTTTTTACATTATGAAAATTAGCTGTGGCATTGTGCCTTAGTGTTGAGCATTGTGGGCATCCAGATAGGGCATCCAGCATGAAACCTGTATATAGAATTATATTATTACCCTAAACTTCCTATTCCATTCTATTGTAATCGTCTTCAGAAAAAGAAAATCATTAACATTTTGACATGTAAATGATCATGAAGACTTATGCAAATTTCTAAGCAAGCATTATTTACTTTCTTCAACAAAGAACTGGCAAAAACGATGTAAACCTGTAAGACATGTGTACACTGGCTGTCGAGATGGCTGTAGTTAACACAACACGGATTCAGGTGATAATGGGTGTGGAACATTCATGACTAAGGGAATGTGACACTGCATAACTTAAAACTGCATCGCTAATGGATTCACATGTTACACGGATATCATCCAGATCTAGCACTGGTGAGCTCCGAGCAGAAATTGGCAATTTTATTTTGTAATCCGCCTTAGAATGTGGAATGTAAATGAAGTGCAATGTATTATTTAAGGATAAACCCAAAACAGATTTGCCAGCATCTGCAAAAGGCTCTTGACCCTCAACAGGTGCAAAGCGCTACGTAGGCGGTTTAAGACTGTGACAGTTTGTCTCACACTCCTTCGGAAGGGAAGCTTAAGGCCAGGCTCAGCTGAAAGGTGAGCGTGCCGCCGTTGTCATGTTCCACTCTTTAACAATAATATCATCCGGTGTGACACGCAGGCCTCGTTTTTGGAGACAGGCTGAAGCGTCAGCTCCGGCCGGGCTGCTGTGTGCCAGCCTCAGGCTTGTTACTTTACCCGCCAATCTCCGTGGGTGGGCAGTGTAACAGTGCGGCGTGCAGCGCTGCCCAGGCATGACTCTTCTAATTACTGCATGTTTCCCTGTGCTCACTGACACCACGCTTCTCGGCAATCTGTCATCCTGTCTCTGCCAAAGAAAATATGGATGCTGTACGAACCAATACTCGGTATATAGCTCAGTCCTACCTTTCTTTATTTCATAACGTCTCTGCTTTATCAGTGACACCATGTTTAAGTATTTAAAATGCTGCTTCAAACGATTTTCTTAAAAGATATGAACAAGCACAACAAGGCATGTGCGTAGATTAGAAATTGAGAGAGTGCCATCTGTGGGTGCGCCAACACAGATTCGAACTTCCCTGTGAAGTCTCTCACGCCGATCGATCCCTAATTATTCCCCAGCCTCCTCTCCTGGCACAACGCCCTCCCAGCCCACCCGCTTAATTACTTTTTTAAAGTGAAAGAAACAATTATGCAAAGATCACTCTTTCTCAGTTCATTTACGGATGAGAGCACACCAAGAGGGGAAGTTAATCAGCGGGCTACTCCTCGCGTTCTCATTCTCTCTCAGATAAATGAGCAGATAAACAAAGTGCTCTCGCCAACCTGAAAGCGGGCGCAATCCCAGAAGGCATTGCGGCAACCGATTTTTTTTTTTTTTTTTGGCATACTGCTCTGATTGGACACTGAGCACAAGCAGGCATTGTAAAATCATCACCAGAGAGTTCCAGTGGTTCGATAAAGGTCTCGGGTAATAACGAATGCTCTTTCCCGCTTGTACACGATTGTGCTGTGTTAATTAGATCAGTGGCCCGCCAGGCTCAGGGATCAGATCAGAAAATATGTATTTCACCTTATATATTATGATGTCTTGATTACTTCCTGTTGTCGTGGCTCCTCATGGACCTCTATGGTTTTTCTTTGCTTATAGCTACTGTCTTTTCATCACCTTGTGGCTACTGGAATATTTCCAAATTACCTGTAAAAAAAAAAAAAAAAACTACTTAAATAATAATTTTCCAACTCATCTTTCCCACTCTGACCTTTTACAATTTTATCACTATTTTAAATTTATAACGTCGTTCTAACAACGGGCAACCCATAATGCAAAGCAAAGACACAGTATTGGTGCTGATTTTATTCTACTTTTTTATCTTATACATATAATACAGAAAATGTGTGTGCCAAAGAAGCTACAGTACTTCTGAAGTTTATGAAACATGGAAGTTTCAGACGATGTGCCCAAAAACTGCCATTTTTCAGCGCTATGCTGTCTCGCTTCAAACAATAATCATTTAAAATGCAAATCATTCACATTTATTTATGAGTATTGATACTAACATTGGTGTAAGATTCTAGAAGCATGTGACCTGTAAAAATTGTTGCTTGAATTGTTTTTTGGTAAAAGCTTAAAAAGCAAAACAATCCGTAGTGTCCGTAACCATGTCAAATACACGTTGCAATATCTTAACAATTTAGCATTTTAGAATAATAAAACTTTTCAGGTTAATTTCTTTTCATGTGAAATCTAAATTGGACAGGTTTTAGCTGACTGACAATTAAGATAACTGAATTTAAATAAGTTTCAGACACTACATAAAAGGGCATTAAATTGTATTAAGCAAATGTGTTTCTTTTTATCTATTAAAATATAAACATGTATGTACTGTATATTTACAAAAAAGAAGTATGGATCGGAAGATAAAAAGACATTAAGTATTATAAAAAATGGTTTATATACTTATGGACAAATGAAATGTTTTTTAACAAAGTTTATTTCTGTCAAATAAATTAGAAAGTTTCTGATTTATCATCACCATTTACTTAAAATTTAGATGGCATTAACAATGACAGACTGTACTCAGTAATGGCCCACGATACGGCCTACTTGCATGTCCAGCTACGGCCAAGCATCATTTTTTGTGTGTAACCTTGGAGTACCAGCAGTATTAGCATCAGTTTAGTCTGTCTTGTCTTGGAGTTGTCACTTTTGGCTTTCCAGACATACAGTACCTAGGGTGATTAGCAGTGAATCCAGTTGTCCCATAGCCTGGGAATGGCCCAGTCTCTGCTAGCACTGATGGTGTGAAGAGACATGTCATGTCAGCTGGACATAATGACATGACAAATTATGTGCACAGTGCTCACCTCATAAGAAGATGTGAGTAAGGTTATCCACGACAAAATAACGCTCTACTAAGCATGACAGTAATTTTCCCTAACCTATGTTTGTATGGTAACAAGGCCAACCAAACTATGAATTAGATTTCAGATTTTCATAACCGTACACACTTTTATATCACAACATTTATTTTGCCCATGAGTATATAAAAGAAGCTCTGAGACCTGTGTTAACCTACAGGTCCTTTAAAACCCCAGAGCCACTTTCCTTTCTCCCATAAACACTTCAGTTCCAATTGTTCCATGAAGCTGACACTGGAGACTCATTACTTAAATGCTAAATACAGAAAAAATTACCATCCCAGCCATTAAACTCTTTTTTGTTTATGCCAGATGTTCCCTTTCAAAGGCTACACTCGATGCTGCATGAAAACGCTATGGGAACATCTTTTCGTGTTGCCGGTTGTGAAGCATGTGTGTATCAAACACACCAAATTTTGGCTTATATAACCTCGGTCAGGTGACGTCATC
>JAOVVB010000026.1:25013162-25028856 GCA_028570985.1 Heterobranchus longifilis
GCTTTTCTGTCTGGCAATCCCATGGACAAGTGGTTGTCAAGAGAATGGTACTTGTCTGACTTCATTGTGCCAAGTGTATAAGTTTGGTGGCGGGGGATTATGATGTGGGGCTGTTTTTCAGGAGTTGAGCTCTGCCCCTTAGTTCCAGTGAAAGGAACTTTTAATGACCAAGACATTTTGGACAATTTCATGCTGCCTACTTTTTGGGATAAATTTTGGGACGGCCCCTTCCTGTTCCAACATGACTACGCACCAGTGCACAAAGCAAGGTCCATAAAGACATGGACGAGTGAGTTTGGTGTGGAGGAACTTGACTGGCCTCCACAGAGTCTGACCTCAACCTGATAGAACACCATTGGGATGAATTAGAGCGGAGACTGGGAGGAGCCAGACTTCTCGTCCAACATCAGTATTTGACCTCTCAAACGCACTGCTGGAAGAATGGTCAAAAATTCCCATAAACACACTTCCAAACCTTATGGAAAGCCTTCTCAGAAGAGTTGAAGCTGTTATAGCTGCAAAGGGTGGTCCAACATCATATGAAATCCTATGGATTAAGAATTGGATGTTACGCAAGGTTATATGCATGTGAAGGCAGGCAAGCAAATACTTTTGGCAATATAGTATATATATGGGTTAGATTTGTGTGCACGGATTCTCCCCATGCGTAGTTTCCCCCAGGTAATTTGATTCCCAAATTGCCCGTAGTGTGAGAATGGGTGTGTGAATGTTGCCTGGAGATCCTGCCATGGTCATAAAGATAGGAATAAATATGATGGTCATCACTGGCCGTAACGGTCCCTAGTTGGACTGCAGAGGTTCCTAGATGGATGGATAGATGGATTTTACTGTATATAATTGTTAATGTGTTATAGCTGTGTGTCACCACTAAGTGGCATCGTTGTTGCATAACTAAACCTTACTTTGGTGGTTGTTCTGGATAGTGACTATAAGCACTGAATGGGCAGGGTATAGAAGTAGGGCAAACATAAAAGAAATTCAGGCCAGACTGTCCTAGACTATCTGACACTGTAGACAAGTCACAGCATGGCATTTACAAATACAAATGGATCCTTAAAAAAAAAAACTCCACTGTAAGGGGGGGAAGAAGTTGCAGCCATGTTTGGAGCCAGGCCAGTTAGACTGGCCAGCGTGGAGCATCTGGCCAGCTCTGATTGGCTCCTCGGTTTAACATGTGAGGTGTGTCCTGTCCCGTGGGCCTTGTGAAAATGACGCAGGATTGGATGAGATCGGCGAGGGAAGGTGGGACCCTGTAGATGAGCTGATCTGAGTCAAGGGAGGAGAGACAAAGGGAACAGGAAGGAGGGTGATCACCCTTACCCTCTCTTTCCCACTACACCCTGCCAGACAGAGACAGGACAGAGGCGCTGAGCAGAAGTGTCCAGATGGCCGTGTGTGTGTCATCGATATGGATTTTTTTCCTACTCAGGAACAGAGTTTCACTTAAAGTTCACTAAAAGTGCACAGAGGGAACACAAGCTGGCCTCTTAAATACAAACACTGTTGTAGCCAGATGTTTTAGCTAGATAAAAAGATGAAAAGACACAGGGAGATTTGGGGTAGACAAAGTATCCGGGACATTAAATACACATGATAAATACACACTGTGCAAAAAGGAAAAATGCATTTCCTTAATAGTCACGGGTTGATATAAGCATTCACACATACCACAATTACCCAACATTTATTATAATCCCTGTGTGGTTGTGTCACACTGATTACAGTTACTTCCTTCTGGACAACCATTGTGCATGTTTCGGATTTTAAAATATTAATAAAACTTTCAGAACTACAAGCACCTTAAAATTTCCCTGAAACATATTGTTGCAAAGTTCTTTTCCAGGATACCAGCTATTTAAAAATAAATAAATAAATAAATAGTGGAATATTCCATAAATCAAATGTTCAACAGGAATTTCTTTAAGAAGAACAATAAGTTGTGTTTCTGTGTTTTCTCTATGCATAAGCATATACTTTAATAATACTTTAATACTTTATTAATAAATACCTTTAAGTGAATCCTTAGAAAGCTCTTGAAGGGACGTTATTATATTTATACTGTATATATTATGCAAAATGTACTTTTTGGTCAGTTTTAGACATTCAGATTTACAAAAAAAAAAAACATGAAAACATTCCCCATTGTATATCTTTTTTTCTTCAAGCTTGTAATGGCCTTAAACAAGCAAATCAGATTTTCTCTCCCTTCTGTGACCTCATAGAGCAGCACATTGGCTGAGTGGTTAGTGTTAGTGTGTGCATGTTCTCTCCGCACTTGATGGGTTTCCTCCGGGTTCTCCGGTTTCCTCCCACAGTTCAAAGACATGCAGATTAGGCCTAAGTGGTGTTTCTAATTGCCTGCAGTGTGTGAATGTGAGTGTATGTTTGTGCCTTGCAATGGATTGTTCAGGATGTAGCCCACTTCATGGCCTAAGTCTCCTGGGATAGGCTCCAGGCATCCCGTGACTCTGTGTACAGAATAAAGCGGTATAGACGAAAAGTGTGTGGGTGAGAGTGAGTGTGACCTCAAAAACTTAGAGATCGTCCCTGGCTCATTGCTCAGCTCTGCTCAAATCCACCCAGCTCTGTCGTCCTCTAGATGTCATTTTGAAAAGCTACTGTTAATACTTGTAGATAGCGGCAAACTACTAACCTACTAACCTCTAACAGCTAACCTAGCATTCCTTAGCTCTTAAGAAAGGCCAGGTAAGAGCTAATTACTAAAGGTTAACCAAGTGATCTTCAGCTCTTAAGAAAGGTTTGGTTAGTTATCATAGTAGAATTAATAATCTTACATACTACAGTATATGTCGTTGGGCAAATCTAATCTGCACATAACTTGGAAACCCTCCCTTTTTATCCAGGTTTAGCACCTGGGGTTTGGGCTTTTGTTTGGAGAGAAAAGACTGAAAATGGACAATAATGCATGAAAGGTCCTGAACATGAATGTTTCCAGTCCCTGCATTCTGATTGGCTAGGAAAGTACACTTTCACAAAGGGGCAGTTCATTCAAAGGTACAGACACTAAAACTGCGTGTTTGGAAAAGTAGTGAAACAAAGGAAAATCAAACAGCAATGCAGCATCTGAGTTGTTTTTCGGCTGGAACATTAGCATTCTCATTCTGGACACCTCTAGTCTAAGTCTTATGCAAACTTGTTTATAAGAATTATAAGATTTTTAATGCCTTTAATGCCTTCATGCCATTGATGTGAACAGAATCACTCCATTGTTGATTATTTTTCCTTTCAGCACATCATAAAGTGTTTAACTCCTCTCATACAAAAGCGGTTTTCCAACATGTAAAATGTTTTAGTAAAGAAACTTATAATAGAGTGTGTATCATAAAAGATTTGTAAACAATAACGCATTAATATCAAAACTTTCAGTACAGTATAGTACTGTGCAAGTCCTGAGACCCAAGCCCCTCCCCCGACCTTACAAAGTTTCAGACTTTCTTGTCTTTTGTTTGTTAAGCAACAAAGCGTTCTATGAATCATTCAAGAATAAATAAAATCTAACTTGAGGCATGAATCCATGAGAAACACGTGCAGATGATGACAGATGATCAGGCGATCAGGTGATTAGTGTACTGGTGATGCTGAATGCTGAGTGGTTGGAACAGATGAGAGGGGAAATGAGGTCGCTGCAGAGGTTGTTGCATAAACAAACTTAGGCATTTGCGGTAAAACATTTGTTCGCATTTCATAAATTTAATTTCATTTAATTTAGTATAAATACATGAGGATAGATAGATAGATAGATAGATAGATAGATAGATAGATAGATATATAGATAGATAGATAGATAGATAGATAGATAGATAGATAGATAGATAGATAGATAGATAGATGATTACAGGGTTTAATTATAATGTGTCGTTTTTGCTCAATTATTTACGGTAACTAAAAGAAAGCAGATTTGTTTGGGTGTTTGTTTGGGTGTGTGCTTATGTGTGTTTTTCCCATGATGCTTCAGAACATTTCGGCAAGGTTGTGGCGCTTGAGCAGAAAGGAAGTGGACACTTTAATGTTCGGTGTGTTTATCTCATGGCCCATTAATTAGCAGGAATTACGAGGAATCAAAATTGCTAGCATATGACCATCTGCACGTTTGTAGCTCTGGTTTCTCTTAGAGACACTGAAGTCATCTTCTGACAACAAGTTGAAGACGATAGAAAAGAAAACATCACTCGTATAAAGGAGGGAGGGGAAAAAATCGTATTTAAAAGACACTGTTTAATTGTACGTCTAAGTGCTTCCAGAGGAACAGTATAAAAAGATTCACAGACTGTTAGTGAGGCCATGTTACAGGACAGAGCAGCTCAATAAAACACAGATTCAACGAAAGCATACACTTTCATAGTCGTTAAAAAACAAAATGTGCAAAGTACACAAAGACAGCCTTTTCCATTACATAAAACAGCAAAATCATTTTTAAGCATAAACATAACATTTGTTTTTCATTTTCACAGTCCCACTGTCAGACCTGGAATTAAGACCTTTTACTTCGTTTATAGGTTCACACAGGTAAGCCGTCGTTCCAGCTGGTTTTCCAGTTAAGAGTCTTCCCACGCCACCTCCCTGACCCTTAACCTTTCACCTCTGCCGCGTTAAATTACCGTGGTTGTTACACCAGAGTGGCTGTGCGGTCAGAACTTTCCTACACGAATGAGTAGCTGCGGGTTAATCGTCTGGCTCAGGCACCCAACAGGGGCGATCATGGGATTTGAATGTGCACCCTTGCGGCTTACACTAAATCTTTAAACCTTTAAAAAATTCACTAAGCTGCTGACCGACGGAACGCTGCATTGTCATAAAAAATAAACATCTGAGAAACATAAATTGAGATGTTTACATGGTTTGGTTGCTCCTTTAAGGAAATTTCACCCATTTTTTTTTCTTTGTATTTGCGTCACGTTGGCAACCGAAGATTTTTTGTTTGTTAGTTTTTGTTTTTCCAGTGCGCTGTATGATTGAGAAAGTAATTTATCTTGTTTATGTTTATTTTAAATAGCTGATTACAGTCTTGATTATTAAACTCGACTGCGTAAATCTACAATCTGGACTAGAAAGGAATCAGCTCTGGTCTCTACTTCATACCATTCTGGGGTTTTTTGTTTTACAGACATTAGTGTTTAACAATTGTTGTTTTTAATCCCAGAAAAGTAAAAAAAAATAATAATAATTGAAACCATTAATAATTAAATGGGGCTGTATGGATATCACACATCTCGGTCCTACAGCGCTTTAATTTGATAATAAAATTATGGTCGAAAGCTTGCCAAAGTTTTCAAAGCTATTGGCTACGTTCACATTACCAGCAAACATGTCAGATCTGTTCGATTTTTTTAGGCCTGTCTGAATGCACAGATGCTTTTCTTATCAGATCTCGGTCTGTCTGGTCCTAGATCGGACATGTATCATGACACAGGCAAATGAGAATTCATCTGACTTTTTGCCTCTGTGTCTTCGTAGCAGCGTAGGGATTTCATAACAGTGCTAGCAACAGCTGCTAAAACAGATAAAGCAAGGTGTCTGGCTTTCTTTGTTCTTCTGGATCTCAACAACGACAGCCAAGTAACTGCTTGCCGTCCTGCAGAGCAAAACCTCAAGCATAGATTTGCCAAAATCTCAACCATTGTTTGTGTTTTAACCTTGATGGCGCGAGCGACGATGCATCGATGTGTCCACTCTAATGTGGACAGACACATCCACATTAGAGTCAGATAAAAAGCGATTCTATTTATGAATGTGAATCATCATGACATGCAAATCCGATCTGACTAAAAAAAAATCAATCAGAATTGAACACTGTGGCTTGTAGTGTGGCCGTAGCCTTTGTTAGACTAATCCAAACAAACACAGCTCTTCCTTTCATGGTTCAGTTCAAAGCCATGCATGGAAAGAATTCTAAAGCAAGATAAAGAGGTGTCTGCATGACTGGCAGAAAGATTAGATTAGTGTTAACTGACTAATAGTTGGAGAAACTGCAACCTGGTACTGGAATCTGAAGCGAACACAAATATTACAAAATAAGTGGTGTGATCTCAAAATCAACCCAATCCCCTTGGATTTAACTGGACGATCATCAAACTTTCCGCTCTATAGTCTGTTTCCTTTCCAAACCAGGAAGCATAGTTGAGAAGTTCACACCGCAGCACAGCACTGCGGGGTTTTTTTTGTTTTTTTTTCCTGTCTTGTATCAGTGCCATGAGCTAAATATGAAAGAAAAAAAAAATTGGAGTGAAATTCTCTTCTAGTCGTCCTATTACAAAATCGATAGCCACCGATTGTGACCTGGGTCATAAGAAAAATCATTAAAATACGCTTTTACGAATTCATCATAATCATACCTGAGCCAGCAAATGGGCCTTTGTCAATCGACTGACACTTAAATTCACATAAAAATACAAATTATAAAGAAAAGAAAAAAAAAAACACACAGTCTTACAGTACATGGAGTAAGGCTACAGTGGCTTATAAAGGTGTTAATAACAGAGGTGGACCAGCACTCAGCGGTATAATGTTAATATCAGCATCGAGATTCAAGAGTAAAAGAGCGTATACAATAAACTGATGTTAGACGATCAAACGCTTCATCACGATCAAACACAAAACAAATTCCTTTAATGGTCTCTAAATTGTTTGCTAGGAAAAAAAAAGAATGAATTTTAACAAAAATGATGTTGACCTGGATGAGATCCAAATGCTAGTCATATAAATATTGCTCCAGTGTGGCTGTTTCCATACATGGATGCAGAGCGAATTTCTAAAAAATCTGCTAAAAAGATAAAGCAATTGTGAGGTGTTTCTACTGAGAAACCTTTTTTTTTTTTTTATCACATCAACCTGAAAAACTGTAAACGATTATTTGGGAGAACTTTGCATTGTCTAGTTTACATGGAGACTTCAGTGTCCTGAGCACCTGTGACAGGCAGATTTCATGTTCCAGCTACAACTGTTCGATTCGTAGCTGCCTAGCAACAAGGTGAAAAAGAAACAAAGTTCCTACTGACTTCTGGCAAAAAAAAGAACATATTCATTTGATATCTATGTTTAAATTTCACTTTGATGATGCAACTTAAGTGTAAGCTTTGAAATCCCACCACCTGCTGCACTACACACATCGACTGATCTAATGCTTAGCAGGAGATCTTTAGGAAAAACAGGTATGTGGATCAAACTGTAAAACATGAAGTTTAACACAAAGCCGTGTTATAAATTGCCTGCTGGCCCAATATTAGAGCTATGCATCATAAATAAGACTATCGATTCGATTCGATTTAGTGTTCAGGCATTGCACTTCTTCAATTGGATTTGTCTCAAGCACTATATTCTTACAAGTATTAAAATCGAGTAAAAGTATTGAAATCCTGTATAACTTGTGTTGTCTGGGTTTTTTTTTTTATGTCAAATGTCATATTTCATACAAAAGCATTTTTGTTTTTCCTGCCAAGCTTCTGCACGACACTCCAGTCCAGTAGGTGGCAGTATTGCATTAACTGCAGTTTAAGACAATCAGAGAAAATATAAGCACTAGCCAGATTCAAAGAATATTTAACTTACAATGTGATGAGATACAACCGCCAAAGTTTTTCGTTTGCTTCTCTTAATCTGTTTAAATGTGCTTACCTAGCTAATTAGCTAGGTATATGTTATTATATTGTTAGCTAACATAGCTTAACCTTACCGTAAGTAAGGATTCCATGCAACAAAAGCATGGTTCTAAGGGTAGTTGGAATAGTTGGAAAAGGATAGTTGGTTCTAAGGATAGTAGGAACGATCTTATCTTACCCAGTGACTTCATTTGATTTACCTTACCCCTTCGTTTACCCAATTCTATCCGTGTTTTGTTGGCAATTCTTTTTCCATTATTTGAAATTATCTGTATAAATGAAACCAAATTAGAAAGCTGAAAGTTAACACGTACGAAATAATTATGAAAACTCAGCCATCTTGTCAGTATGAAATCTGGATTCCTGTCCATTGTTCGCAATAACATTTACAATATTCTAGAATTCACGTAGCAGTGAGATGGAAACAGGACCACTGCTGGGTTTTTTTGTTAGTTATTGTACAGAAAGATCTCATGCCCTGTCAAAAAAAAAAAAGAGAAGACATGAGTGCCAGTTGTTTTCCAGGAAAAGGGGGGACATGGAGCTAATCCAGGGAATGGAGCCAAGCTTTATGAGCTCCTGTCTCCGTTCTTGGTCTTCAGCACGACGAGCACCACCATGGCCGGGATAAGACATATAGGGGTCATGACGAGGGCGAAGATGACGTTAGGCGGTGGATCCCTAAGTGTCTCAGTGTGACACTCCTGGAAAAAGGAAAGGTGGATATCCACAAACATGTCCTCCACCAGCCTGTTGGGCCACGCGAGCGCCAGGCACTCCGCGATGTCCTCCGAACACATGGTGAACTTGTTATAGGGACTGCAAGAGAGATAAAGCAACAGTGTGTACATGTCCAGACAGATGTTTCTGAAATATATCTTTAATAACGTCTGTAATGTTATGGGAATGATGGGATGGAATTTCAGCCACTAAAATCTGTATTGCAAAGAAGAGTGGTAATAAATTGCCAATCGGTAAGCATTTTTTAATGTTTTTGTAAAAAAAACTAAACTGAAAACAAAGTGCTATACTAATGTTTTTGTTATTAATATCAATATTGTTTTGGTGGTAACGGTATTTCATCATTAATCTATTTCATTAATTGATCATTAATTTTTCATATAAAAAAAATATTGAGAATTCTTTTTTATCTTTACTGCACAAAATTAGCCTGAAACTCAATCAAAGCATGTTTTTTATTAAAACTCAGCCAACATATTATTAACATAAAACTGAACGTTTGCATTGGCACAAACAAAACTAGAGACTGATTTATCAATTGTAATAAAACTGTAGGAGATGGATTTATAGCATTTTGCACAGTCGTACAAAAATTCACACCAATTTTCACATACCTGTATTATTATTAGATTTGTTCTTTTTACCACCCTTGAGATTAGGGATTAGTTTGCCATATCCATGTGTTTTCAATAAAATTTTCTAGTTTTCTATTTAAAACTTGAACTTTTACAGACATTTTAATAGCCAAATATTTGTGGCACGAAAATGCCAAATGAAATCTTTTTTTGATGAATTCTTCCCGAATATGCCTTCGTGTATTTTGCCAGTCATCTAATCAAAACTTTGTCTCATGATTAACTTTTTCAAATACCAAATGGAAACTTTTCTTGTTTTACATGGTAACTTCATCCAGTTTTATATTCAAATATTTGCAGCATTCCTAGACGTTAAAGCACCACGGTTAACACTACAACAGAGCAGGGGAACTTCATTTTTTTTTCATTCGACAGATTTTCTTTTTTTTTTCTCCTTTTGCTCAACCCAGGCTTTCTCATATGCAAAAAAATTCCCTTGTGAGCTATCTTTCATCACTATCTGCTTTCAGCTCTGACTTCAGCACTTCTAAGGCATGATGCAACAAAGCGCAGGAACATGACTAACCTTTTCACGTTGTCCCACATGCACCAGTCGGAGATGCTGACATTCTCCATCTCACTCTCAAAATTAACTTTGCAGATTTTAAGGAATTCAGAGTAGCACTGAACTCTCGACAGTGGAGTCTCGTCACACATACTGCAGTATGCTTCACATGTGCTTGCTTCGATCCCATACACAAAGGAGATAAAATACAACTGGTTAGAATTATTTCACAACTTAACTGTAAAAAAAAAAAAAAAAATCCACACATGTTAAATTCTTAACTCTGATTGGTCAGAATGTGTGTATTATTATATTTAGTTTATAATAAGCAGCAGCTTTTATGTGGCTTCTATAAGTAAACAGTTTGTAAGTTCTTGTAAAACTTGATGACAGAAAACTTTACGGACATAACTTTACACAACATCAATTATCTTTTTTTTTTTTTTAACTATGATGTGTCATTCATCAATCTAGTTTATACAGACAAATGTAGTATAAGAGAAATAAAACTCTTTTTTGTTATATCATGCTGTTATTGTTATATATAATAATCTACTTCAGGATGTTTACAGTAACTCTTTCCATAATAACACCATTCCATTGTTGATTAATTTCCCAGAACACCTAAGCCTCCACTCCGACTTGTGTTATTTTTCTTCACTTAAATCAACACTACAGGGTTTAATACACTGTAAAAACTTACATATTGGTTTCTCTTCAACGCTGATGCCTAGAAAAGAAGAGACATCATGAATGTGAGATCAATCATTCATATTTAAACCAGGAGATCACTTTAACAAAAGGTTAAACCAAAAAAATCAAGCATTGATAAAGCAGTAGCAAAGCTGCCAGGTGTTTTTAAGAAGCTAAACAAGTCCTAGAGTTCCATAACTCCCCATTTTTTCCCCTAACCAAATGTTCTTCTCAACTTGAACAATGCCAGACGTGTGCAAACAACATAACTAGTGTCACAAGCATCGGTGCTGTAAAAGGGGAAAAGTAAGGATGATTCCAAGGGCCACTGAGTGACTGGAGGCCCCTAAAAAGCTATGGCAGTTAAAAAATGTTGGGGGGCCGAGTATATTTGGTTTTCAAGGAGGATAGAATCTCTAGCAGCACCCCGGTCCAGAAGATGTGAAACAAAAAAAATCACCCATTCAGACGTCCTTGTGTGAAAAATGATGTTAATTTTGACCCTTTAACTCAAATATATTTCTAATAAAAAAACTAATAAAAAGGTCTCCGCTTTCAAAAGAACACCAGCAGCTGGTAATAAACAGTTCAAGCCCATAGCAGCATGGCATGTTCCTCCAGCTGTTCCTCCAGCTAGACAAATCACAGATGTTTCTTTTATCCCACACTGCGGTTGATTCCTCGACTCTGATTGGGCACAATGTGTTGGTTCAATAACAGTGATAAGATGATCAGGCCAGTGATTAGTACCGTATACTGGTGATGCTGAATGCTGAGTGAACAGATGAGAGGGGAAATGAGGTCGCTGCTGATGTTGTTACGTAAACAACCGGTTTTTAAATTGGATCTTTAGGTACTTTGCAGCCTGTGACAGTAAAACTTTTGTTTCTATTTCTTTAATTTCATCTACATGATGTCATTTCATTTAAGACTTTTGTGTGTGTTTGTGTATTGTTTATTATACCTTAATTATTATTTACAAACATTGTTTTCTGATCCATCATTTGCGCCTTTAGGAACCAGAAAAACTGTTTTTTACTCTGCTGTTGCTTTGTGGTTATTGAACAATACAGATTTTTTCAGAAGAATGATCTGACGTCTATTGGTCAATTCATTTAATAATGACATGAATTTTGGTCCAACTAATTTCATTTTGGGGCGGCACGGTGATGTCGTGGTTAGCAGCGATTTAGTTTTAGAGTGATTTAATTTAGCATATGTTAACATATCCTTTTAAGAGCTGGCGAATTTGATTATTTCTTACACCTTATCTTCTTGGTTCTGATACAAATACATGTTATTTTTTTTAAAGAATAAGTTCGATCCAAATTCAATCCTATAACAAATGGAAAATGTTGCAGCTTTTAAGGTGGAATGTTAGTTTTCAGTCATGTTACTCATTTTGTGAACTACCGTAATCAGCACCTTAAATTTTAGTACGCAAACTCGGACCGTTTTTCTTGTTCTCTCCCATGATGTACACTTTACTAATGATTGGATCTTTATGAATGGATACCTTTAAAGCATCACATTATGATACGAATTTCAACCGATGGCAACAATACACCTATAAATACAATGTGTGATCCTGAATAATATATATTTCAGAGCTGTTGAAAAAAACAGTCACACTAGTCACTAGTGACTAGACTAAAGACTTTATGATAGCCAGAGGTCACAGTTATGATAGTCACGTTTCCAAATGGAAAAGTCTGTCTGTGGAAATACCATACGGTTGTACGCGATCCAAGACGTAGCCACTGATTTTACGGGTCAATTTGTCATGTTTTATTGATGATGCGAATGGGCTGCCTAGAAACGTGTCCTTGGGTCTGAAATGGACAACGTGTAATAACACTGGCACTAAAACCTAACACGAGTCACCCTCACCAGAGTGTGCTATTTCACACAGAGTATATGGTTTAAATTGGCATGGATTAGAAAATTTCAAAAATCTAAAATACTGACTGTGCTCCAACAGTGAAGAACTCACAAAAGGGTCCCAGTTAATAATAACTGTAAAATGTGCTTTTAAGCCTCTTTGCTCCAGTGCTACACCCAAAAAAGAGCAACTTTCGCCACCAGAGACATGTCTGTGCTGACTCAGTCCAGCTGGAGCAAACGGAAAATTGAGGAAACACTGTTCCTTTAAAGTAAGTGGCATGAAAACCTGGCATTGATTATATGTTGTTTTAAAACAACTCACTATGTTTCACCGACTTTGTTCCCAAGTTCAAGAGACTTTTTTTTTTTCCCATCCCAGTCTTGGAACTTAATGATGTATGTTTTTCTGCTCAAACACACCCTTCAATTTATTAAGGTCTTGTTAATGAGATAATGAGTTTAAGGGTTTAAAGTTAGCTAGAGATATGGAAGGAACTGCTCTGCGATGCATTTGCACCATTGTTGAACCCAACTCTTTGAAAATTGCAAAACTGATGCATTATAAACTGGTTTATTCATGAACACAGGCTAATTGCATTCACATTTCCTATTTAGAAATGCATTAGGTAAAATTAATCATTTTACCTTAATATACTGCTTTTTTATTATATTCCTCACACACAAAAACGAAAAAAAAAATTCATTCATTACTGCATTTTTATATGACTACTTATTATATGAACCGTGCATATTTTTTATTTAGTGGAAAATTGATAAAAATTAAATAAACAAGTACAATAAAACTCTATTTTCTAAACTCGCTAAATAATTATTGTTAATAACTATTATTATTGTTAAGACAGACATCATATAGTCCTTTAACCAAACCTCATTATAACCTTTTACCTAATAACCACAATATGAATTTGGAATTTTTCATTATCGTGACATTTTACTGTTTTCCGCTACGCAGCACAGCACAGCACACGCATCGTTAAGAGATTCTAGTCAGCAAAACAACAGAACATATACCCTGCAGTTAGTCTTCAAAAGCTTTTAATGTCTATAAAAGAGAGAAAAAGACTTGGTGACAGAATGGGTGTTATTTATTTATTATTATTATTTTGGTCATAGAAACAACTGGAAACAACCAGAAAAACACGTGATCATGTGTATCTGCGCTATTTATTTTCCTACGTGACTCATGTTTGTTTAGTTGGTTAAAATGAAATAAAATTCAGTTCATCATATTGCCTAATTTGTGCTGAAAAAAATGTCACAACAAAAAATGCTAAAATGCTCTGGGTTTTAAAGGTGAGCTGCAGGCTTGAAAGTAGCTATGAATTAGGCATCGGAATCACCAGGGGCCACCAGATACGATATTATTATCGTGATTCTTAAGTGCCGATTCAATTTGTATTGCGAAGTATTGAGATTTCATAAACATCCCGATTTTATTTTTTAGATTCTATTAGAATTCTACTACACAGGATGCAATACTGCCTGACAATGCGTGCGCCACCTGTAGGCCTGTAGACGAACAGCAATTTTTTTGGCACCTCAAATGGAAATATATAAAACTTAAAAATTTCATTTAAAAAAAATCGATTTTGGAGTCAGCATGGCAATGTGACATGGCAATGTGTGAAAGTTTCCCCCCATATCATATTCTTAAATAAAAGAAAGGGTTTTTTCTGTACATTGGTCAGAATTCGCTCTTTCAATTATATCTTTATGTTTCATACACTGGAGGGCCTGAAACCAGTCTCTTTCTGTCTGTACGTCTGTCTAGCCAGATTTTGTCTACCTTTTTATAACTGCCTGGATAGAATGTAATGAAACTTTTGCAGTACTTAGATCTCTGCCTGAAGTTTAAGCTGCACCATAAGTGAAATCAAAATGTTGGATAAAAGCGATGTTATGAACAGTTATGTGTCAGATTTTAAAATAATCTACTAATGCGCTACTTGCTCAATGTAAACAAATACCTGCACCAACAGATATAAATTAGAAAAGAGAAACTGAATATTTTCACTGGTATTAGTTCCTACTTCCACGGTTGAAATAACAGTGCTGAAGTGGTATAAGTGAATTTTATCGCACTTGAATCGTTTCAAGACAAAACTTTTCCGATTTCTCCTCTGTGATTCTCTCTCCGATTACCAAACAGGGGGTGTATTTATTTGTCTGACAACGAAGAAGTAAACAAGCCGTAAGATACTCAACCTTACAAAATTTGATTGCTTTGTGCCGTACAGAAAGACAGACAGACGTGTGCTGTATGTGGGCCACAAGTTGCATTAATAATATTACTGATTGGTTTATAACCTTCGAACTCTTTCTACAAACACTTTTGCTTCAGCTGTTGGGATATAAATGGATAAAAAAGTATGAAGTCGTTCTTTTACAATATTTAGAGCCGTTGCATTACTGTGATGCAAGAGGAATAAAGCATGCATTGTGTATTTACTTAATTACTTATTTGTCTGTCTGTTCATTTATTAAAATAGCTATCCAGTTTCACATATACTTAGATTATTATCAGTATTCTTATCAAAAAGAAAAGTTGCCATCATGCCATTTCTAATATATGTGTATCAATTAATAACAAATGTCCTCTTATACACACATGCACACAAAGAGTTCAATATTTCAAAAGTCTCAAAGTCTCATAAGAATAATCGCGACAATTAAAATGATGTGAATCAGTTAGAGTTTGTATGGAGTGAACACTTACCGGTGGACACGCGGAGGAACAGCGCGAGGAACAACAGCGGTGCCCTCATAGCAGTGAGCGCGAGGCGCCGCCGAGCGCGCGGACCGTGACTGTGAGTGAAGGGTGTGCGCGCGCGCGCGCGCGCGCGGGGCAGGAAGAGGAAACGCGGACACACACCGTGCTCCGAACCGCGCGCTGCAGCCTGCACGCGCGCACTGTGCGAGGAGCGGGAGAACCGAGCGCTTCCGGTCACTGCGGAGTGCACTAGTGTGTGTGATAGGGACACGGCCGGTGTGTGTGTATGTGTGTGTGTGAGACCCGAGAGAGAGAGAGAGAGAGAGAGATGTCGACACGGTTATAAACCAGATGTTTCAAAGAGAGCCTCGTTATAGGACACACCCACAGACTTTGTTAACCTCATACTTCTCTCTCTCTCTCTCTCTCTCTCTCTCTCTCTCTCTCAGTAAAATTAAGGATTGGCACAACTAGTCAAATCTCTTTTTTCTCATTCTTTCTTTACTTCTCCCTCTTTCTCTTTTTCAACTCCTGCTCCTCTCTCTCTCTCTCTCTCTCTCTCACTCATGTCTCTGTCTCTCAGCCCACCTCACATTCTCCTACTTCACTTCCAAGTCTACACCGGTGGCCAATATTTTCAGAATGACACAAATATTAATTTTTTCGTCGAAGGGGTGGCACGCTAGCTTAGTGGTTAGCACTGTCGCCTTGCACCTCCAGGGTCCGGGTTCGATTACCGGCCAGGCTCAATTCCTGCCTCTGTGTGCATGGAGTTTGCATGTTCTTCCCATACTTGGTGAGTTTCCTCCAGGTACTCCGGTTTTCTCCCAAAGTCATGTAGCCTAATTGGCGTTCCCAAATTGCCTAT
>JAOVVB010000026.1:25032769-25047589 GCA_028570985.1 Heterobranchus longifilis
AATTGGCGTTCCCAAATTGCCTATAATGTGTGAATGAGTGCATGTGTGTGCCCTGCGATAGACTGGCCAGGGTGTACCCTGCCTTGTGCCCCCGGTCTCCTGGGATAGGCTCCAGGCCCCCCACAACCCTGTATACAGGATAAAGTAGTAGAGATGATGAGTGAGTGAGTGAGTAATAAAATGTCAAAGGCTTTTATTGACAATTACATTAAGTTTATGCAAAGAGGCAACGTTTAAAGTGTTGACCCTTCTTTTTCAAGACCTCTGCAATTCACCCTGGCATGCTGTCAATCAACTTCTGGGTCACATTCTGATGGATGGCAGTTTATTCTTGCAGTAGTTGTGGGGTTTTGTTTGTCCACCCGCCTCTTGAGGATTGACCACAAGTTCTTAAGAAGATTAAGGTCTGGGGAGTTTCCTGGCCATGGACCCAAAATCTCAATGTTTTGTTCCCCGAGCCACTTAGTTATGACTTTTGCCTTATGGCAAAAGTGGTCTCCATTATGATGGAAAAGGCATTGTTCATCACCAAACTGTTCTTGGATGGTTGGAAGAAGTTGCTCTCTGGGGATGTTTTTGGACCATTCTTAATTCATTGCTGTGTTCTTAGGCAAAATTGTGAGTGAGCCCACTACCTTGGTTGAGAAGCAACCCCACACATGAACGGTCGCAGGATGCATTGCTGGGTGCCATGTGTGGGTCTTCCAGTCCAGTCTTCCTTAAAAACAACATTAAATGCTTCCTTCCCTGATCTGTGACTCCCCATTCTAAAAGACTCTTAACATTGCTTTCTACTCTCCCTAGTTCTTGGAGCTTTGCCACCATGTCTGGCCTCTCCTGCATATATTTCCTGTACAAGAGAAGAACATGCTCAACAGTTTCACTTTCCTGGCATTCCTGGCTTAGCGGCAGCTCATTTACATAGACACTGAAACAGTGCGTTTGGAAACAGAATGTGTTAAACTGAATGAGATTGAGGTATGAAAAAATGCATTATTTAAGTGGTCTTTCAGCTGGAGCATTATCACACGCATACACACTTTGAGGGATCTCTGTCGCCTTGGTTAATTTGGTAATAAATAATAATAAAATATGGGACCTGATAAGCTGTTTTTCCAAGAACCACAGCAAGGAAAAAGTTAACCAAACGTTTGATGTAAAATCTGTGTACTTAGCCGCCATCTTGGGAATGATTCTGGTTGCTAAACAAGATACTGTACTTATTTAGCAGAAACTGACTGATACACACCAAAGATTTAAATGCCGGAAAAACACATGCTGTGCATAAATCATTCTGAGTATCTAACACTTGATTTGTTGTTTTTATTATAGAGGCAGGACTTGGGTCTGTGTACATGGGGTTTGCATGTTTCCTGTGTGCATGGGTTTCCTCCAACAGTCCAAAGACATGCAGGTTAGGCTAATTGGCATTCCCAAAAATTGCCCATAGTGCGTGAATAAGCGTGTGAGTGTGCCCTGCGAGAGTACACTGCCTTGTGTTGTAAGTCTCCTGGGATAGGCTCCAGGCCCCCTATGACCCTGTATACAGAATTAAGTGGTATAGACGATGAGATGAGATGAGATGAGATGAGATGAGATGAGACTTGTGTCAGTATATAATTTTATATCCTCAATGTTGAGTATCATGTGCTGACCTATTCATAGGTTCATTCATTTAATCATTTTCAACTAATACAGTCTCTTCAATTTTAACAAACTCAAGTGAAGACCGATACTGTCCAGGACGTTTCCATCTTTTTTTTTTAAGTATTGGCCAAGGCTTTAGCAAGGCAATTCTATTTTCCCCTATTGTGACCTCATATAAGAATAGCCCTTCCCCCTCGGCCACTCACTGAAACAGTTAATCCGAAATAGGTGTTATATTTCAAAAGGCGGTTTTAAATATAAGAAAATCTGAACCTCTGTTGAAATATGGGACCTTTAAAAAAGTTGATTTCTTGAACAGCTAGAGTTATCTTGCAAAACCGAAGCAGTGCTTTCCACTGGTAACCTGCCGTTGAATGTGGTCAGCTGTTCACAGCCATAACTCATATTTACATCAACTCCTGAACCATGTGGAGGCAGTAATGTGTAGCGTGTAGTGTGTTTCCTCTCAAAGAAGAAATCTGGTTTTTATCACTGACGCTCTACAGCACAGCAACATCTCTCAGGGGAAATAAGTAGCTATCTGAACGCACTAAATGCTAGCGATCTACTAAAACAAGTTTTAACGAACTAGTTAACTGTTACAAAAACATACATCACTGATTTACAACACGTAAGAACTCTTTCTGAATGGAAGAACTCTATCTGTTGGTGTAATAAAATCCCACCCTGATCCATATCCCTATCCGATCACACTACAGCATGTGTAAGTTAGATAAACATCCCGACCTTTGAACAAGCATGAAGTATAAGATCATGGGGCGTCCTCAGACTCCTGGGAGCGATCGGCTGTGTAAGCTACGCTTTAGTACTTCCCAACAAGCCTCCAGTCGGGTTTATATCTTCTTATCAATATTTATTCTTTTATGTGATATTGTTAAATGTTCGGTTGATTTTTTTAGGCATGGCAACAAAGAGAGTGTGTGTCTGACGCGGCCTGGGGGAACATTTCAAAAGATCTAAAACCAGCCACAGAAATGTGGCATGACTCAGTCAGACGTGACGGCCTACACGTACGTGAGCCAAAGCCCTTGATGTCATATCAGGCAAGCGCGGTGTGTTTTGACAGCTGTGTGTTACAGGCTTTCTCACTTGTTGTGGTTAACGGTGTGGTCAGGACTCCTGGGAAGAGGGGAGTGTTGCTCAGACCTGGAGTGCACACACACACACACACACACACACACACACACAGAAAGAGAGAGAGAGAACAGAAAACATGTGTCATGACGAGGTTGTAGAAGTCCAACATTTCTTATTTGAGCATCTCTTTTTTTCTTTAAATCTCAATATATATGTATAAAGATTTTCTAGTAAACCTTGTACACTAAGTATAAAGATAAAAAAAAGAAAGAAATGAAAAAGTAGCACATTTAAACATGCACACACTGATTTTGGTTGTGGTTTGCAAAATATCATTAAAGTAACCAAAGACCTGGACTACTGTAGCTAGCAACAGCTAATTGTTTTTTTAGTTTGTTTGTTTTTAATTAAAACTAGCTTGCGTGATAGTGGCAAGAATCTTATAGTTATAAGAATAGTTTTTTCGGATGAAATTCTTAAGAGTTTAAAAATTCTTGAACAACAAGAGCTGATCGCTAAAGCTGTTGCGGTTGTTGTTTTCTGTTATATTGTGTTCTCCCTATCGCACTTCTGGTGTACAGTACTTTAGATCTCATTGTGGTTGCTCATATAAGTACAAAACCTCTGCAAATTCTGAATTTCAAATTCTACGATTTAGCCATAGAATGTAAGATTTTTGTCCATTTTGATACCGCAATAAGGGAGAAACAACAATGTTTTCTTGATATTTTCACCAATAGACTGTGCAGATAAAAATGTACTCGAGTGAAAATATCGTAAACACTAAACAGGGAAAGACACAGGAAATAAATGGCACATTTGTGCAACAAATGGTGGTTTTGTGAACATGCGTTAAGAAACAATGATCACGGTCGAGCTCCCGCAGGGGAGAAAGTGCTGATCAGCATTCATTCCGTCTCACATCCTATGACTTATAGTATTTTTTTTTTCTCTCTCTGCTTGGCAAAGTTTAAGGCTTCTGCTCTCACTGTAAAAGTCGTTACAGTTCAGACTTGTTAAGAAATGTACAGTAAAGTACAGATACTTGAAAATGGTAACTCGCTACCCAATAAATTGTCCTT
This sequence comes from Heterobranchus longifilis, assembly GCA_028570985.1. Taxonomy (NCBI): domain Eukaryota; kingdom Metazoa; phylum Chordata; class Actinopteri; order Siluriformes; family Clariidae; genus Heterobranchus; species Heterobranchus longifilis. The sequence continues at coordinate 25,036,597 of JAOVVB010000026.1, forward strand.
TGTTAGGTATTTCAAACACATTTCAAGCAATGGCTCTATCCACAATGCAGCAAAGTGAATGAGCTAGCTGAAAGAAATGAATAAATAAAATAAAATGAAATATAAATCTCACCGCGATGTTCCTCTGAGCGTTTAAGAGGAGTGGCTTCACTCGGAAGAAGTGCCTGCAGCCGACCGAACATCAAAACCATGCAGGCGACTGCAAGTGAGGAAACAGAAAAGGTTTAAGACATGCATCGACGTACGCAATGAATCAAGTGATGATGCAGTAATGCAATAAAAAATTTATCTTAACTGGTTCTTCCAAAGTCTCTACTTGGGACCCACAGAAATTCAGAGGGACAAACTAAGAACCATCAACGTTTTTTGGTTTTACAACTCCACAAACCACTAAAGGTTATACAGTACTGTGCAAAAGTCTTAGCATTTTATCATATTTTGCTTCCAAAGAGCCAGACTTTTGTGTATTTTTAATGTCGGCTTGAGGAATAGTTCTCCAGGCTTCCTGATTACCTTTTTTGGCTCTCGTTTTAAGCCCAGTCGCTGTACCTGAGCAGTTTCAGAGGAATGTGTTTTGTTTGTTAAGCTGCACAGTGACCTATGAATCATTCATCCATAAAAAAAAATCTAACTTAATGCATGAACCATTACTTTTGAATGAAACAGGAACAGATGATGACAGATGATCAGGCCGGTGATTAGTACTGTGTACTGGTGGTGATGAATGTTGAGTGGTTCAAACAGACGAGAGGGGAAATGATGTTGCTGCTAAGGTTGCTACATAAAGAATACATTTTTTAATTGTACTACAATATTTATTCCCATTTTTTTTAATTAAATCTACATAATTTACTTTTATTTAATATAAAAACATGAGGGGTGGCTCAAGACTTTTGCACAATGCTGTATAAAGTTGTCTTTCGTTGTATTTTTTTTTTTTTTGGATGCTGTCAGATGTTGTACTTCTCTCCTGTTCAGAAGATCCATTGGGAATACAAACTTTTGCTCTCGAAGCTGAGCTATTGACCAATAAAACGTATTTCTTATTGCAATGTTTTTTTTTTTTAGGGATTTCTTGGATGTTTACACACATTTCCTCCCTTAAAACAACACACAGGAAGGGAGTAAGAAAGAGGGAGAGAGAGAGAGACAGGAAGAGAGAGAGAGATGGTGGATGGAGTGCATCCTCTCTTTGTCCTGTTCAGCTGGCAGATTTCCTGATCTGGCTACATTTGAGTTTCTCCAACATGAAATAATATTTGCAAGATCTGCATTTAAAGGGGAAAATAAATTTACATGTGCCTGACTGACCACCCATGTGCTGGACAACTTGCGCTGGATATACAGTATACTATATATAGTATATGGATATGGATATAATAATGCAGCATATAGGAGATACTTCAGGCACTCTGGTCTTTAGGAGCAGCATATGAATTTGAATGCAAAAAAAGTAGGACAAAGCAAAAAAGTCCCTCATGGCAATCGCCTTTATCCAGAGGGAGTTATATCTTACATCCGAGCAGTTAAAGGTTAGGGGCCTTACTCAAGGGCCCAATAGTGGCAACTTCGTGGTTCCTGGGTTTGAATCTGGAACCTTCTGATTAGTAGTCCAACACCTTCACCACTGAGCTACCCCTGTTCACACATTCAAAAGTAAAGGTAACAAACTGTACTATGCTGTTAATAAGACACCAGCTGGACCTTTATTGACCTATGTACTGTATATTCTTTTCTATAGAAGGGTACTTTTTAATTAAAAAATTGCCTTAGGCCCAGATCTGGCCCAATAAATTTTGTGATCCTGGAACATAAAATCAACTTAGAATTTGTGTTCTAAATGTAAAAAATTGTGAACATTAATTAATTTGAAAGATTTACAAAAATTCACTAGTTTAGGTTTATAATTTTTTTATCCACCGGTCCATCTATTTTCCGTTATCCTGTGTAGGGGTGACATTTTGGTTGAACCTTGATAAATTAACACATTTAAGAGAATTTTTTTCTTTTTTTCTATCTAGTTGTTTCAGCCTACTTGACATTGATCCAAGTGTCATGTGTCATGATACCTAAAATATATTTGATCCTCCTATTTGGACCTGAAGTTGCAATTACTTACCTTTATTGTTTTTGTTTTTTTTTATTATTAAATGAAGGATACATTTCACAACTACAGAAGATGTAACGTTGATTGATGGTACCTTAGCGATGAGGAAACGTTCACTTTGGTCGCAGCATAATTGATGTATTTAGTACTTACAGTTTATATTCTATCCATAGTTTCATTTCAGAGAATTTCTATCTGGTCGAATTAAAAGATCAGAAATGGTGAGGCGATGCGCTGGCGGTACTTACCCCTAAAAGACGGGCTCCATGTCGGCCTTAAACGAGGTGAGGACACGTGAGGAGACATGGTCTTTTAGTCCAGTGCGAGCTCTGTGTGTGTCTGCGTGAACACTGATCAACATGTAGTAACCTTTACGCAGGAAGACTCGAATAAAACAACAGGATGTGCTCATTTCCTTAAAGGGGTGTTGGACTCACACAATGGGACAGAAGCCACAGATAGGGCGGGCTGCTCTCGTGTAGACCACCTCTCCGTCTCTCTCACTCTCTCTCTCACACTCTCTCTTTCTGTCTGTCAGGGCCCACTCCCACTCTCACTCTATCATTGTTTGTCTCCACTGATGTTTTTTTTCCCTCCTTTTTCTTTTCTCAGCTCTCTTCCAAAGCCAACACTAGCTCCTCAAGCGGAACCAATTTCAGTAACCTCAAACCCACATTGAAGAGACTGGCTTATTATGACTAGAATGCCACAGCATTGGGGTCAGCACCTGCTTCGCTAACGGTCCAGCGAAGGTTCAGGGAAAGGACAAAATAGTTCTGAAGGTATGTGAAATAGCAGCGCTCTGAGACTTTCAAAGGGTTGCTGTTTGATTTCAGATGTCCATCAAGAGGAAAAGTCCTGCAGACCTCACATTATGAGCCTGATGATCTTCACAGTTGGAAGAGGTGTAATTTTACAGCTTCCCTGTGGCCGTCCAAATATTGGCACCGCACCGGTTGGTCCTCTTATTTTCATGCAATATTTACTTAATTTTATTTTTATGAGATTACCAGTGAAAGGAAAGCTTTCTCTTTTTTATAGAGTTGTTTTTTTTTTAAATGAAAAAAACATGAAACTTTGTGACCCACAGAAGAAACATGGATGCAAAATACAGTCCAAGTCCACGTCCACATGGAGCAATGTGAAAACTGTTCAAAAACTGTGGCCAAGAAGCACAGAACACAAAGCAACACTGGATGAACTCTATCTTTCTAGACATTTGTTGGGGTTATGATGGGTTCTGTATGCGGAAAGGGTGGATAGCACCTTTCTCCAAGCGTTACATTGCATCGTGATGGAAAATTGTCGATATTGATTTTTGCTCGACATGCAAAAAGCAAAAGGAGCATTTTAGCCTGATTTCTATAAAAGCATAAAGCTGAGAAATGTATCAAATAAAAAAAATATATAAATAACAAACACATCCAAACAGGAAGAAGACAGTGGCTGATATCTGCCAAAACAAGTGTTCAATAGCAATGCATTGGTTTAGGAAGAAAGGTACATACAAGGAAGTGGGTTTCTAGCATGTACTTGATCATGGAGGAAGAAGAGGGTGACAGGCGTGGCCTGTAATTGGTATAAGGTCAGGGATGCTGATAGCTGAAAGGTGTTTCTCGGTGTGATAGAGCTATAATGAATCAAAAAAAGGCAAAAAAACAAAACAGAATTGGTGTATGTCATTGTACAATGTATGTGTTATCTAATCTACCAATGCAGTAGAATTCAAACCTCAATAATTATTATCTAACTACTGGACTTCTTTCTTGTCAAGTGAAGAGGTCTTGATCCTCCTGGTGATGGTTGAAAAGGCAGCATGAAAAATAGGAGGCAACTTTTCATCCATCTCCAGGAAGATCATGACCTCTTCACAGGTCCACCAGGAACGGCACACATAAGAACTCCACCTTACTCTCTTACTCACCTTAACGACTCTCCCTAATCGACTCACTCTATTACTGTTTTCTTCGCTCCTCCTTACTCTCACCCTTCTTGATTGTTCACATTACAAGCCATTTCAGCAAGCAGCGGACCGGTCACATTAATGCAGGACTCTGGATCTCTGTCGAAATGGTTAAATGTCGAAAACATGAGAGCCGTTCTTGCTTGCGATTTCAATGTTGAAAGAAAGCAGTCCAATTCAGAACCATAAGGCAGATGTTGGGAATAACAAAAATCAAACAATTTTGATTATATTGCGGCAGAAACAAAAACCTGATAGCATATGATACGGGCGCTCAAGGACAAATGGCCGGAGATGGGGGAATAAAAGTAAAACAACTGTCATCGAAATACCAACAATTTCCTCGGAGCAGAGATGAGATACTGTACTGTTTACAGAGAGCAAGATGCATTTCCACTGAATAAAACATAAAACCACAGTGTTTAGCAAGTTTAGTATGAACTAACAAAAGTCCTGAAAGATGGCCAGTATGGACAGCAAAGTCATGCTATGGACGGCAATGCCAAAGGAAAAATATTCAAGAGTGTAGAAAGTTTGCCGAAGAGACGGGCGATCAAGAGACGTTAAATCAATACTCCAGGCTTACTGTATCTCTGTGCACTGTTTGTGCAGCATATGTCCCATTACCTTGTTTTATAATAACGGAGGTCTAAGAGCAGTTGCTGAATTTTGTTATGGAAACCTTTTCAGAGAGAAGTTTCATGATTATGAAATACCTGCACAACAGAGCAACAAGTCCTATTGCCACCACAGCGCTCCAGGGTTGTTCTCCAGTTACCTCTCTCTTACAAAAAACATGCTGGTTAATGGATTGGATATGCTAGGATATGCTAAATTTCCCTGAAGTGAATATGTGTATATGTGTGCGTGCATGGCGTCCTGCAATGAATTGGCATCCTATCCAGGATGTATTCCTATCCCGCACGCGGTTTTCCCAGGAAAGACCCCAGATTTATCCTTAGCAGTGTCCTGAAGATAAATGAATGGATGATGGATTGGTTTACCGACATAGTGTGTGGGTTTGGAAAACTGTAAGCAGTAGTTCCGTGCCAGGGATTCTGACTGCACTTTGCAGTTCCCATGGTTAATGAGCAGTATGTGTTTAAGTTTGTGTTTGAGTCCTGTTTCCTCTGGTTGTGGCATTCGCTTATTAGCTCATTGCAAGTACCTCTATCGTATATGTTTTTAATCAGGTTACTTTCATATAACATCTTTTGTCTTTGGTTAGTTGTGAAACCTTGTTAATTTTATTGAGCATTAAAGGTCACATACACTGATCAGCACAAAAAAATATTACAACACAAATGTCCAGTATTGTGGGGAGGCTCTGGCCCCTTGGGCATGGCAGTGCCTTTGGGGATGTGGTGTTGTGTCTGGTAGTAGGATGTTGGCAGTGTTTTTGGGTGCTGTTGGTTGCGGGCTGGGGCCACCATGGATTGGACTTGTTTGTCCGGTGCGTCCTATGGTTGCTCGATTGGATTGGGATCTTGGGTGCGTGGATGCTGGGCCTTGGGCTCTTTGCCTGGAGCATGCGGTATATTCTGGAGCCTTTGTATCGTGGTCAGCATTGACTGTTTTCCATGATTTGTGTTGCATTGGTTTTTCCATGGAATCAGACCAGATGGGCCAGCCTTTGGTCCCTGAGGGCATGGGTGAGCCTTTTGGTGCTCATGATCCTGTTACCAGTTTACTGCTATATTAATGCTGATAATCAGCATTATTGTCTTAATAGTATTTAGTGTTAATGCTACGGCTGATGAAGTTACAAAGGGGGGACAATCTAATCAGCTTGTTTAAGCCCCAACAATACAAACAAAATGAAAATAGGATTTTTTTTTTCATGTTCGAGAGGACTGGAGACCCATCTAAATGCCTAACCATGACTAAAAGGCATAACGGGTCCCTTTTAATGCTTTTTCCCCTTTGCTTTTATTTGTTTGTTTGTTTGTTTGTTTTTGTTCTCATAATCCAAATTTCTTCTTACAGTATTTCCATCTCATCTTGAACTTTGATTACTAATTATGGACATTCCTACATAATGGCCCTGCCTCCCTATAATGTGCCACATGCTTATGGACCATGACAATGATTTTTTTTTATTTTGGAACAGATTTTCTGTAATCGTATCCTGCCTTCATCTCTTTTGTTGCTGTTGTTGTTACGGCATGTTAAAGCCATTACCCGGCAGTGGTTTTAATCATGGGTATTTTTTACACTATACTTCCTCACTAACAGGGATGTTAGACTGACGGTACTCTCTGACCTCGTGACCCAGTAAGAGGATGCATTTATTTATAGAGGCTTTAATGCACTTCTGTAAGTCGTTGTGGAGTAAAGTTGTTTGCCAAATAACATAAATGTAACCGTGGTCATGATTTTTTTTCGTTTCCGCATTCATTTCTCGGAACACAGAATTGTGTTGAAATTCTTGCCTGTAGTTATTTACTATGATCTACAGATGTAGTGGACAGAGATTAGGTCAGGGGAAATAGAAACGCATGATTATTCTTTCAAAGATTCACACTGGGATTTAAACCTTATTTAGGTTACTGGTGCAAATCTGTAACTGATATATGGCTGGAAAAACAGAAACAGCTTGTAATTCTAGAATGTGGAAACTGGAAAACTGGATTATGTCTCAAGCATTGTTCTGTGTTTTTAATGGCCCAACACACTTAGGTACAATGTTATGTAATAATCCCGAGAAAAAGCACAAGAGAGACCCTACTCCAACCTGATGGGACCACGCTGGGGGGTTTTGAAAACAGAAAACCGAGAAGAAGAAAAAGTAAGACAAAGATATGACACATTCTCACCCCCCCCTCTGAGGAACTTCTCGCTCTGTTATTGACGCATGTTCAGCAGAACGCCTGCCACTGACGCATTTACAGCGCAAGTCTGACCACTGGCACACATGTACACCACAGTGCTGATGGTGCAGAAAAGAAGTGAAAGTCATTCCCCTGGGGCACAAAAGCCTCGAATAAAAGCCACACACACACACACACACACTGACTTATACGTCATTAAGCAATTCCCTTTGCTCTCGCTCTACTGGGCTCGGGCCCTGCGTATTCATGTCAGCCAAATGATTTCCACATTTCATTCGGGATGCTTTTTTTTTTTTTTTTTTTTTGATGTTCCAGCACTGCTTTGTTTCTGGATGTGATGGCAGATTGAGTTTCAGAGACCAAAGAGTGAGGTTTAATGCAATTTGCAAGCAAGATAATGTGTCAGGGTTTAAGGTCTGTTACAAAGTACAGATAGTGCTCTGTGGTAGATTGTAGAGATAATGAATATAGCTTTGCAGAAATGTATGTACAGTAAGGACCTGAGTCAGGGCAATCTCTGCTTGGCACTGACAGATTATCCTCCGTCTCTGCTGCCAAAGCCATAATACTTGGTTTACGTTACGAAAAATGCCAAACATCTGACCGATAAGCTCTCCGTCTTATGACTTATCCTTCTGAATACGCTCGCTTTACCTCTTGTAACGTCCAGGATAAACCTGAGCTGAATCAGAGCGCGGCCTTTGTGATTCATTAACTGTTCCAATCGCCGTCCATCATCCGGCTCTTTCCTTATATTCCCACCTCCCACAGCCCCCCACAAAGCCCCGAAACACCTGCATGCATTGAATCAGGCAAGATTTCCAAACAAACCTCCCAACGTCTAATCCACAATTCCCCAAAATTGCATAACATGAAGTCCACACAAAGACCTACTCCATTCCAAGATAAATATCTGCACAACAGATCTGCAAATAAATACTCGGAGGACACTATTTATTAAATCTTCTATTTATACAGCAAGGCAGTTGTGATTAAATCGTTTTCCCATTGCTCGAACCCACACACGTTTGGACCTCCTTCTGAAAGCTACAGAAAATGGAAACACGATGTTGTTTATGCACGGCGTATGGATGGTCCAAGCGATGGGAAACTATTGGGAACGGTTCCAGGAGAGGTTCAGAGGCACATCGGGAACATGTAAAGAGGAACATTGAATTTTTTTCTTGTTGTTGTTGTACCAATAAATCAAGCTTGGGATAAGAGCAAAGAGGCTTCTCTGTTTTGCTTGCACATGTATAGGTATTAATTTGCTCAGTGAAGGTTCTTTCTCGAAGGATAATTAGTGGCTTTTCTGGGTTTTGAACTCGCAACTTTCCAGGTGAGAGACCACTGGCATGGGAGCAAGAATTAACCATCAATGAAGGTCAAGAACTTTGCTGTTACATTTAACTTATTCGGTTGATGATTCAATCCAAATGATTTATGGTTAAAGACACAACTAAACGGTTAAACATTAAGGTTGAAACCGTGCCAGGATTTGAAATCCTAACCATCCAATCAGCAGGCACTTGCAGTATACCAAGCCGTATACTTACAGTATAACACAGTCTCATCCATTAATTGGTTCTTGATTTGGACTTAATTGACAGTTTCACATTTTTATTTTTAAGTAGCAGCCTAGATTAGACTTAACTTGAATGTGAAGGTGAGATGAGAGTGTATTTTAAAGAAACTTTGGTGTAACTTTCACTCCACTGGTGCAGTTCTTTAGTCAGATGCCATGGCGACACCATAAGGCCTTCAATGCATTTAATGTCGACTTTATATTTCTCCTTATAAACTTCAATAACAGTCACTTTAATAATCATCTTAATTACAAACTTTCCTTTTCCTACAAACCTTTTTCTGATGCGAGATGTCTGTGGGAAAAAAAATTTATCCAATTAGATTTTTTTGTCCACTCTTGTTATGTGGATAGTAAATCCTTCTGGCTTTCTCAGAGGCTTTCCCCTGAAGATGGAAAAAAAAAGACTTGTTAGCTAAATAGGCAGTCTGATTTTGTTGAATCGTTAACAGGCAGGGTTTTTTTTTCACTAGATCAGCACGTCACCATGCCTTCACCAGACACCTCCAATTCATGTAGCAACAAAACAAACTTTATTTAGAATCTCCTCTGAGTTATCACGATATTACAATTACAACATAGAACTTTTTTGTGTTTGATGTGAGACTTTTCTTTAGCTGCCTAGTAGTTGATGGCAGAAGGTGGGAAATCTATGAATCCTTTTTGGGTTAATTAAAGTTTTCTATTGAGTTTTATTGCTGATTGATTAAACTCACGTGTAATTGTTTTGTCATTGGAAGAAGTCCAGAGTCTTTTGGGCCCCTTGGCATCTATCACCTTTGACTTTTAAAACAACAATTAAGTTTGTCAGCCCTCGGGGATCCCCTACTGGACTGGTGTCCCAAGCAGTTGCCTGCCTTGCCCTTTGACACCTTTGACACCTTTGACTGTTTGATTACTGGAGTGCTCCTGTGATGCACGTGCATGGTTATCACAAAATTCTTAATACCTACAGAGTTTTTCATTTCTATTACCTTTTTAGCAGTTACCATACAAAAAAAGAATGATTTATTGTCTTTTCATTTTATTTAAACCAAAACAACAAGCCGATGATGGTCAACTCAACTACAAGAAGTAAACCAAATATGTGCCCGGTATGTTGGGTTGGATCTTTTTTGTTTGTCTGTTTTTGCACCAAACTAAAAGAAAATGTTTTCTGGAGAATTGAAAAGGAGCACAATGAGAGAAAAGCTGGATATATATACTCTCGCAATCACTTACACATCGTCTATACACCTTTATCCTGTATACAGGGTCACAGGGACCTGGAGCCTATCCCAGGAGACTTGGGGCACAAGGCGGGGTACATCCTGAATGGAGTGCCAATCCATCGCAGGGCACACACACACACACACACACACAGGCTCATTCACACACTACGGGCAATTTGGGAACGCCGGTTAGCCTAATCTGCATGTCTTTAGACTGTGGGAGGAAACCAGAGTACCTAGAGGAAACCCTCCATGCCCACAGACCTGAGGCAGGAATCGACCCTGGACCCTGCAGGTGCAAGGCGACTGTGCTAAGCACTAAAGCCACTGTGCCGTCTTGGATATACAAATTATGTTTTAATTCTCTAATTTAATCTATGTTGATTTTTGTGATCTGTTCACACTTGGAAGTTTTTGCTTAACTTTTTTTCCCAGTTATTTCTGACCAATAAATCTGAGACTTCTATGAGTACATTTTTAAACCTACATACCCTGCAGATCTTGGCAACCTGATGAAATGGTGTAAAGGCATCTTTAGATTTGATCTGGACTCAAGAGCCCCTCACCTGGAGTTTGGCTTGAACACAATCGGCAAACACACATTCAAATAAGGAGAACTAACCATATTTCCATATGTGTAAAAATATCTGAGGAGTTCTTCAAGAGAATCCAGAGAGCAAATGCTGTGCATCTCAACATCTTGGAAGTGCCATTTAAAAAAGATCTTTCAGTCTTTTTTTTTCTTTTTTTTTTTTTAAGTGTCTTGCATTGTCATTGATCATGCAGGCTAAACAGATTTGGAGCAGATGTTGGAGGCAGCATGTTCTTCTGTGAGCCCAAGTCATTCCCTTTTACTGTTGAATATGTTTTAGAGACAGATGTTACCTGTAAAGATTTGCGCAATCAGAAAACAAACTAGCAAAGAACAGAATGCAGAATGTTTGATAAATATAACAGTAAATAGAATAAGAATAATTACATAGTATGAGATTTGTGTGTGTGTGTGTGTGTGTGTGTGTGTGTGTGTGGTGTGATCTGCTCTGTATAAGATATCAATGGTCTGATCTTCTGTATATACAGTGGGGTAAAAAAGTATTTAGTCAGCCACCAATTGGTCCACTTAAAAAGATGAGAGAGGCCTGTAATTTTCATCATAGATTTACCTCAATTATCAGAGACAAAATAAGAAAAAAAAATCCAGAAAATCACATTGTAGGACTTTTAAAGAATTTATTTGCAAATTATGGTGAAAAATAAGTATTTGGTCAATAACAAAATTTCATCTCAATACTTTGT
>JAOVVB010000026.1:25086339-25108839 GCA_028570985.1 Heterobranchus longifilis
GTCCCAGGAAATGTGGTGAATTTTGCAGCATGTTTTATATATATATATATATATATATATATATATATATATACTGTGTGTGACTATATAGATATAGATATAGATATATAGATACATACCTATAGACACTGCATGTATATGCAAAAGAAATATCTATAAGCCAGAGAGATTTAATAAGCAAATATGGTCTTGTATGGGCTATAAAGTAAAAAAGTTTGTTTAAAGAAAAATAGAATGAAAACCCCACCTTGACAACTTAGCAGACTGTTGAGCTTATCTGTGGATCTACTATGCTTTGAGATTGAGTGGTACAGGAAGCAATCTTGGAAGCAAATCAATGTGACGCACTCAGTCATGAATCCAAAACCACCCGGCTTCTACAAAAGCACAATGATCCAAAGCATAATTTACAGTATAACCCAGCATGAACTACTTAAAGATATGCTTTTCAAATGGTCTTCACACATTTATTTATTCTAACTAAGAATAAACTCCTAGCTTGCCATTAAAAGCGTTCATCAAATAACACAATTAAATGTAAATATAATGAAGAAAAATGAAATTTAAGTAGCTATGTATTCAGGGTTTGTAGAAAGGGTTATGCTGCAGAGGTTGTTTTTACATTCTTTTCATTCACACTCTGATGCTAATATGAACCTTTGTTGAGGTGCCAAAATTTTTGCACACAACTGTATGTAGGTTACCAGAAATAGATACTTTTTTTTTTGTAAACATGTACTGTACATTAGTAAAATTCCTTTTTTGTTGTTGTTGTTTTTGTTCTGTATTGTCCATTTTGGGATCCTATCATCTATTTTTTTCCCTTTTTTTAAAGAAAAAAAAAAATTTCTTAAATCCTGTAAAACCCAAACACCTTTGACACACGCACAAGCCCGTTGTTTGGCTCCTGAGGCACTAACTTCAGCCAGCATTGCATTGTGGGACACAGCAACCCTGAACCCTGCAGATGTTTAGCCAGAAAGCACCAGATGTCAGATTAACACCCAATTACCACCAATTAACAGCAGGGGCAGAAAAAAAATACACAAATTAAATTTAAAAATATAGGCATGTTCTATTATCATAACATAACCCGTTTTATCCATCCGATTCTTCGTTCCCTGTTTCCTTACAATTCGCTTACCTTGTGTGTCCCACCCTATTTTTCCCAACCCCATGCCCCCCAAACCCTGTTTCTCTCTAGACGTTATTCTCCCGTCGCCTCCTCCTGGATTTCCGGCAGGTTCTTCTTCTCCTTGCGCAGTGTTTCGGTGAGAGGCCGAGCAGAACTGGGTGACTCCAAGTTCTTCGGCTCGTTCGTGTGATAGCTGCCTTTATATCTGTACAAGTAAATGTACATGCCGTACAGCATGAGGAAGAGCAGCATCAGAGACACGGTGACGATCACTGTGGAGACACAAACATAAATTATTTAAACAGTTACGATTTCTATAGTTAAAAAATTTATAGGAACTTGTATACCAGACCTTTCAGATATTCTAAGACTAATAATAGACTGAAAAAAATCATGATACGATATGGTGTCTTTCTCTTTGGGGAGGCCTTTATTTAACATTTATGTAAGGAGTCTCCAGGATCAGTAAATTTCCCACCTCAGGCAATGCTTGGTGAGGCAGGCAGCAATCCGAATGTGGTTGACGTGTACAAAAATACCAGGTTGTTGATTTGGGGGTCTTAGGATCAGGGTTTGAGTCCCGCCATAGGTGGGTTGCCACACTCAATACTACCCAGCCACTGCATGCAGTGCTAATCCCAGTTTCAGTTGAGAGGGTTAGAGGCCCCCAAGTAGTAAAGTACATGCCGTACATTACTACTGGAAGGGAGATGATTGCCCTATCATCCTGAGATTGCGAGTTCGATTCCCCGGTAGCCTCCCACAGACGGGGAGGCTTATAGAGAGCTGATAGCTTGTCAGAGGGGTGGGGTGGCCACTTGATGCTTTCACATCAATCTAAGCCAATCATGGTGGTCTTTGAGCTCGTGTAAGCAAAGGAGCAGATAGTGCTGTCCTCCGAGTGTGTTACGCTGCTCCCAATGTTGCATGAGTGAGCAGTTCGAAAAGATGCGATCGGCTAGCGCCACGTGGTTCGAAGGAAACATGTGATAGTCTTCGGCCCTCCTTGACTGGTAGTAGTAGCCTTGATGGGGGAATTCACTAATGGCAAAAATCTGGAAAAACATCCCAAAAAGATCATTTAAAAAAATGAGAGGGCTTGGTCAGGAAGGGCGTCCGGCAAAAAAAAAACCTGCGCCACATTTGTGTGCGGATCAGATAGTCCGCTGTGGCGATCCATTGTCACAGGTACAAAAGTAACACAACAAACTAAAATAAAATAATACAATAAATATAATATTTTTACTAAATATATAAAAATACTAAACTAATATTAGATATTAGGACTATTTTTATTACTTGTAAAGGAATCCTTTGCATTAAAAGACTGCTTAGGGTTTGGACCCTGTGGACATCACCAAATGCTCCTTTTCCTCCCTTGAGCTGCTTTGCCTTTGCTTTACTGCAGCTGCCTTCGGTTTCTGCTTGTTTAAGTTCTTTTTGCCTTTAGTTTTGTCTTAAATACGTTAAAACAGCTCAGTTCAGTTGAGGTCATTTAAAAACATTCTATGTTGTTGCTTTTTCTTTTGAAGAATTTGGGTTTCTTTCACATGACGTTCTAAAGTGTCCTTAGGGTCATTATTCAACTCTACTCTGAAGCAGTGTGCTGTACGTTTTGCAGCATTTGAATGAATTTGAGCAGGAAGTCGAGCTCTATACACTTCAGAATTGATTCTGCTTCTTTTAGCCGCAGTCACATCATCAATAACCTCCAGTGAGCCAGTAATATTGGCAGACATACATGCTTATGCTGCATCAACTAGGTTTGACGATGATGATTATGATAATGATGAAGAAGTGATGTGCTTTGAAACATGAGCCCTTCCTATCCTTCGCATATCTTTCTCTTCCAGTCATTCTGGTACAAGTTATCTAACAGTATATCAGGAATGATCAGGCATTTTGAGGTATTTCAATAAACTATAGTCTGTCAATCTGTTCTTGATTGGTTCCAAATGCATCCAGTTTGCATCTTGAGTAACCTTCTGTATTTACAGGTGCATCTCGAGCAACTAGAATCAAGCCTTTGTCAAAAATCAAGTATCTCAAAAGATTAAAATATTTAATTTTGAGTTTGAGTAAACAACTATTCATACAGTATAAATTCCATGTATGTCTCAGTCTAGTTCGGTACACAATCATGGAGAAGACTGATGACTTGACACTTGTCCACAAGATGATCATCGACACCCTCCACAAGGAGAATAAGCCACAGAAGATAATCGCTAAAAGGTGTGGCTGCTCGCAGAGTGCTGTATCAAAGCCTTTTCATGGAAATGTTGATTAGAAACCAAAAGTGTGGTATGAAAAGGTGCACAAGCAACAGGAATGACCGCAGCCTTAAGAAGATTGTCAAGCAAAGCCGATTCAAGAACTTGGGAGAGCTTCATAAGGAGTAGAGCGAGGCTGGAGTCAGTGCATTAAGAGCCACCACAAATGCATCTTAAGGAAATGGGCTAAAACTGTTGCATTTCTGGTATGAAGCCATTCTTGAACCAGAGACAACCTCAGAAGAAAAACTGGACCATTGCTCAGTGTTCCAAAGTCCGCTTTTTAGAAGAAAACTCATTTTTGCATTTCATTTGGAAATTCCCAGAGTCCGGAGGAAGAGTGAAGAGGCACAGAATTCTTCACCTGCATAAACACCTACAGTATTTGGTCTGCATATGCAAGTTCACCTTAACCACTACCAAATGCAACACTTGGAATCAACTCCAGACCTTTAGTCTCGTTAATTTGTCATGAAATATCTAAGAAACAGGCCACCACTGGCCATCAAGCTGATTATCAGTCAGTTGTCCAATTACTATTAACACTGTAAAATTTAGGGGACTGTACATCCTAAACGGTTTCTTTCTCATTACTGACATCTTTGCAATTTCAGGAAATGAGAGATCAGAGAAGAATAAAAAACAAGAATGAGAGAGAAAAAGACCAAGCAGATTTTTTAACAGATAGTATGACTGGGTGAATTAGGAACATATGTATCAAGTCCTATATCAAGAAGGGCAGAGACATTTCATCAACCATACTGTACATATATTGTAGTATATTATATGAATAAACAGTAAACATTCTGGAACTTGAGAACACTTACACGTCATCCAGGGTGGAGTCACGTCATCATGAATATAATAGAAAACTGAAAGAAAACAAAAAGAAAGATATATATGTATTCATATTCTGCTTACTTAGCAATTGTGATTCTTGTGGAAATTTGCTGAAAACAAAAAGTACATTTAAATCGTAAAAATTCACAAAAAGCAAAAAAAAAAATTCAAATGGATGTTCATTATGTATAGTGAATACAGTATGTATAATCTTACACAATCCAGTGAACCAGGGGTCGTCCTCCCAAGGAACGTAGCCTAAGACAGGAGGGAACGCACCACAGTTCGACTCCACCACATAGCCCTGGGTGGTGATGGGTGGGTTGGTGACGTTGGGTCGGAAGTACGCCTTAAGTGGTGCAAAGATGTTATAGCGGACCCCCGATATGCATCCTACCAAACCCGGACTGTTGTGTCTCTGAATGTCATAGTCGATATCGCCAACCTCTGAGAAGAATCAGCAGAAAGAATCATCATTAGGAGTGTAAATCATCCCACACATTTTAATGAAACACAATCAGTTAATTGTGAGTCAACAGAAAAAGGCTTTAAAGCAGCAATATGCAAATGTTTAACTAGTATAGTATGTGCCTTTGCACTGAAAATTGAGCATTTTCAATGCATCTCGCTTTTTACAATTTATGTGGACACCCAACCCTTAACCACAACTTTGACGGAGACGAGACACACTGTGAGGTTTATAATATGAAAAAAAAAAAATTATGAGTATAATTATAATGATATAAAAATGCATATCTGTAGGGGGCTCATATCCAAGAGTACTAAACATAGCACAGATTCACAGCTCTTAATCTTCATCTCTTATTCTTTTTCTTTCAGCCACTACCGAGGGGGTGTTCATCTTCATGGCAGGTGATCTGTTTGGGGGGAGGGGGTGTGTTTGCTGGTTTAAAAAATTTATCAACACCTTCAGATAAAAGCAAATTCCAGAATGCAGAGTTGCTCTGGTGTACTAAGAGATAATTATTCTAAGAGTTCTCTCACTTTCCATATTGCACCTATAATGATTAAATGTGTTAGTGCCTTTAAAGAACACAATATGACAAGCAATCGTTATCTTACCCATAACACGTCCAAGAAATATACTCTTCGGTGAGTCAAATCTGGGAATCTCCCCGAGAGTTAATCTCTCCACCCATGGCTCCATGTAATCCACCTGAAAGACACCTACATTTTATCATACACATATACGGACACTACAGACTTACTTTAAACTGACAAAAAAAAATTTATATTTGCGATGCACTATAAATCATACCTGGGTCCATACGGTGTAGTTGTGCCTGGTGATGTTGACAAAGTGAGGGAAGCCGTCAGCCAGGTTTCTGGTGGTCAGCTGAAATTTGTGCGTTAACAAACCCAGACGATACCTCAGCGAGAGGGTACCTGGACAGGAAATTACATTATCAATAGACATTATTTTTTACCCATCAAAATGATAATTGGTTAAATGATTTTAAGAGCTTGTTGGATGGTGTGATTTCAAGCCCAAATTAGTTCTGTCCATCCATCCATCTAGCAACCTCTGTAGTCCAACTCGTGACCGTGGAGGCCAATGGTGACTATTGAATTTACTTCCATTTTACAACCGTGGTGGGACGCACCATGCATTCACACATTACAGGCAATTTGGAAACAACAATTAGCTTAATATACCCGGAGTACCCTGAGGACCTGAAGGAAACCTCCAACCAGAGGGAGAACATGCATGGACACAAACCCCGAAACAGGAATCAAACCCAGACCCTGAAGGTGTAGTCCTGTCCGTCAATATTATTTTGGTCATTGTTTTTGGAATTTGGATAGGAGAGTGTGTACCATCTTTTTTGAGCAGTACAGCGATGTAGTCTTTGTGGAAGGAGCTGATGTAGAGCAGCACGGCCGGAGTCTGCTGAGTGCTGAAGCTGAACTCAATGTCATCTGTGGTGGTGTTGTAGCCCAGCGTGAAGTTGTGCCAGTGCGGCTCAATCCAGTAGTTTGCCCACCAGGCATCCTCAGAAATGGGCTCTGTACGGATGTCATAGCGCAGCCAAGCGCCCACGTCAAAGAATGCTCCTATATCTGAGACCAGACAAGAGTTATACAAGTGAGTTTGTTCTTAGATGGGGTCCTCTATGATGACAAGCTGTGGAAAAAAGTGAAGGACTCACCTAATTGGCAGTAGTATCCATCGAAGGCTGTGTTGTTGCAGTCGCAGAAGTACGAGGCGTAGCCGTCGATGCACTGCCCTCCGTTTCTGCAGGGGATGGAGGCATTAAGACACGCTCCAGTGCAGTTCCGCCGAATTCCAGTTCGCTCGTCTACCTTCCCCTCCAGATCCACGGGGACACCGTTCATTCTCAGGCCACGCATGCAACCCAAGAAGGGCCTGAGAGTGTGATTTGCAGCACCTGCAAACATTGCATAAATCAAAATAAGTCTTCGGGGACTAAATGCCTGGAAACCATTTGAAATATCCTGACCACCTCTGCAGTTCTGCATGTTACTGCATTTCATGTTTTTTATTCACTGTTTAGATTACAGTTCACTCTGGAATGGAATCTTCTGCATAAACCGCATCACAGTGGGCGAACTAAAGCTTTTCTAAATGTACCTCTGTTAAACTAAATAACGTGCATTCGTACCTACGAGCAGGGGTTGAGTGAACTGCATGGAGATGTAGGTTTGGCCAGGGAACTTGTGAATAGCCGGAGGATAGAAGTCCACTTTGAGCCGTGCCATTTTGACATTAATCTCAGCCTCCACGTAGTGCCACTCATTATCGTTGAGAGGTTTGGTGGTGCGCAGGGTCACATTCCTAATCCCGTCACCTACCATGAAGATGAACACCACCTCGGTAGTGGCTGAAAGAAAAGGAATAAGAGATAAAGATTAAGAGCTGTGAATCTGTGCTCTTGGATATGAACCCCCTACAGATATGCATTTTATATCATTATAATTATTTTCATAATTAGTTTTAATTGTTTTTCATATTTGAAACCTCACAGTTTAGCTCAATCCTGATGAAGTTGCGCAAATGGTCATCAGAGTTTTCCAGGAAAACCCCGTTGGTGCGATAGGTCCTAAAGTGGAAGGTGATGTCAGCACTGGTGCCAGGTTTAAAGGTGGGGAATGTCATATAAGTGGGCTTGGTAATGGCTACCGTATTCCAGATGCTCCCTGTAAGAGCAAGACACGAGCACTAAATAGTCTTCTGAAATTCCAGCAAAGCCATTTGAAATAATCTGGTAAGCGACATAAAATATAATTATACACCACTTGTTACTCACTGTCTCCAGAACAACGCAGTGGTCCGAGGCTGTACTGAGCCTCTGAGCCGGGGCGGATTGTGTCCCCGACTACAACTCTCCTGACAGGCAGATGGTCCCGGAACATCAAGTACCCCTTATCTGCATACCTGTTTAACAAACAAACCGGGTAATTAGCATGTGTGATGACCAACAAGCCCTTGCAAATATACAAATATACAAACATTTCCAAAATATGGCTATTATTGGTATTGTTCCAAGTTATTGTTCCAACACGGATCCATCATTCTGGCATGCCTGAATTTCTCCCTGTGTCACTTCATTTCCAAACTTGCTGTTTCAGCTGTCGCTTTAAAAGAACTGCCCCTGTATGTCTCTTTGTGGAGGTGTATTTTACTAGCCAATTAGAACATAGTGACCAGAAAAATGTCCCCCTTTATTTATGTATTTCCCCCAAAACAAGGGGGGTAAAAGGTTTTGTTTAGCAAATGATCTATTGTGTGCATATAAGAGTGTCAATATGATGACAGTGCCTGGTGGCTTAGTGGTTAACACTGTCGTTTGATTCCCACCTCGGAGGCTGTGTATGATTTGTTCATGCATGTTCTCCCCATGCTTGGTAGGTTTCCTCCGAGTACTATGGTTTCCTTCCACAGTCCAAAGACATGCAGATTAGGCTAATTGGTGTTCCCAAATTGCCTGTACTGTGTGACTGATCGTGTGTATGTGTGTGTGCCCTGCGGTGGATTGGCAACCTGTCCAGGCTATATCCTACCTTGTGCGGTATATAGGTTTAAGCCCAGCTAAGAGCTTAACAAGGCTTATTTAGGTATTAGCAGTTAGCCATTAATGGCTAATGTGTAACCTAGCCTTTCTTAGCTGACTAATCTTGCCTTTTGTAGCCCTTAATAATGCTGCCCAGAGGGATGGCAGAGCTGGGTGGAGCTGATCAGAGTCTTGATAAATGAGGTCACATGAGGGGGGAAATCTATTTGGCTTGTTTAAGACCCAACCAGAAGAAAAATGGAAAAAGGAAAAGCAGCACACACATACTGGGGGTCCATCTGCATATCTAAAATTGACAACAACAAAAACAACAATTTTTTTACATTAGCTTCCCTTAAATGGTGTGTAATCATAGTGCTTTCCTTACTCTTCATCATGCATTTTTTGCTAATGTATGATGATTTTTCTGTACTATTACACTCACTTACTCATTCATATCATCATTCATGCCTCTACCTCTTTCTGTCTCTCACCATTGGCGATAATCCGCATCACAGTTGCACCAGAACTTGGAGTCGGTGCAGGTTTGATTAATGGCACAGCCGCATTTCCCACTCTCTGCGAAAGACCCGCCCCAGTATTCATGACTCTGGTTATGCCGACCAATCCAAAAAGTGTAAGGCCTTCCATCTGAAACAGGACACGGGATGTTAGGAAGCAGAGTGGTACTAATGGAGCAGTATTTTATCTGCCCCATATGTTAAAATTCTTATCTAATTTGCTTTCTTAAAATAACGTCAGCCGTTTTCACAATGTTGAATTAAGAGACTACAGTACACAGATAGCGTGTCATAGTATAATTTTGAACGACTATTACTAACTACAGCACAAATGTGTTTGGTCAGTTACTATCACATTAGGAACATCAAACTTGTTCCTTGCAACAGTTAGAGAAATGTAATGCTTTTAAATAAATACTTGCTTTGTTGATGTATACATTCATATACTTACATGGAGTGTTTAGAAGGCGGGACTTGTAACAAGAAAGCTCGATCCACTGTTCGCAATATAGTGACGTGTTGGCTAAAGCAGTGACCTCATCCCATGAGGCGTTCACGTACTGGACATCCCCTATATAAGGCCGTTCCAAGCTGGAGCCGGTCACTTTGGTTCTCTCCAGACGGTTGTGCTCGATAATCGTCCAGGCTTTATTTACTGACGAACGAAAGCGGAATTAATGAGTGAAGGAATGTCTTTCAGAAAGAATCCACATATTGCATATAGATATTAAATAAAGATAAGTCTGCTGAGACTTTTTTCATAAAGACATTTTAATAATGGGACCCACATTAAAATATGAAATAGTGCATGAAATGAAACAGATAAGCGTTTGAAAAATGACTAAGCATGACTCCTTTGAATTGCGTGAGCAAACCGACACGTGTTTAGTCTTCGAGCACTTGATTAGCTCATTACACAGCCTTCCATAGAAAATGGGTTTGCTTAATTGCTTGAACTGTCTCATTTAGCTAACAATAGCATCGCAAAATACACTTCACACGTGAAATAGGCTGAGTGCACGGACATCTTTAGAACATTTAAGTGTGAATAAATTTTTATGCAAAGTGGATATTAAATCAATTAGTATTGGTTTTTGAAAGTGTACATTTAAGCTAAACATGTAGTCCATAAGGTATCTCAGATGTTCTGGAAAGTACTTTATTCAGCTTAATCCTTGACTTTAACTCATGACATCTAATGAACATTCTGCTGCAGTCATGTGACAATCTGTGAATTTGTATACCCGTGACATCATTCCTTAATGGTGGTGTGCCGGAGTAGCGGCAAGTGACAAAAACGTCTTACAATTGCCTAATCAAAGGTTTGCCACACAGACTACCCGATCTGCACACAACTTGGCACAGGTTTTATGCCAAATGTCCTTCCTAACACAAGTTTTTTTAATCGGGCTTGGGGACCGGCACTGCATGCAGGGGCTGGGTAGTATGGGGTGTCTCAACCCACCGACAGCAGGGCTCAAACCCAGATCCTCAAATCAACACCCTAGAGCCTGAGCCGCCGGAGCGACCACACTCTGTATAGCAAAATTGAGAGAACTTGCTCATTTTAAAAGGTTGGTTTTGTTGCTTAAAGTGTGTTACATCCTATTTAACAATTCTGATGATTTAATAACATCTCATGTTTTATATTCTGGATGCATTTCCTGAACAAACTGATATAAAACAACTCTAAAATTGTCAGAAGAAAATGTCCTGTGACGTCTTTCAAAATGGGTTCCATGTGGTCTATTTGGTCTGTGTCATATGGCCCATAATGTACATTAAGGAAGAAATAGGTCTGGGCTCATATAGGTTAATAATAGAAAAAGAACCTACTAAATGTATTTATGGCATCAACTATTAAAACGATATTACATTTTTTAATCTTTAAAATGAACAACAAATATTAACTAGGTTCTCGGTGCAAGGTTCTTCGACGGTATAATGTTGCACCACATGTAATGAGAATATTCAGTATAATAACTATAAAGATACACATATGTGGGATTTAGTTTAACTTTGCCTTGAACGACTTAAATAAAAAAAAAAGAATTAAAAAATGGGAATCCGATCTATTGTAATGCAAGTGATCTGATCCTAATGCTACTCAGTGGTCCACCCATCCTAAATTAAGACTACCTGCATCTCAGTTCTGACCCTTGTGTATTATTCATTCATCCATTTATCTTCAGCAACTGCTTTCTCCTTTACAAGGCCATGATGGATCTGGAGCCAATCCCAGAAACTCTGGCTTGAGCATGGTCCATCATAAAATACCTCACACACTCATTCACAACTAGAGTAAGTCATTTAGATTGGCACATTTGTAGAAGGAAACCCAAAGGAAACCCACTGGAGAAACTTGGCTTAGGCTGTAACCATAGTGCAGAATCAACTTCAATCAATTGGACCCAACAGCTGTGCTGCACATCAAGCTCTTAAAGCCAGTATTGCATTGTTCATTCTGTACACTTCATAGTCCAGTATTGTCCAGTTGATCTGACTCGATGTGACTAGTCTTATGCTCTACTTGTTGGTATGCTAAATACTTCAAGGTTTGTCACTTTTTAGCAACTAAATGAAATGCCTCTGACAGCATGATAAACGAAAAGTGGTCTTACACTTCATCTTGCAGTAAACGGTGAAAGGTTTGAGTGGGCCGCTCAGGTCCGGGTCTATGGTGTAGTTGCCTGACCAGTACTTTCCGTTCAGTCTGTATGCCTCACACGACTCCCTATAGACGGCTGAGAACAATAGGACATCATGAGGACAGACAAACGGAATACGAGAGCATTTGCATGTTTTGACTGTAACACTCACAGTTATGGCACACCTCCCCTTTGTAGCCGGTGTTGTTGCAAACACACAGGAAGTCATTCCAGGACTGGATACACCTGCCCTCATGTTCACATGGGTTTGGAGAGCACCTGTGAAGCACAAACTCGTAAAAATCAACCACTTCGGCCCGGCTGACATGGCAGCGCGCTCGGGACAGAACGGAAAGTCAATGATTTATATCCGGAGCTGTGTACCGAGGCTATATTTGCACATCGATGCTTTTAAGCAGCATGAAAACTGATATACAGTCCTTCGTAAGCCAGACCTGAGTAAGCCATGGTTCTCAGGTGAACAGAGGATGGTGGACAGTTTTCTTTTATTACTATGAAGCACAACAATAATTACTGATTTATCTTTGTAACCTTTAAGAAAAAAAATTATAATAAGAGACCACTGTAATTTCCTCCAGAAAAATTTCTGGAATATCATCGAGAGAAAGATGGATGGTCACAAACCATCGCGCAAAGCTGAGCTGTTTGCTTTTTTGCAAAATGAGTGATATAAAATTACCCAACAGCAAAAAAACTGGTGGAGAGCCAAAACACATGAAAGCTATAATTACAAATTGGGGTTTGTCCACCAAACACTGATTTCTTACTGTTATTTAGCCAAAGCATTAACATCATTTATTTACAATTTGTTTGCGTTTTTTTTTTTTTTTTTTACTTATTAAAGCTCTGCAAATACTGGATGATCTTAGTTTGAGGTGTTGTGATGATGTCATTTCCTTTAAATATGCACTCTAAATAACAATAGTTTTATATTTTGAATTTAGGAGAAATATTGTCAGCAGTTTACAAAAAAAAAAGAAAACTGTTCATCTCACCAATACATGCACCTGTAAGGAAAAAAAAAATTAATAATTTTTACTAATTATGCTGTATACTTTATATATCCAGGTGATTAATATGGATATAAAGTGAGTTAATGAGGTGAGGATTACTTATATACTGTGCATTGTTGAATTTTCACAATCAGTACCACCACCACCACGTCAGTGACACTGTTATGCTGAGAATGTGCCTCTAGAGATGTTCAGGAATGAGTCAGCTCAATTAGGCATGTTTAAATCAGCTGTGGTATGTGTGTGTGTGTGTGTGTGGATGTAGGCAAATGCTTTCCTTCTTGCAGTGGCATTTAATCAAGCTGCTTTCATGAAAACCGTCTTTTAACGTCTGCATGAACGGGTGGTCATGTGCGTGTGTGTGTGTGTGTGTGTGTGTGTGTCAGGATCGCAGCTGTTTGAATCACGCAGCGTAAAAGGATGGATCTGCTACACTGCTGCTTGCTGAAGACATCTTGTATGTATTCAGTGTATCATTAGAAATAATTGTCCATATAAATAGCTCCATGAAGGAGACACACAGCAGCACAATACCATCAATAATATGCAGGGATGAAAACATTCAGTGTAATGTTTGGTTCACTAGAATATGTTCAATCATGACTTAAAGAAGAAAAAGAATTACAGGGTCAAATTATTATTTAAGAAAAAAAAAAACAACGATTTGCATTTTGGAAGCCAAATTATTCAACTGAAGTCAGATGAGCCTATTGGAGAGCCAGATGATCTGACTCACCAAACAGTCAGAATGACCCTGTCTAAGAACAGTACATATGAGTAATTTTATAGCTTATATAGTGTACATACTGTACAGAGTAAACAGAATTGATATAGTGACTTTTCCACCGGATTTAAGCAAATCAAGCAAATATGTAAGAGCCTTTGATTGCATAACTAGTGCAATGATTAATATGTTCCAGCTGGCAATAAACCTTTAATCAGAACTGATGCATTAAGTAGGTTCTCATTTCTTAGACAATTTTGTCAGAAGACATACCTAGCCTGTGGTCATGGAAAAGATGTTACTGTTTTAAAAGGGACAATTTTTCTTCTGCTGAATAAAGCGAAGAAACCAACTTAGAGTACTTTTAGCTGAAATTACTGGAATTGAGTTAAGAACTGTCCAACGCATTATTAAAACATAGAAGGATAATGCTGAACCAGCGACTTCATGTGCGGTCAGAAAAGAATCATGAATGAACATCATCATCAGAGATCACTTAAACGCTTGGTGAAGTTGCCTAATAAAGAAAAAATGCACAGTATAAATGAGAGCTATGTTTAATAGTGAAAGTGAGAGCATTTCCACACAATGTGATGAGAACTCATAGGATTGGGACTAAACTGCTGTGTGTTCATAAGAAAGCCATTTGTTAGTGAGACTCATCAGAACAAAAAAACATTGGTTTGCTAGGGAGCATAAAGACTGGACTTTGGAGCGATGGAAAAGGGTCATATAACCTGATGAGTCCAGATAGACCCTATTCCAGAGCAATGTATGTGTCAGGGTAAGAAGGGAAGCACATGAAGCGATGCATCCATCATGCCCCGTGGTCAATGTACAGTACAAGCCTCTGGAGACAGCGATATGATCTGGGGTTGCTTCAGGTGCTCAGGTATAGGCTCAACAACATTAGGTGGCAAAAAATAAAGTCAGCCGACGACCTGAATGTACTGAATTTCTACTAATTTCACTTATCTCTTCTGCCAAGTCATCAACCTGTGTATTAGATCCTATACCGACATTTTCTCAAACAAATGGTACCAGCAATAACGAAACCCCTGTTAAAAATAATTAACTCTTTACTCCGAAAAAAAAAAAAAAAGGCTTGTGTTACTTGATCTTAGTGCAGCTTTTGACAACATTGATCATAATATTCATCTTCATACTGTAGGTTTGAAACTGTAGTAGGAAGGGAACAGCCCTTTCCTGGCTTAGATTTGACTATTGTTTACCTATTTGACTCATCATTATCTGTTTTTAGATTTAAATAGGAACTATTCTGTTCTCAATGGGAGTTTGTTGTTCCACAGGGTTCAGTTTTAGGTCCACTGCTATTTTCTTTTTACCTGCTTCCTCTAGTCCACATAATTAGTAAGCATGGTATTCATTTTTTTTTTTGTTATGCTGTTGACGCACAATTCATAAATATGCGTATGTCTCAGCAAAGCCAGATAACAAAAGCCAACTTAAAAAAGTTGAGCAATGTGTCAGTGGCATAAGAGACTGGATGTTTGTTAACTTCCTTCTAATTAATCCTGACAAAACAGAAGTTCTGGTACTTGGTCACCATGTAGCTAGAAGTAAGATTTCTGATCACACAGTATCTCCGGATGGCCTTTCTGTTCCATCAAGTGCAAGAGTAAAAGACCTCAGTGTGATTATAGACTCCAATCTGTCATTTGAAGCTCATGTAGATAATATTGCCAGGATAGCATTCTTGCATCACAGAAATATTGTCTAGATAAGGAATATATTGTCACTAAACAATGCAGAAAAATTAGTTCATGATTTCATCACCTCTAGATTGGATTATTGTAATGCCATACTGTCTGGACGTTTAGCTAAGTGCATAAACAACCTCCAGTTAGTCCAGTCACAGCAGCGAGAGACCTCACTAGAACCAGAAGATATAAGCACATTACCCCTATCTTATCCACACTGCATTAGTTCCCAGTGAAATTTCACATCGATTTTAAAACACTACCTTTGACCTATAAAGCATTAAATGATCTCACTCCGCAGAATCTGAGTGAACTGCTAGGATGCAGGCTGCTTGTTAGCATTGTGTATTACGAAAACCACCGCAGGGGGCAGAGCTTTTTCTAACAAAGCCCAAGGTTATGTAATAGCCTTCCAATTAATATTCGGGACACTGACACAGACTCCGTGTTCAAGTCTAGGCTAAAAACCTACTTATTTAGGCATTTGCTCTGGGTAAAAAAGCAGATATGAGGGACTCATGGACGTAGAGTGTTATGGTGAACTGGTACTGTATGTTTCCAATAACAAACTGAACTCCATATTAACTTAAAGACATCAACAATTCTTGCTATCTGTTATCCGCCAAATAAGGATGGGATCCGTGTTGACTCTGGTTCCTAACAAGGTTTCTTTGTATTGCCATCTCAAGGAAGCCAGAATATTTTCCTTGCCATCATCACCCTTGGCTTGCGCATCAGGGAAAATTTGATCATTTTGATTAAAACAAATTTTCTTACACATTTCATACAAATTTCTTCATTTTCTTTTGTCATGGCACAGGTATATTCCAGGATTCAAAATGTGAAATGAATTGGTCACCCTTATCCCTATTGAAAATATTGGGATGAGTTGATAAAGCTGCTTGGCTCTCCCGTCATCAGTACGATAAAAAGATCTCAGCAAAAAAATTAGGCAACTACCAGATGGAAATAAATGTTATGAAGTTGGACGAGGTCGTTGAAACAATGCCATGATGAATATAGACCGTAATCAAAGCTAAAGGTGGTCCAATGAAATATTAATGTCTGCCACTTTTTTTTTTTTTGGCAGGGTAGTGTATGTTTTATCACATGCATTCTCACATGACTTTTTTTTTCTGGTATGAAAAACATTAAGTACAATCCCTAGTGTGTGGCAAACATCTACAAGATGGTTACTTTCTCTTAGATGCCATTTAGTCACACACATAATATCAGGAACAGACTTGGAGCTTTTTAGTGTTTACACAGAATATAAATGTGTTTTGTCCTAAAGGTGTTGCTTCTGAGTGATGGATGCTATTACTTTCATTATTATTGCTCTCTGAAGTGAACCAGCACCTCTGCCAGCAGCTTTCAGAAACACATAGCTGAAAGTACATTGTTCAGATACTTCTTCGTCTGCATATATTTTACTGTCAATTTTGTTTAAAAAATATCCCACCAGGAAGGGATTGTGCACACACACAAACCTGTCAGTGATAGCGCATGTCCCCAGAAGTAGTTCCGTGTATCGGCCCCATTTCCTCTGCAGCATCACGTCTATGTCCACAGGCTCATCATCGACGAAGATCTGCTGCATGCACCCGTGAAAGCGTGCCAGCTTGGTCACACATCGTGCCGTATTGTTGGTCTTAGGACAGCCTGAGCCAAAATCAAGACCAGTCATTTGACTTATACGCTGCTCATTAAAATACATATATATTACTGTCATGACTTACCACCAAAGAAGTAGGTGTTTCCAGTGCGGATCGCGAACGGGTTGGTGATCTTCAAAGGCGAGCTCTCATCCTCGTCAATGGTGACCGAGAGCAAGTTGTCTCTGGCGGCAAGATCCACTGTGTGCCAGAAGCCATCGTTTAAACGATATCCTAAGGAGAAACAACACTAAGTGAGACAGTGGAGTGATGGTTTATTAGTGGTTGGTGATGAACACACACATTTTATTTGATTTTAACTTTTTGAGATTTTTTTTCCCCTAAAAAACGTCCATCAAGGTTCTCTGTTAGGTCCAGACAATTCTTTAGACATATAGTTTGCAAGCATAACTTTGGTACCATAGTAATGCGAATCTTTCATTAATGGATCCTTTTTATCAAAATATTCTGATCAGCATTTGAGCCTAGAACTTTAAAACCAAAAAACTGCATTTAGGAACCTAGTTAGGAGCATCTCCAACAGCAAAAGAAAATGTAAAAAAATTAACCTGCTAACCTGAAGAGACACTTGCTAGCTGACTGCCTTACTGTCAATATCCTTACCAGGAAAAAATTGTAAAGTACATTACTCCAGTCTTATTCTATTTACAGTGTCTGGCAAGTAGTAGATAAACTTTAGTGTCTTGCTTTAATGCCCTAAATGGTTCAGCTTTGATATAAGTATATCCTGAGGCGGTATAACCCATCCTGAGTAGACCTGCTGTTAATCTTGGATAGCTTACAATTCAGCCAAAGAAATACCTTTTTTTATTACATTGCTTCTCAACCCCGAATGTTCTGTAGAGAAATTTAACCTCTAGGTGCGTTCTCAAGTCTTTTCTTTTAGTCCCACACAAACCACAAACACACAAACCCAAAAACCTCCAACAATTATAAAATATGCAACCTACTAAACTTTACACACTGACAAAAACAACTAGCATGATTTGTCTTATGAGTCTCCTCAGAGCCTTTAAATTATGACAGTTAATTGGAAATTGGGGCCTCACATGTTAGAACGATCAGTGGTCAAATGTGAATGTTACCTGCAGCAAAGCGGAGTCTCTTGTTCCCTGGCTGTGTGAGTGTGATGTTGACTTGCCCCTCACTCAATCCAAGCTCCAGAGAGCCCAGATCATCAGCAAACCTGGTGAACATTAACAATCCAGTGTAGTCCCAAGACCGGAACTTGAACTTTACCGCCAGTCGGCTCTTTCGAAAGAACCCAGGCACCTGGAGGTAGTTGTTGGGCCCCGCAAAGGACATGGGTCTCCAAAGGAGGTCACGGCATGTGTAATGCATCTTTTTCTATAAAGAAAGAAAAGGGTTAAAGACACGGCACATGTTTTAACAATTAGTCACTCCAGCACCAAGTTGCCACTGTTGGGCACGTTGAGCAAGGCCCTTAACCCTCAACTTCTGTTGGTCGCTCTGGATAAGATAGTCTTCTAAATGCCGTAAAAATCCATATCATGCCAGTTTGGGAGGATAAATTATCATCTAGCTCAATTGTATCATTAATGACCTTGAGATAACTACAGACTGGTATAGAATAGTACCTTTTTGGGAGAAAAGCGTACATCAGGATCTTGGTACTGGGTCTTGTAAATAACGTTGACTCCATTGATGAAGACGTTCTCCAAGCAGCCGCGGAAGTTGAATTTACCTGGGAGATGAGGTGAGTCTTTTTCGATCACACCGCCAACATATATCTGAAGACAAAATGGATAAAAAATGAGCCTAGTTCAAGTACTAGTGACACTTATTTGAACAAAAGGTTTTACGTGTCAGTGTTTAACCTGAAATTTCCACCTCACACCAGCAGAGGTCCCCATCATCAGGATACTAAACTACTTGTGATTCATCAGAATTTTCACTTAATACTTTTGGATTATTTGTTCATTCACTCCAAGGTTTCATAAACTCTTTGTCTACTTTGTGATCGTATTTCTGAACCTTTATATCTTGTGTCTGTTTTTTTCTGTTTTGTTTCCCTATTGATGTGGCTGTGAACTCACCTGCTTGTCCAGGTCCAGGTATTTAAACTCTCCATTGAGGATGACTGTCTCAGTCTGGCTGTCCAGGGTGAAGTTGAGCTCTCGGCCGTAGCGTTTTATGGTCACATAGTGCCAGTGCTGTGTGTCTAGAAGATTCCCCAGCCTCACTGTGGTCATGCCGTCCACTTTGTGCACTGTGCTGCCTCCTGTAAGAGCCGAAAGTGAAATCATTACAAAGGATTTTTTTGTCTTCATAAAACTCATATGCATATGCCTGTTGCCATAGATCTTTATCTACCCAGACTGATATGCAGGTAGAGTCGTCCAGTGTTCAGTTCAAGCATGACTGAATCTCCCTGGATGCCCTCGCTGTACAGTAGCACACCATCTTTCTCAAGCGTCTTAAAGTTCAAAGCATAGTGGTCTTGCAAGGTTCTTACACTCCCGCCAGGGAACGAGTATGCCACCATGTCGTCCCCCTCAAAATGCATCACGTATGAGTCTAGAAGCCAGAAAGGCAATCAGATAGAAGAAACTGTATCAAAAACTACATTGAATCACTGAATGTCATCTTTTGTTGGCATGTAGCCCCCATTACCATAAGGACAGCCATAGACCTCGAGCCGTACACCAATCTTTCCACCATTTTCTGTGTTCCAGCCCATAGGTAGGAGGCGAAGGTGTTTAGCGGTAAAAGCATAATGAAAGACATTTCTCTTCACCTGGTAGTAGTTCCAGTTCCCAGGCAATGTCTGAGAGAGAAAAAGGAAGGACTGCTTATTTCTTAAACAAACATATGGTTTACAACAAACCTATAATGTCTGAACAATGCAGTGAATTGTTGGTGATGCATTTGTATTTCATCAAATGCAAGACATCAAATGTAAAGGTGAAGAATAGTTTGTCTGCAAAAGAGATCTGGGTCCAAATGGACTGTATATTAAGACTTACAGTACTGTACCAGTTCCAAAGTTGGGACACACCAGTCAAAAGTTTGGATTTATTTTCTACCTTCTAGAACAATACTGGATTTTTCAAAACTATTAAATAACACATATGGCATTATGTAATTAAGTAACAACAATAGTCAGATAATATTATAAGACACAAAGGTCAGCTGTTCTGGAATACAGTAGCTCTTGCAAGAGCAGTATTGTCAAGTGCATTTGCAAAACCCTTCAAGCATTTATGGCAGACGTCCTTACAGAGAGCAACTTACATTTAACCTCAAGGGCCCACCCAACAGAGGCAACTTGGTGATGCTGGGGTTTGAACCTGGGACTTCCGTTCAGTAGACCAATGCCCTAGGCACTGAGCTACCCCTGCCCATGAAGAAGCTGGCTCTCATGAAGACCATCTCAGGAAAGCAAGTCCAAACTTTTCACTGGTAGTATACTCTAATCCTAACCCTTATCCTCTCAGTTCCAGCCTTTGAGGAAAGCAACTGAGGGCCCATGTAGAGGTCTCCACTGTAAATTCCAGTTTATATGGCCAAATGTTGACCAACACCTAGCCATCACACTCATATGTGTTTGTTAAACATCCCATTCCTGGTGTGTTCCTCTATTGGTGTTATAACCACCACTGTTCTGATAAGGCTTTCCAGAAAGCACAGATGTTAGGGAAGGAGGTCTGGGGTGAAGTTCCAGTTCATCCCAAAGGTGTTCAGTGGGGTTGAGTTTAGTTAGGGTTTTGTGCTCTCAAGTTTGTCCACTCCAAACGTAAACATCATGTCTTCATGGAGTTTGCTTTATGCATAGGAGCACTGTTATGCTGAAACAGTTTTATCCTAAGCCTCTTAGTTCAAGTGAAGGGAAACTGTTATATTTGGGTGTCAAATCACAATGCAAACTAATTATGGTATGTTAATTATAATCTTGAACATAATAGGGGAAAATCATTATCTTAACCTAAGGGTCCATTTGTAACAATTACAAAGGCACCACAACAAATTTTGTTAATTGCCTTGGGTCCAATCTTAAGAAAAGCCAAATGGCTATGAGCATAGTAGGAAGGAGGTTGGAAGGAAAACCTTCAGGCCACTGCACCTTATAATTCCCATTTAAGATGACAAAAGGCTCCAACTCTGTTACACACAAAAAAATGAACATTAACAAATTTTGACTTACCATGTTTCCTCCTTTCATAGTGTAAGGAGCCCATGCATCAAACCGGTCTCCATAGAGGAGCATGTACTTGGTCACCCAGTCGTGGGAGTTGAAGGTACCCTGTGTGGCAATTGCAACAATGCGATACTTTCTACCCAGATTGATTTGTAGCCATGGCTGTGCATCTCCAGGGGCTGGAGACCAGCCACTGCTCCCTAAAGACACATATAGGTTAAATGTATTATGCCATTTTACTTTTTGGCTCACACATGCTATT
The DNA here is from genome assembly GCA_028570985.1 of Heterobranchus longifilis. Taxonomy (NCBI): domain Eukaryota; kingdom Metazoa; phylum Chordata; class Actinopteri; order Siluriformes; family Clariidae; genus Heterobranchus; species Heterobranchus longifilis. Next base: position 25,107,364 of record JAOVVB010000026.1, read on the forward strand.
GGCAAGATGTGCGGGTACATAATGTAATTAGCTTCTAATGTGGCAACTTACCATGGAGTTTGGCAAAATGAGCAGAGTACAAAAAATTGTATCTGGAGGAGGCCCAAAAAGAGGAGGCATAGAGTGGTGAAATAATTGGATCTAAACATGGTCCTGAAAAGAGGGAGAGAGACACAGAGAGAGAGAGAAAGAGAGATAGAGAGAGAAAATATTACAAGAGATTAAAAAATTGACATGGCATCAGACTGAATTGAAAAATAAACTTGATAACATTAGATTGATAATCCTCAGGGAAACGAAAAAATGTCCAGCAGTTATGGGTATATAATGTATTGAACATAAGGGCATCATTATTGTGCAGAGATAAATGCTTGAATGAGCATACTGGACATGGTAACATTTAAAAGATTAATTATACAGAAAATGATTGGATAACTATTCATGTTATTCATGTGAAAAGGTAAAGGGGAAGAAGGTGGTGCATCATGAATGGGTGGATGGATGGATGGAGTAGACAAATTGATGGAATGACAAATACATATGTAGACATACTTAGATGGAGAGGTAGATAAAAGAGGATGAATTGATGGACTTGCAAAAAATAGGCAAATTGATAGAGGAGTAAGAGGATATGTATAGAGATGCATAAATGGACAGGTAGATAAGTAAGGATGGATGGATGGATGGATGGATGGATACTAAACAGGCAAATGGGTAATGAATACATGAACAGGTGGATAACTATGGATGGATGCCATTTTAGATGGATGGATAGATGGATGGATGGATGGATGGATGGATGGATGGATATTGCACATATTTTTGATGCACAGTGGGGAAAACATTTAACTGTTCATGAGGTAGATTCCCTGGGGGTTGAAACTGTTCTTGTGCCTGAATGTCCTGGTGCTCTGTAGCGCCGATCAATCAGCAAAAGTTCAAGAAGAAGATGGCTTGGATGTGAGGGATCCAAAGTGATATTATGAGCTCTTTTTTTCTCTGGTTATATACAGTTCTTAAAGGGTGGGCAGGGGAGCACCAATAATCCTTTCAGCTGTGCAAACCGTCCTTTGTAACCTTCTGATGTCTGATTTTGTAGCTGAGCCAAACCAGACAGTTATTGAAGTACACAGGACATGTTCAGTGATAGCAAATAGATCCTCTGTTGGGCATTTTTAACAATGCAGTCAATGTTATTGTCCCACGTCAGGTCCTGAGGAATGGTGGTGCCCAGGAACCAGAATGACTCCACTGCTACAGTGCTGTTCATGATGGTGAGTGAGGGATGTGCAAGCAGTTTCTCCTGAAGTGCACATTCATCTCAATTTTTTCAGCATGTTCAACTCCAGGTTGTTGTGACTGCACCAGATAGCCAGCTGCTCAACCTTGCATCTATATGCAGACTCGGCACCATGCTGGATAAGGCCGATGACTGTAGTGTTGTCCGCAAATTTCAGGAGCTTGACAGTGGGCTCT
>JAOVVB010000026.1:25185089-25195183 GCA_028570985.1 Heterobranchus longifilis
AAATCCGCCTACACCACCACCATCAGAAGCTGGAAATGAGACTTGAACTAGGTGAGCAATGCTGCCATCATAACCCACAATTAATACACAATAAAAAAGAAGAAGTAGAAGAAAAAGAAGAAGAAAGAAAAAAAAAAGAGAGAGAGAGAGAGAGCACGATTTCATGGACGATTTCACGGATATGAAGCTCTGCCTCCTTCGAACACAAAAGACATTTTTCGGAGACTGATTCACGCCTGAATAACCGGTTTCACGTGTCTTTCTTGCGTGTCAGCCACCGGTTAATCTCAGATTGCTGGAATGAAATAAAACTGATTCGGAGATTGTTATATGGAGTCATACAGGGTTCATAAATTTTTTTTTTTAAACATTATTTTAGCATTTAGTTCTGTTAAATCCTAACATCTGACTGTGCAGAAGGTTGTTGAAACGTTTCCTCTAACAGAAGCTCAGAAATGTAGATCACAAGTCTTATATGATTTCTCTTTATATCGTATTTACCAAGTAAAAATAAATAAGCCATCATCAGATGGAGGACTTGTCTAGGCACGCTCTGTAGGGTTGTTGTTTTAGGAAGTATCAGTTTGTTTTCACACTCAAATACAGAATAGATACTCTGTGCTGCAGAAGCAAAAGTCCAGAAGGGGGTGGGGGGGATTTGATTCAACACCACCTAGAAGCCTAGCCTTGACTATTGTTTGATGTTGTCGAGAACATAGTACAAGTTTCAGTGGGAATATTGTCAGGTAACTTGAATGTGACACGTGTTATCATGTGTAATAATAATAATACGATAAATTTACAACTTAAAAATAACAGGAATGTGTCTAGAAATAAACTCAATAATCGTATTTTCGTGTTTACTCTAACCTTATAATAAAAACTTGGTAACTTGGTAACCAACAGGCATGTGAATCACCAGAGGCCAGACGATACGATACGATATTATGCATGATAACTTTATGCTGATTCGATTTTGTATTACAAATTTGTATTTTTACAAATATCATTATTCTGACCGTGTCACAATTCTAAAAAATAATACTAATAAAAAAATTTAAATAATTTTAGTTTAGGGTGCGCCATCTGTAGGATTATAGAGGAACAGAGATGTTTTGTTACCTCAGATACAAACAACTGAAAATTTCTTTAAGGAAAATGAAAAAAAAAAAAAAGATGCTGGAATCGGATCACGATAAATAACTCAATCCATTCCCCTCCCCCTCCATCTGCGGTAAATATTACACCCGTCTCCTATGCGGAGTTGGCGGGTTGATTACATTTCTAATCTTTCCGCTAAAAAAAATTTAAACGTTTCATTTTTTCTTTTGGAAGCTGCGTCTGGCGGTCACTCGCCTGACACCGCGAGTCAAACCACGGAGGTGTAAGAATTTTAATGCTGCTCCTTGAATCAGGAAGGGGAGGGGGGCGTCAGAAAGTCGCTAAGTGGTTACGGTGTTGGACTGCTGATTGGAAGGTCACAGGCTCAAACCCCACCAACAAGTTGCCACTGTTGGGCCCTTAAGCAAGGCCCTGAACCCTCAACTGCTCAGAAGTAAAAGTAAAAAAAAAAAAAAAAAAAAAAAAAGATAAGTCCCTCTGTCAACTGACATGAATGTTATCAATTGAAACTAGAACTAACCTCCTTATTGGATGTTTCACAGCATTACAGCTAACTATAAATTGATGTAAATGATGTCATTTAAATAAATAAAAAAAGGAACCGGAATAAAAATCTCTACGGATTCCATGGAGAAGGATTCGCTCGATGTGTCTCACCAGTTGGTTGATCTGAGAGAACGAGGGGTTCTGGATGTGGAGTCTGTCTGTGGCGATCCTGTTCAGAGCCGTGTTATCCAGCACCACCTTAGAAACAAAGAGAGAGAGAGAGAAAGAGAGAGACTACGGTTATATACACACATCATTAACAATGAAATGTGTGTGATTGGTCTGGAAGTGTTTGCGCTCTAAGCTGAGCTGTTTGTTTTCTTAAAGCCGAACTATCTTCTTCTCCATCATCTCCACTCTTTACCTCTGACCTGAAGGGTTTCGGTATCAGTGTGGAAATAAAGAGGGATGAAGGAAGGCATGTCCCTGAGTTCTCCAAAGTCTCGGTAATTTGAGTTCGTTCATCACCGTCGTTATTTCCTGTGCTAATTCAATCTTCCTGAGGATGAGGAGGAGGAGTCTAAGCTAGCGTGCAGCAGTGCCTGGTTCTATAAAGCAGACACAGCTGTCAACCCTGGATAATCACATTAGTGCTCGCGCTTCTGTGCATGGCTTTGATTCTGATATATAAACACACTGCCAGGAAAAAGGGGGGAAAAAAAAAAACAACAACAATGCTTCTTTCTAGGCTTTTGTTCGAATGGGTCTGTCGGCAACCTCCGCCCTGAAACTTTGCTGCTTGATCAAAATTATTTTAAAGCTATATCATCATTGGTCATATTTTTTTGAGTAATGTAATTAAGCACACACATCAAACAGCTGACTTACAAACAACCTTCACCATTATGCAGAACCACAAATTTAATAACAGTAATTCGTTTCAAATTTATATAGCACAAACTCTATACTGCATACATTTAAACCTACAGAGATTTAAAATTATTGTAATTGGATTGAGAAATACGTAAGAGCATTTCCATACACGCACACACACGCACACACGCACACAATGTGATGAGAACTCACAGGATTGGGACTAAACAGCTGTGTGTCCGTGAGAAAACCACTTGTTAGTGAAAAAAAAAAGGTTTTAATTTGCTAGTGAGAATAAAGATAAAGTACAAGCCTCTGGAGACAGTGTTATGATCTGGTGTTGCTTCAGTTGCTCAGGTTTAGACTCAGTAACGTTATGTGGCAATAAAATGAAGTCAGCTGACGATCTGAATGTACTGAATGACCAGGTCTATGACACGGGTATATTACAGGACTCTGACCGCGGAAGAGTGGTTCTGGGATCATAAAGAATTATGTTCAACCATTGAACTGGCCAACACTGGAGAACGAATCAAATACAGGTAGTCCCTGACTTGTGAACGAACTCTGTTCTGGGAGCACGTTCGTAAGTCTGATTTGTTCTTTTGTCTGAATCTTATATGCCTTCGACACGAATATACAGTACAATGTAACGCACAACAATCCACTTGAGTAAATCTCTGTATCCTTTCCCCACACTGCCATCGTGTGGCCGGAAACCGTAACCGCGCTTTAAGGAAACGAATCTCACAGTGAAATATAACTTTTCTCTAACAGTGTTGTCTCTGCGCCTTTAAATCGCGAGGGGAATCCCGAACACTATTTTGCCTCGGAGCTGTTTTCCACTGTATTGGACTGTTTTGCTGAGGATTTTTCAGAAATTAGAATTATTCACCATCAGGACAGCTTTACAGGACAGACTAATTCATTGAAACCAGTGAGACTGACTCATTTTTCCCACAACCCCACACACAATATACTGGACTAGACATTTTATACATTCACTTACACACTGGAAATATTCTATATAATTGTAAATATTGCAATCTCTGGTGCACTGCTGTATCTAATTTCCTGTACAACACACTTGAGCTACTTCCGTGATTTGTTCGCATCTACAGAATTTCGTGACTCATACGTCCATAAGCCGGGGACTACCTGTATTAGAGTGTGCGATTCTCACTGTTTTTGATTTGTTAGTGTACATGGAATAGATAAAAAAAAACATTAGTGAGGAACAAGCGTGAGGAAAATGAAAAACTTAAAACGTTGACGCGACCTCAAAAAGCCCTTGAATCGCAGCTGTTGTAACATTACCTTATATAATAAACCAACTATCTTGTGCGATAATACAGACTAAGACAATCAATCAATCATAGGATTGTAATTTATGAGCTGCAGTGTTGTGTCCTCTCTTATAGTAAACCATATCTCTGGTTACTGTCGACATTTCACCTGCTTTTAAAAAACAAACAAACAAACAAACAAACAAACAAATAGATAAATAAATAGAAATCCATCTCTCACATCACCTAACTGAACCTGCAGACTGTTGGCTTTGTGTAAAGAATGATATAACGTTATAACCGAGCTTCCTCTCCTCCTCCTTTTTTTTCCCCGCCGTGTGCCGTTTTTGGGAGCGGAAAGGCAGAGGGAAGAAAGCGGGGTCTGTTCGGAGGGCCGGATCGAGTGACTGCAGGCGCTCGGAGAGGAAATTAGAAGTTAGCTGAGCATGCGGTGGAGAAGAGAGAGAGAGAGAGAGAGAGAGAGAGAGAGAGAGACGCCTTGTTCTATTCGCAGCAAACTCAGCACACTTTCTGCTCGTGTTGACTTTGCTAATTTGTATGAATGTAGATGTACATATAAATATATAGACGTGCTTGCCTGTGCGTGTGTGTGTGTGTGTGTGTGTGTGTGTGTGTGTGTGTGTGTGTTTCCTTACCACACAGTCTGCATTCTGGGTCAGTCTCTTCAGCGTCAGTAGAGAGTTGTAGGGCTGTACCACCACATCAATCATCTCATCCTGGTTAGGAAACACAGAGTACGTCTGCACCAGCTTCTTAGGATATCTGACACAGAGAGAGAGAGAGAGAGAGAGAGAGAGATAAAGGTTCACATTCTGGATAAAAGCAGTAGCCAATGTTTTTTTTTTTTTTTTTTACAAAAATGCTTTAAAAATCATACTTAGGCTTGTGTTCGACTTTATAAATGCTTACGATTTAATCGCGTGTCATTAAACCACACCGGGGTCAAGCTGTTACAGGAAAATAATCAATGACAGCATGGTGTTAAAGGTCATGACGCTAAATATAGTCATGCAAAGTTATTTTCCTGCAACAGCACTCCTTGTTTTTGTTTTTTTTTGTTATTTAGTATTATTTGTTTTATACCAAAACAACAACAATAACAATTACAAATAATTTATTAATTAAAGAATCAAATTATTGCTGTTTTTTTTATAGCTGAAAAAACAGGAGCTTAAAGTTCCACACGGATTCTTTAATTAATCCTCACAACATCTCTTTTTTTCCTCCTCTCTCTCGAAGAAACTGTAATGACTTTTGCTTTGAAAGCTGTGAAACTGGAGACTCCTTCCATATGTTAACTCTAAACCTCCTTTTTTAATCCAACATATGGTGTTCTTTCTTACAAAAACCACAAAGTTTTACAGATCATTATTAGTCTTGGATAACCCTACACGTAGGATGCACCGGGTGTAAAGCGTTACCATAGAAACGAATAATAATTAGAGTTACGACTCTTCGGGGCTGCTCTTGAGGAAAATGACTCGCACTGTGGCGTCATGACTATCCTGTGACTCACTCCTGGATATTGAGTTGAGTTTACGTTTCATTTATAGAGATATTTAATAAATAAATGACGCATGCAAATCTCACGTTCATGTTTTCAAATCCAAATTCACATTTTTATTTGTCTCACACACACACAACCATACGCAGTATGATGCAGAGAAATGCTTACGCGACTGTTTGTGACCGTGAAAAGGAAAAAAGGAAGTAAAGGAGGCGAAATGCTAATAGAATAAAAAATATTAAACATAAAATCTATATACAATTTTGTTAAAATAGAATACAATAAAAAATTAGAAAGTAGAAAGCCTGTTTAGTTTTTTTTTTTTTCTTTCCTTAAAATCAGTTCCTCCTCCTAAACGCTGGACACATGGGCGACTCGTCAGCGCTCGGGGTTTTATTACCGATGTTTAATAAGCGAGTGGGTGTTAATTACAGCTCTGGCGCGTCTCCTGTGTCTCTTACATCATCGGTAGGAGGGGATTCAGTCGGTTAAAATCCAAGGGATCTGTGTGTGAAAAAAGTTGCGTGTGTGTGTGGGTCTCTGCATGTGCCTGACATGTACAGAGAGAGAGAGAGAGAGAGAGAGAAACCCAGGTCATTACACCGACAGCTTCTAATTACTCTCGCGTCTGGAGAGTGACAATGCGCAGGGTGGAAACTAAAAGCAGCCGTGTAGAGTTACAGAGTTACAGCATGACAATGGAGATGAATAAGTGAAGCAAAGTACAGTGTGTGTGTGTGTGTGTGTGTGTGTGTGCGTGTGTGTATATGATAACCTGTCATTGAGTTTTTCCAACAGGTAGGAGCCGAGACCGGACCCTGTGCCTCCGGCGATGGAGTGACACAACACAAACCCCTGAAACACACAGACAGCACAACGGTTACAGTGTGTGTGTGTGTGTGTGTGTGTGTGTGGCTGCATACTGTACAACATTCTGTGAAACCATAAGGACTATTTTTAGGTGGTTGGGTCCTCACACTCCATTCAGCACTCCATTTAGTTAAATAATATTTAGCCTGACCACACCCACACACACACACACACACACACACACACACACACAGAGCTCTCATGTTAGGGAATGGAGTAACAGAGGGTAAATGCGACGACATGAACCTGACTGAAGCAGTTTTACAACTCTGTTGTTTTAAAGGGAGGGACGTTTCCTGCGTGCGAATTAAGCAGGCATGAAAAGACATGAAGTAACCGCCCACCCATCCCCCCCACCCCCCTCTTCTGCGTACGATGTGTACGCACGTGCTCCTAAACGTCAGCTGAGATAAAGACGGGGCTCCGGTTCAGAGCTGAAAAAGCAGGAATTAAAAGAAACAACAAAAAAAAAAAAGTCACCGCTCCATCTGGAGGCGATCAGGACGCTGTGTTTTTTTTTTTTTTTTTTTGCACTTCGAGCTCCTCAAGACCTCACAAGAGACTAAACGTCGGGAAGAAGAAGGATGGGGGGGGTTCGAAGAAGAAGGATGAACTGTGGCTCGTTCATCACAGCTAATAAGGCTGATGTCTAATGAACAAGTGGAGATGGGAAGGGGGGGGTGACAGAGTGGAAAAGAAGTGGGGGGGAAATTATGATTGAAAAATATGCGAACAAACCTGACTGCGCTAATGATAACATGATAGCATACAGTACGTACTAAAATAACACTCATTATTTAAAAAATAAAAAATCTTTAAGCCCCGCCTCCTCTCCATTTACATTCTTGGATTTAAACTCTATACATAGACTTATAAGTTTGTACTTATAACTTGTACAGTTTTTATACAAAAGCTGACTAAATCCCTGTTCGTGATCGTAGGACAAATAAAGGCACTTTTTTTTTTCCCCCACCTATACTCTGTGTGTGATCTCACCTCCAGACTGTCGCTGCCGTCTGCTTCTCGGTCAATGATGTCGAAGATGTCCTCGTGAATCTTCTCCCCCTGAAACGAACAAACCTTTCGTTACTAAACTTTTTTTTCCCCCTCAGGATATGAATAGAAGTGTGAGGTGAAATTCTCGTTTTAAAAAAAGGGTCCTGATGAACCTGAGAGAAGCCGCTGGCCCAGTTGTTTCCCGCTCCTCCTCCGTGCTCGGAGAGGTAGATGTTCTCGGGGTTGTACAGGTTGGCGTAGGGCGAGTTCAGGATGCTGTGGATGACTCGAGGCTCCAGGTCGAGGAGCACGGCTCGGGGGATGTAGTGCTCGTCGTCCGCCTGCAGGGGGAGACATGGTGGAGGGAAGCGTTTTTTTGTCAGATCTCTCTGATGGAATTTCAAATTCAAATTTTATTTGTCACATACACAGTCATACACAGTACGATATGCAGTGAAATGCTTATAAATGCAGTGAAATTCTTATTTGTTCACGTGTGGTGTTAAAGATCCTTAACGGTTTTGTCACTTGCGTAAAAAAAAAATCTTCAGGATAATGAGTTACTAGTTAACTTTTAAAAACCTGAGAGAAGTTGAAACAGAAATTACTATCACATGTTCAAGCACAGAAGAGAGAAACGATTTTGGGTCTCGTTTTCAAATCAATTCTAACTTGGGATTCTGTTTTACCTCACAAACACTTGGACTCTGGCTCCCTCTGCTGGCCGACTCGAGCACTTCTCCTGCTCCACATACCTACCAGACTCAATTGCTTAATGTAAACAGCTCCCCAACATACGCTGCATGACCATAAGTATGTGCACCCCTGATCATTAAACCTTTTGAAATTTGCCTGTTGAATCCTCTTTGTTGTTGAAAAGCTATCTGTTGGCTGTAGAAATTATTTTAATTACCTTTCTGAAAAGACTATGACATCATTTTTTCGACAAGCTTTCGTATTCCTTCATTTAAAAAAAAGTTTACGGCTGAGCTGTAAGCCACTTCACAGTGGCGAGCCACTGGATGCGCCGCTGTCTTCACTTCTTCATCAGAAGTGAATCTTTGTCCACGTAGGGCTGCGACCAAACAGGTGAAAGTCTGAGGGAGCGAGATTAAGACTATAGGGAAGATTTAACATTTTTCACCAGCCGTGGAATTGGACGAGCATCTGGCTCCGCGTTGATGGCTAACACTTATGCGACCTTCCTTGAACATCTCGATATTCTATATTATTATGTGCCTGCGTACACACTTTTCTGTGACGAAACACTTTCCCCATACGGCGTACAAAGTCTTCCAGTCAAGTCCAATTTATTTACAGCATGTTTAAAAAACAACCGAAGTGGACCAAAGTGCTGTACAATGCTAAGAAAAATAAATAAATAAATAAATAAATAAAATGAAAGCAGCTGAAATTTAAACTTTATGTAAAATGTAAATAAAATCAGTTAATAAAAACAGTAATCAAATGAAATCATAATATATACCAAAATAATGTAATTAAAATAAGTAATAAATAAAAGTAACCCCAAAAAATGAGGAGGGGATCAAATGTCTCCACAAGGTGTAAAAGCCAGTGAAAAGAAGTAAACTTTCAGTCTGGATTTCTAATATTAAGCGGTAAACTGTTCCATGATTTAAGCGCAGCGACAGCAAACCGGGACAGAGAGAAGTAATTAGTTATCTTCGATAAACAGCAGCACCAGGTACACCTTCAGACCCTAAAAAATACATTTAAAAAAAATCACTGCTCTTCTTTCTTCCAAATCACAAGCGGGGCGTCCATATTTGCTCGGACTGCAGTTACAAATGAACTGATGTAACACGTTCGCACCTGCACAGCGGTGACAGAAAGTGCTGATCAGACAGTGTAGCCAACAGGCAAGTTTTAATATACGACTGGACCAGTGATATTAAATCTCTGTGTGAATTCCGTCACCTGATAGAAGAAGACGTCTTTGCGGTCCGTGCCCTCGGTAGCGAACTCCTCCACGATGCCCTCTGGGCTGATGCCATGCTCGGCACACAGCTGTTTCCAGAATTCAAAACCGACTGCAACACATTAACACACGTCATGGGCTTCATTATTCACAAGTAAATATTTCCATTACACCCTGACTGAAATGTCTGACGAACTTTGAATCCAACCACACCATTAAAACCAGGGGTGTATTACGACTCAAACGCACACAGAGTACATCACTATTATTCTTCTATTTAAACTTCTGTACTAGTTCTGTACTGTCCACAATGTTGGGTTTCTTTTTACTTTGTCCAATAAATTGAGCCATTTAAAGGATCACATTTTGAACATGTGTACACTCAAACATTATAAATACCTCCTCACCACCTGAAATAATGAATAGATTATAAACTGTAGCACAAAAAAAAAGATTATTAAAGTAAAAAAAAAAAAAACTCGATTCAATTACGTCTCGTGATTCTTTTGTGTGACGATTAATGTATCACCACACTGACTCCAAACTAGATGCCAAACTGCATTTGAGTTGGTAATATGTTGCAGTTCCTTATTAATCCTGCAGGTGGTGCCCTGTAAACTATTCACACATTTGCAGGCAGCACAGCACCCTGTGTCGTAGGAGCGAATTATTTGCTAAGCTTGTTTAGAATTGTGATCAATTTTATATGGAAAAATAACATTTAAAGTGCCCCAATTATGCCATTTTAAAGGTTGCTAATATTGCTTAATGAGTCTCTTAAAACAGGTTTAGATGTATGCAAGGTCAAAAAACACTTTAGTTTTCTCCAAAAATAGATTTAATTTTACCCCATTTCTAAATAATTCATAAACGACTCGTGTGAAGCAGTTCGAAGATTCAGTCTGTCTAAACCCCTTCTTTCCGTGAGCCCTCACTGCTGTGATTGGTCAGATGGCGCGGTGATTTATGATTGGTCTACCGCTACAGCGTGTGT
>JAOVVB010000026.1:25225619-25237791 GCA_028570985.1 Heterobranchus longifilis
CACTCTCTCTCTCTCTCTCTCTCTCTCTCTCTCTCTCTCACACACACACACACACACACACACACACACACACACACTACCAACTCTTAAAGATGTCTAAACCTAGAGGCCGTTATTAAACACACTGTGTGAATATAACCGCTGAGTTTAAACACCGCGTTCACCTTTAGCATCGACACGCTGCTGATTAGCCAAACAGCTAATTTAACACCTCCACTAACCTCAGCTACAGCGCACTGTTTCCTGGCGTGTTTGTATTATTAAACACAGGCGTAAAACAGCCCTCGCGTGGATGATTAATTAAATAAAACATCACATTACTGCAAACATGACAGAATTGCGCTCACTTTGTGCCAGGGATCCTCCGGCGACGCGCTCTGCTCCGTCATCTTGGAGTAAACACGGGCTCAGTCCCAATCAGCTTCCTCTAGGATAATAAGGGCGCTACGTAGGGCGTATATGCGTGGAGACTCTCCACTTAAAGGAGAGCGCGGAGACATGCAGTATGTAGGTATGTGGGACGCAGCCATACTACAGCGAAGAACAGACTGGGGAAGTCAGACGCAAGCCTTGCTCTGGAAACGCGCGCCCTCTATGGGTGACATGGCGTGTTAGAACGTTTAAATTAAAGTTAGAGAATTTGATATAAGACCAATTACTGTATATACATTTTATCTATAACATAGCATTAATTTCTTTTTTTTTTATTTTTTATCTTGCTTGCTATTTTAGTCTTATATACCAGTCAAAGGTTCGGACACAAGTTTGGATTTGTTTTCTGCATTCTAGAACAATACTGGATTTTATTTTCCAAATCTGAAAAATAACATATAGTATTAGATGATAACATATATACATTTGCTAGGTCTGTTTGTATTTTGCCCATGATTTTAAATTTTACATTTTTTTAGATAAACATTTATTACCATATATCAAATAATTAATTACTGAAATCTTTAAATACATGTTACTTTATTAGCCTTTTTTATTTTCCTACTATATGAATTCCAATACATTTTTGCATTGAACAGTTTTCTTTCTTCTTATTTATTTATTTTCTTTCTTAATTCTGAAATGCTTTTTTTTTTTTTTTTTTAGTAAAAACTGCTGTGACCTGCAGTGGATATATTGTATTTTAAAAGTCAAATATGTTCATATTATAATAATTCAACACATCACACACACACACACACACACACACACACACCAGGGCTGATCTCAAATTTACAGTTGAATGAAACTATTAAATAAAAATATTTACAAATGATATAAAATTCCTTTTCAGCTCATTTCTGGGTTATATCTAGCCTCCAATCTTTGACATTCGTCTGTCCTTGTTATCTGTAACGATGCTACTGTACATGGACATCTTGAATTCAAATCTGATCATTAAAATACTTCACTTATTGTATTATTTATTCATTTATATCTGAATTAATTCCCGGGAATGTTCTTTTCCACTTTTTTTTTTGTTGAGTCAAACTCAACATTGTAACCTGAACACTCCCTCTCTTTCTCTCTCTCCCTCTCTTTCTCTCTCTCCCTCTCTCTCTCCCCCTCCCTGTCTCCCTCTCTCTCTCCCTCTCTCTCTCCCTCTCTCTCCCCCCTCTCTCTCCTTCTCTCTCTCCTTCTCTCTCTCTCTCTCACTCTCTTTCTCTCTCTAAGTACAAACTATTACTCAAAATATACACTGAAAGTACTTTGATCAGCCATAACATTAACACTATATAACTTTAACACATTGATTATTAATTATATAGCAGTAAACTGGTGACAGGATCGTGGGCACCCAAGACTCAGGCCAGCCTGTTCCGACTGATCTCACAAAAAGTCAATGCGGCCCACGACAGAAAGGCACCAGAATACCCGGTAGTGCACCACTGGATTTGCATTGTTATGTTATAATGGCAGGACCAATAGTGCGCATGATAAACTTAATGAACACTCTGTAATGTAGGACCTTGGTTACGCTGATACTCATGTCTGCCACATGGTGGGGATCTTAAATAACGCCTCTGTGCACCTGCTTTTTTTTTTCATTCTTTTTTTTAGTCTCTACAACATCTGAACACTTTCTCAAGAGCTGCTTTATTGAAGACCCAGACAAAACAAAGAAGCAGATTTTATTAGCAGTGCAATATTAAAGAAGTACACATGAATATTTATTGCTCTTTATGTTCTGTCTCCCGTCTCTCTGTCTCGCGCTCTCTGTTTCTGTCTCTCTCTCTCTCTCTCTCTCTCGGTTTTTGTCATGCTCAGAGTTCAGGAAGCATCAGTGCTTCTGCTTTTTTGCTCTCTCTCTCTCTCTCTCTCTGCGGTTTCCTCTTCACAGCCCTCTATCTTCCCCCGTCACACCGTTAAACAGTCCCCAAAGACACGAAAGCGCTCAGACACACGGGTGCTGTTTTGTGACTGCAGACTTTAGAGGACGAGAAACATGAAGAAGGATGCTCGGGTCTCTGGTACTGAGCAGAAGATCGAGGCAGCAGAGTGAGGCCTAAGGCTCGGACCGACCCGTGAGCATTTGGAGAATCGCTCTGTACCGGTGAAAAATTCGATTCACATCGCCTGAAGGACTGCTATTGTTTTTTTTTTGTTGTTGTTTTTTTTCAGAGTGAATGTTCGTATTGTAAGTGACATATCTGCTTCCCTTTTTTTTTTTTTACCGCACACAAGTTTGTGTGTGCGCTCATGTCGTGTTTTCCGTCCTCTTGAAACGCAGAGGACGTTGCTCAACATAGGACATGCTTTACCCTCATGCTCGGGTGCTCAGCATTTAAACTTTAACTTTTTGTTTTTTGGATTTATCAAGACTTATTTCGGTCATTTCTTGATTTTCTCCGTGAAATCCACAGATCAACCAGTCAGCCGTCAATCAACCAGACATCATGTCCTAAAAGACATGAATGATTTCCCTCCATTTTGGACTTAACTGACCTGAGGATTGTAGACTCACACAGAGATATATAGAAAGTGAATCAGGCCGCGGGCAAGGAATTCTGGGAAATCTCGTTGGCTGTGATTCGAGGAAGTTAGGATCCTGGAATTCCTAAGGAAGGTAGTGATGGGAAACGCGGCAGGCGGTTTGGAACAGCCCGAGGGCTCGGAGAGCGGGGGCAACCCGGCGCCTGGAACCATCAGGAAGAAAACGGCACCTCCGAAACTGCCCATGCCACCCGAGGATGAGCTGGAGGAGCGCTTCAACGTGGTGCTGGTGAGTCACGGAGAATGGAAATACACGTGGATATTATAAACACCGGACACGGAGACAGATAGACACACCATACACAGCGTATAGGCCACCATAGATAGATAGATAGAAGTGATTCCACACTAATTAATATGGAATACAAAAATTTTCACCCCTATGTTTTTTTTTTTACTTATCTTTATTTTACAATTTATCCACAATTGCAAAGAATTCTAATAAGCTACTAATAAACTGCAACGATATCCTAAAGCAACACTACAATACAATACAAAAAACCAAAAAAACAGACCTCTTAATTAGTATTTTAAACAGATATGTCAATCAAGAAGAAGAAAAAAAAAACTTTTTCCCAACTATGTTTGACTGACGGTACTTAGTTAGTAACCCAGTAACCCGGTATCAGGATCTAACCAATGACGGAAACTTCAAAGCACTTTTGCAAGATCGTCTGCCAAATGCCTTAATGTAAATGTAAACGTACTGGACAAGTAATCAAGCAGAGATGTGTCAGAAGGGAGGGGATGGGTATCTTATCATAGTCATCAGAAACCACACGATGGCAAAGAAGGAGGGAGTTAAGAAGATGGCGATAAAGGCTGGAGATAAAAGAGAAAAGGGGGGTGTAAACTTTTGAAAGGTTCGTCTGATTACATTTTTTTCACAACTAATATATAAGCCTTGTTGATCTTTTGGCTGCACTTATCAACACACAACTTGGCCCAGGTTTGACACCGGACGCCCTTCCGGATGCAACCCTGCCAGTTTATTGGGGTTTGGCACCGGCACTGCATCCAGTGGGTGGGGTTTGAACCCAGGACTGTTCATGGCAGGCGAGAAACCTACCACTGAGCCACCAATGCCCGGTTTCAAACTAATAAGTTATTAAACATACACAACCCAAAATAAAAGCCCATTAAAAAACAGGATTTATGATGCCCTAACTCACTGTAACAACATTTGACCTTAAATACTCGTAAACGAAAAAGATCTGGAAATCATTTTTATTTCGCTTCTCACCATCTTGACCAACTCAAATAACCTAAACACACACCCACGTACACTTCAAAATATTCGAAATACCCACAAGTCAGATGTTTAACAGGAAGTTGCATCATTCAAATCTCCTGAAGATCACAAGGAGAGAAAAAAAAAATACAAAACACACATGTATGTATTTATTTTTTTATTACAAATCTTTTTTTGGGGATTTGAGCGATGATGTCATACATTGCCTTATTTGGTGCAAAGGGCGTAAAAACTTTTGCGCTCCACTCTGAGTATACACTCGCTCATACAGTACAGGGCGTATATCGTGTCACTATATTGCGAACTGAAATCGATTACATCATCCAGGAGGCGGAGCTAACGATATTAATGTTAATATTAATATTTCCTGGTTGATACCAGATATCTATAAAACCTCACCTGCAACAGATGTGTGTGTGCGTTTTTTTCTTTCTTTTTCTCCTTTTTTTTTTTTTTTTGAAACAAAACACTTTCCTCATTTCCTCTAAACAAACACTGAACTCATGCTCTTGTGCGAGAGGAAATAGGTGTTGAGTGATGACAGATTGGTTAACGGTTCTGCCGGGAGTCTGTCTTATGAAACACAGCAACGAGTTCCTTTAGCATGATTTAATAAAAAAAAAAAAACAACAAAAAAAAAACATGAAGTCAAATCCTGAATTTCACACTTTCAGAAACTGGGACGGTACATCTTTTTGGTACTTTACGGTACTTTACGGTACTTTACGGTATATGTACAGGATATTTTAACTATAAAGGTGCATAAAGTTCATGTTAAAACACACTAACTCGCATTACCAAGCAATAAAAGAGCCTAGCACCATATACGTACTCAGTCTAAAAGTGCTTCTATTTCAAACCGAAAAAGAAAAAACAGTAACTGACCCGACTTCCTCTTTAATCTATTTGTATCGGTGACGGGTTTCAAAACTGTGTGTGTGTGTTAGACTGAAGCGAAATTTGAATTAAATGTGAAGAATGTATGTCTGTATTTAAACCTTCGCTTACCGCACAAACCACCGGGCCCTTGTTTCTCAACGCCAGCCTGGATGTCTGTAATGACGTTCGTAGACTGGAGCATACTGTATCTACCTAGAAGACGATGAGAGCGCGAGAAATAGTGTGAAAAGTAGTGCAAAGACACGAGCTTCACTGTGAAGAACTTCACTGTGTTTCACAATCTGGCTCTAATCTGGAGCTCGATGTTGTTTGCGTGGGAAGTTGGCAGTTGCGCCATGTCATGCAGGTGGCAGAACATGACGCTGGTATTGTGTTGTTGCTGGTCACGCTGCCGGTTCAAAGTAAAAAAAAAAAAAATTATGTTAATTGGAATGTAGAAGTCGTTTTTTTTAGAAGTTAAAAACACAAAGCATGAGAATGCACTTCATCGTCAGTTATTGATGAGAGACGTCTTGGCTTAGTTGGTGATCCATGAGATTAGGAATGCTTGAAGCGCTGAAGCTTGTGAAGCTGATCTGCACAGTACAGTAGTGTGGAAAAAAGTCTTGAGCCCCACCTAATTTCAATTTAAGAACAAAATTTGGGAAAGTGCCTAAAGATACAGTTTTTACTTGTTTCTGTTACGACCTCAGCAGCGACCTCATTTCCCCTCTCGTCTGTTCCAACCACCCAGCGTTTTGGCATCACCAGTACACTAATCACCGTCCTGATCATCTGTCATCATCTGCACCTGTTTCTCACTGGTTCATGCCTTAAGTTTTTTGTTTACGCTTGAATGCATTGTGTGGCTCAACGAAAACAAAAGATATTCCCCTGAAACTGCTCTGAAAATGAGAGATATAAATGAGAACCGAAAAAGTCCTTTAGAAAGCCTGGAGAAATCTTCCTCAAGAGTATAATAAAACATATAAGAAAGTCTGGGATCAAAGGGGAGATCAAAAGGTTAAGGCATTGCTCTTTGTTTCTGAAGGTTCCAAGTTCAAACTGTTTAAAACCAAAGGTTCCAAAGTTGCCACTGTTGGGCCCTTGAGGGAGGCCCTTGACTGCTAAGATG
The DNA here is from genome assembly GCA_028570985.1 of Heterobranchus longifilis. NCBI lineage: Eukaryota > Metazoa > Chordata > Actinopteri > Siluriformes > Clariidae > Heterobranchus > Heterobranchus longifilis. The sequence continues at coordinate 25,231,871 of JAOVVB010000026.1, forward strand.
TACAGTATACTGACTTAAAAATATAAGTCGCTCTGGATACGGGCATCTGCCAAATGTTGTAGATATATGGATTTTTGGATGCACAATATGAAGAACTGATTGAACTGAAAATAGTGTAACGTTAATAGTGTAAGTTTGATCCTTGTCAAAACATTTTACCTTCCCAACCCTGTTCCACCATGACGACGTGTGTGTGTGTGTGTGTGTGTGTGTGTGTGTGTGCACAAAGCCAGCTCTGTGGTTTTGCCAAAGCTGAAGTGAAGAACTCGAGCCCTGACGCTCTCACCCTCAACCCCATTCATCAGCTTTGGGATGAAATAGAAAAAATCTGAAAAGGGATGTTCAAGATGTACATACATAAGTACATGTGGGTGTGTTTATAAACCATTCACTAAGTTTTGGCCACATAGCGTGAGTTGCTCAGGGTGGAGTTTTCCTCTATGTTAAACGGAAAGTTGCGAAGTGGCACAGGAAGCCGAGGTTGATCGAGCCGCTGTTGTTCTCTTTGGATGAGATTTTAAAACAAGAAAGGTGCCGGTGGGTAACAACTCGTGGGCGTTAAACTACTAAACTTTCGGCCAAAACATACAGAATAAAGCCGGGTCGGTCCGTCCTGTAATTCACTACCCCACTACAATGTCGTCTGAGCTCATCCCCACCTCTGTCTTCTCTGCCAGCTCTGTCGCTTTGTCGAAGTGCTAAAACCATTTTCACCCTCATCGCTCATTAAAAAGAAAAAAAAGAGATCGAGAGAGAACGCTGAAGCGGAAGCCACAACTACTTTAAAAAGGAAACACCCAGCACAAGCGACACGTTACACCCTTTTCGAAACCTTCTTTCAGAGTATACGCCTAAAACGTGTTAAGCCTACTGTTCTTTTAGGTGTGTCTGGTTTATCTTGCATTTCATCAAAAATACAAACCCTCAAAATTAACATTTTGTATAGATAGACAAAATGTACAGTGTGTAAGTGTTTACAGCCTGTGTGAGACAAGATCAGATTAGTTAAAGCACAGATTCTAATGATGAATCGACGTTATTATCAATCAGATTCTTAAGAATTCTGAAATCAGAAGGTGTTGATTAATTTCCTGTTACAGCACATCATAACAAAAGGTACCGATATGTTTTAAATAGGAAACAAAACAATCAGCACTTCCAGGCTATGAGCAAATAGTCAATGTCAGGGTGTTGCTGTTACCACACTGTTTTGACCTTGCACTGACCTTGTCCATGTTTAGGTCAGTTCCAAAAATCTAATAATAACTCTATATAAAGTCTACAAACATGCCACCACTGGTTCTTGAGGTCAACGAGGATCTCGATTGGACGTCAGGATGGACAACTTGAAGAAACAAACAAACAAAAAAACCCACCTAGTGGTGGAGACATAAAAATATTTAGAATCTCAGCCAAACCACAGAAATACATCACTTTAGATCCAATAGCTGTTATGACCACCACCTCCAGCTGCAGTTAGAAGTTTACACTCCCTCATCATGGCAATATTGGGCGTGCAATATATTTTTTTGAACGGATCTGTTTTTTTTTAATGGAAAAACATTGTAAGGCATTTATCTTTAATAGAAGAAACGTCAGGAAATTTGGAGCACAATGTTTAATTTATCCAAGATTTTTTTTTTTCAAAATTGTATATGCAGGATTAAAAATATACATACAGTACATCTTATATATTATCTGCATAAATTTCTCTTAGCGGGTTTCACCTTTAGCAGATGCTTTTGCGAGCTTCTGTCAGAATCCTGGTTGGAAATTTGACTATCCATCATGTCAGAATTCCTTGTGTTCAATGTTGGTTTTCTGGCGTGGACCCATCATACAAATTCTTAATAGTGTTAAAGCTCTAAAAGTCTAAAGCGAGCCTACTTTATTTATTCCAAAACCAGGTTTGGATACGGGTTTAAGGTCACTGAACTTTCTTTACACTGAAATTTCTTCGAGTTTCAACCATCTATCTGATGATTTGAGGTGATCGTGAGGAATTCTGAGGTAGTCCTCCTTCTTCCTTATTATTCCATCCACTTTGTGCAGTACGCAAGTTCCACTTTCAGCAAAACAGCCCACAGATCCTACCACCACCATGCTTAAAAGCTTATACAATGTATTTTTGTTTTTGGGGATGAATGCTTCACTTTTACTCTTTTAAACATACTGTACATGTGGGCAAGTCCTCCCTCCAGAAGGCTTTTCCTTTGTCCTTTTTTTTTTTTGGTCAGCTTCAAATTTTAGTTAAGCTTGAAAGTGTACATTTCGGAGCGAGGGCTTCTTTCACTCTATGGTGATGTTTAACTGGCTTGACTGTAAACACTGCCACTAGTGTTCCAGCTGCTTTCAGTTCATGGTGGAACTGTGTCTTTTTGGTTCCTGGCTTGTTCCTGTACATCAGAACCAATTTTCTCTCAGCTCACGGTTGGGTCTCCTTTCAAACTTTGGCAAAGCTGCTGTACTTCCCAATAACTTACGCACAATTGTTTGACCTGATCTTGGAATCCAAGAGACATTCCTGACTTGTGTAAATCTACCATCCTTTTTCTCAGATCTGCACTGAGCTCCTTGGACTTTCCAATCAAGTGTTGGTCAATCCAATGAGTGTTGTCTAAAACACCTTTTTATGTTATGTAGAGAGACTGTAGCTATTAATCATTACTAACAGGACATTTTTAGGACTTTCAGCACCACAAAATTATCAATTTACATATGTTGGTTTATGTATATTGTATATTTTATGTATAATTTGAATTTTTTTTCAAAATTCTTGGGGTTTAAATTCTTTCCCAGGAAAAGACCAATCCCATTATCACTGCAAACCATTCATGTTGATGGTGAGTGTATATAAACCTTTGACCACACCTGCACATAAATATAGTGTACGCAGGTATCATTGATGCGCAACAATCAATTACGTAATCAGATTTAGAGATTAACCACAGATTCCTCTACTTATTCCACTGATGTCATGTGTTACAGAGGACACCATGGAGACTGCGTGTAAACACTTACCTACACATGACGTGAGTCACTCTTAGTGCGGTACGAGTCTGTGGCTGATGCAAACTAAAAATATGTAGATTATGTGTTGACTCAACTCAATGCCACATTTTTCCCCAGAGTGTCTCTCGATATTGATGTAATGAGAGGGTATCTCAGGACACACGTTTATATAGATATCAAGAATCATATATATAGATATAGATAACCAGGTCTAGTTAACACAACGCTAAAGAGAAATCTAGATAAAATTTGGGATGGGATTATGTTTAAGAATTTCAGGGTTAAATTGTTGGGGTCATTAGTAAATGTCCAATGAATTAGTAGCTAGATTAGTGAGAATCCATGTGTAGGAGTTTTTTTATTTTTATCATTATAACAAATCCATATCTATAATCTATAATCCAACGGATTGATGTTGCATAAATAAACAGTCAAAAGTACGGAGATACATTAATACATTAGATTAATACATATATTAACATTGAAATTTGGCTGATGCCCTTATCCAGAGTGGTTTACATTTTAAAATTTTTTTTATCACATTTTACATCCGAGCAGTTGAGGGCCTTTCTCAAGGGCCCATCAGTGTCAACTTAGTGGTACCAGGGTTTGAACCTGGGACCTTCCGATCCGCAGTGAGCTACCCCTAAGGAATGTTTCTAGAACCTTGTTGAATCTATACCAATATATATAAATGACATATTATGATGACATGATGTCACATCATTGTCCATATTAACATGATAGATAGCATCACGCAACTGATGAGGATCCATGATGTGAATCTCTCGTTCCACCACGTCCCAAAGGTGCTCTATTGGATATGTGATCTGGTGACTCTAGATGGCCATTTGAGTAGAATGAACTCAAGACACCAGGTTGAGATAATTTTAGCAATTGCATGGTCATAAAGGAATGGTCATGCTCAGCAACAATACTCGGCTAGGCTGTAGCATAAACCATGCTCAGTTGGTACTAAGGGGCCCAAAGTGTGCCAAGAGAATCTCCATCTCACCAACATTAGCCTGAATAGTTGATATAAAGCAGGACGGATCCGTGCTTTTGTGTTACTTAAGCCAAATTCTGACCCTACCATCTGAACGTCGCAGCAGAAAGCGAGGCAACGTTTTCTTCAAAAATTTTGGTGAGCTCATGTGAATTGTTGCCTCGGTTTCCTGTTCTCAGCTGACAGGAGTGGCATGCAGTTTGAACTTCAGCAGATTGTCTTGACCGTGCTTAAATGCGCTGAGTTGTTGCAATGTGATTGACTGATTAGATATCTGGTTAGAGTTCACGAAATACCCCTGGACTTCCATATATACTAGTTTCAAATGACAGGTTTTTTTTGTTCTTTTCTCAATACAAGGAAATTCTTCCATGTGGTAATCACACCAAACTCCACACACACATTAGGCTGAAAAAAACCCCGAATTGTTTTGTTACGTTATCCTTTAAAGCTATATTACTATTATAGGCCATGCCATTAACACTCTCACATATGAATAGCACCAACTGTACAAATTGCCCAAATCTCTATAGATAATAATTCAGTTCCGTAGTTCCCACATGCATGTTCAAGATCCTCGTTTCATTCTGACTTCTTATCTTCATTTCTCTCCACAGAGCTCCATGAACCTGCCTCCTGATAAGATGACGCTTCTGAGTCAGTATGATAATGAGAAGAAATGGGAACTGGTCTGTGATCAGGTATGCGCAAGTGCTATTTGAACAGAAAGTGGAAAGAGCTAATGCACAAAAAAAAAAAAAAAGTAGATGTGATCATTTTGTTTAAGCATTAGTAATGTTATGGATTAGACACCACATTAAAAAAAAAGTAATAATATGTAATAATAATAATAATAATGATAATAATAGCTGTTATTGACTTCTGTTTTATTTTATGATGGGGTGATTTTCAGGATTTTGTAAGGGTTTGACCTTTCCATCATGCACACAGAGCAAAACTGAGAAGAACCTGTAGTCAAAGAGTCTCTGTTTGACTTTCCTTATCTACAGCAGGGATTTCCAGTTGTAGGCAGGTAGCTGTAGGTAGATGAAAGGGGCAACAAAAGGGTGAACATCCGAATCACATTTAGAATATTTACCAAATGCAAAAGTTGTTGAGCCTCTGGGATATAAGGTGGTGGAGTGAACTGGTTGTCTTTTAAACCAATATGGAATTACTACTGTATATCTTTGCTAAACACTATATTGCTATATGAGCACCAATATACAGAAGGAAAGAAATGTAGCAACATCTAACAGGATATTTAGTATTTATTATATGATGAGAAAGTATTCTTTTCTATACAGATTATAAATCACTTCTGTTCATTTCTCTCAGAAAGAGCGTCTGCTAAATACTGTTAATGTAAATGACAAGCTGTGTAATTACAATCACGTCAAGTCCTCTCATTGCCTTCAAGACTAATTTAAGGTAGAGTTCATACCCCCCAAAGTGACAATGTGCTTTTCTGGGTTAAAGGTTGCTTGAAAATTGCACTCCACTAGTAAACGTTAAATGCCAGTCCCGCTGTCGTACCACTTCACCCACATCAGGGCAGATGTGTTAATTCCTGGCTGAAAAAAAACGGGGCAAATGTGCTCGGAAATAAAGCCCCGAACTGCAAAGTGCTTCAACTGAAGTGCAAGTGGATGAGAGACAATATATAACACAATATTTTTTGATAAGTAGAAGGGCGTAGATCTATAGACCATTCACACATCAAACAAAAAAGATCTACAGTTTACTAGAGCGGCATTTGGAAGTGTCTTCTGCACATTTAATTAGAGGACTAAGAGTTTGTACTTTTATCTTTAAAGATCTTAAGGACCTTCCTGAGGGAAATATATATATACTGTACATACATACATTTTTTCCCCCACTTTTTGCATTTTTAACCTTTAAA
>JAOVVB010000026.1:25238107-25248814 GCA_028570985.1 Heterobranchus longifilis
TTTCTGAATATATATATATATATATATATATATATGTATAGTTTATTTTTATAGTTAGTATAGTACTTTTTTTTTTTTTCAGAAAGTCCTAAAGGTCTTTCTGTGGGAAAAAAAACTATATATATATCTATCTATATATATACACACACACACTATACACTATACAATATAAATATAATAAATCATCATTTAAAAAACGCATTTTGTATTTAATTGGGTTATCTATGTGCAATATTGAAATTTGATGATCCGGATCATTTAAGTGTCAAATAAAACAACAACAACAACAAAAAACAACCTGTAAGGGGGCAAATACTTTTTCACAGCACTGTATTCAATCGAATTCAGTTTTTATTTGTATAGCACTTATAACAATGGCCATTGTCACAAAGCAGCTTTTCAAATCAAAAAGAAAGTTAGGGAAATGAGTATGAAATGTGTGAGGAAATCTGTATAAATCTAAATGATCAGATTGTCCCTGATGAGCGAGCCGAGGGCAACGGCAATTCGGAATAATTTGAATGTTTTAGAACTGAGGTGCATCTAAGTACATTGCCTTGGTCATTAGAAATTTTCCTGCTTTGCAGGATGACTGTTAAGTTTTTCACCTCGAGCACAAGTACATCGTACAGTAAGAAATCAGGGCCAAATTCCACAACCCTCGTTCCATGCAAAAATGCAAAGTTCAGCTGAGACTCATATGAAGCTTCTGCAGTCCCGCGGAACGAATCTGAATTGGTATCTTTCTAAGTTACGGAGTATTTAGTAAAAAATGTAACACTTTTCTCTAACTAGCTAAACAGAACTAGTTGTATGTTTAACATGAAATAACTGAAGGGCTAATCAAACTAACCATACAGCAATTTATGAGGAAATAAAAGATTATTTTTTTAAACTTATATTGTACAAACTTCACGGTTGATGTGAGTGCAGGAAAATGGATCATTAAAAAAAAAAAAAAATATGACCCATTTCTGGCTAAATTTTCAGGTAATCCAGCTGAATAAAAAAAAAAAAGGGAAGAAGTGAGAAGCCAAACGGAAGTAAATACAAGAAAGTGTCACCGTGTGCAGTGTGTCTACTTTCTTCAGAACAAAGTAGATTGCGTGCAATCAGACATAAAGTAAAACAAGCAAGAGACTTGTTGCTTAACATTGACGTTGCCTCATGTCCGGTACAAGCACGATAAACGTTAGCGGCACACGTAGGATGAGGCATGATGAGTCAGGCAGCCCGACTTCCTCGAAACATCTATAAAAATTAGATGCAACGTTTAGCAAAGCGTCTAGACAGGTTTTTGGGAGAGTTTTGCGAATTAAATGATCATCTCACTTTGTGCTGTTTCTTCATTTAACTCAGACATCTTCATGAAAATCCCACTTGAAAGCCAAAGACAAGTTCAACATTCAACATCAAACATAGCATCAAACCCAACAATCTGCACATTATGAAAAAAATTAAATACAAATAAAATCCTGTAGTGTCGCCTACTTGCGTCAAACAGGAAAATACTAAATAGGAATTCCAAGAACTAAGATACAGATATTATAAAGATGGACGTGAGATGGGGCTGCAAGGTAACAGCGCATTTCCTTCTCACTTCCTGTGTTAATATTTACATCTCGCTATGGCAACCACACGCTGCTAACTCGAATACCACGGCTGCAAAGCAACGAAATGTCGTAGCAGTGTGAGCCGCAAGTCCCAGAAGTGTGCTTCCTCTCTCTCTCTTTTTTTCTCTCTGCGGGTCGATGAGGACAAATGTTTCGAAAGTACTGTACTCACACACTGGATAAATCTCTCACTGTCCAGCCTTTCACTTATCCCTATTTCACAGAGAAGATACAGGTTCTAATATTATAATTGTTAGCTGTTTTAGCTGTTATTACTATACAGTATTTAGCTATAATTACAATATTCATTGTTGCATTAGAAATTAAACAATGTGATTGAAAACAGTTAATCAGTTAATGCATTGTATTATGAGTTTCTATTGTAAAAGTATTATTTTTTTCCATCCATCCATTTACTCATCCACCCAATCATTCATGAATTTATTTTTTCAAAATTCAATTCTTTTATTAAGATATTTCACCCATCCAAAGTTAAATGATGCTTCCATCTATGAATTCATCCTTTCATACATTTTGTTATTCATTAATCTTTCCTTCATGTATTTATCTTATCTTTCATCCATCCACATGTTTATAGATTCATTCCTCAAATCATCCATTCATTAAACCCCTCTTCCACCTGTTGATCCAATAATCAATATATTACATTGCATTATGTATCTCTTCATTCCTATTAATCACTTATTTACACATCAGCCCATATAATCAATATATCATCTGTAAAGCCATTTTACAATTTACAATTTTTAAAAATTATTTCCATCCATCCTTTAAACTACCCTTCCAACTGTACATCAAAAAAAATCAATTTATTAATCTATTCACCCATCCATCATCCATCCATACATACATACATACCATCAAATTATTTCTCAATCTATTAATTAATTCTTTCCATTTTTCCAACTTTCCATCTATTTATTAAACTACCCTTTCATCTATCCATCTAAAAATTTATAAATATATTAACCCATCTATTCATCTATTATCCATCCATTAAACTAGTATTTCATCTATCAAGATCTGTTTAGAAATCTATTAATCTGTTCATCCATCCATGTACCAAATTATTCTTCCATCAATCCATCCATATACTCATTTTTAAATCTATATTTTCATTTATCAATCCTTTATCCATTAATCTATTTATCCATCCATCCATCCATCCATCCATCCACCAAACATCCATTTATTAATATAGCTTTTCATCTTTCTATCCATTAATCTATTAAACTATCTATTATTCCATCTCTATGCCTATATGTAACACTAGTTTTAAATGGCTTGTAAAAGTAATTTTTTTTACTATACTCTTTCACCTACAGTATGCACAGACAGCAACTATCCATCCATCAGTTCATTATCCATTTATTAGTCCATCAATCTGTTATGCCTTGCATTTATGCATTTCCTTCCTTTCATCAATGCCTAGATATTACCCTCCATCCATCCATCCATCCATCCATCCATCCATTCATCAATCATTCCATCCCTCTCTCTGTGTCCATTAGGAGCGTTTCCAGGTGAAGAACCCTCCATCTGCATACCTAAATAAGATCAAGAGTTTCTACCAGGATCAAGGAGGAGTGACACGCAGGGTTGGTGCTCGCTTCATTGTTTTCCTTTGTTTTCTATCAGCATTCCTGGAAGCTTCTACAAGGAGATAAAGTGTTTAATCTAATTTCTGCTCCACAGTTCAAGAAGCGCATTCAGGAATCCACTCAGGTTCTGAGGGAGCTGGAGATCTCTCTGAGGACCAATCACATTGGGTTAGTCTCCCTTGATCTCACTTTGGCACCAAACTGCGTCCCTGGAAGAATGTCGACATGATTTATATTCCGTTAACAACTTCTCTTTTCTTTTATTCCTTTTGTTAGATGGGCTCAAGAGTTTCTGAATGAAGAGAATCAGGGTTTGGATGTGCTGGTGGATTATCTGTCCCATGCTCAGGGTGATGCACCGTAAGTTCAAACAAATACAGGAAGCATGTATCAAGTTCTTTTGGCATGAAGACATAAAAAAAGATACTCAATATGACTTTGATTTCCGTTGTGTGCTGCAGGTTTGAGTTGGAGTCAGTGGAGAATGGAGGTTCTGTTCCAGATAACAGGAGGATGTCCGAGAGATCTGTAGAAGATCTGACCAAGAACACCACGATTTCAGCGACGCAAGGCATGACCCGGGCTGCTCGAGCGTTCACTGTCCGGTTAGTTACTTGGACGTGAAAACCTCTAACCTGTCTTGGGTACCTGCTTTATTTTGGTCAGTCATGGTGGATCTGAAATGGGGCACCAGGGTATCATGTACACATCATTAAAGTATAAGAAAAAGCAAAAGAAGAAGAAGAAATTCTGTCACATATACAGTACACTGAACAGGACACTGAACTCTTTTCCTAATATATCCATGCTGGTTAGGAAGTGGCGGCACAGTGGTGTAGTGGTTAGCACTGTCGCTTTGCACCTCCAGGGTCCGGGTTCGATTCCCGGCCAGGTTCGATTCCCGTCTCTGTGTGCGTGGAGTTTGCATGTTCTCCCTGTGCTTGGTGGGTTTCCTCCGGATACTCCGGTTTCCTCCCACAGTCCAAAGACATGTAGGTTAGGTTGATACGTTCCCAAAATGCCCGTAGTGTGTGAGTGAGTGTATGCGTGTGTGCCCTGCGATTGGCACCCTGTCCAGAGTCTACCCTGCTTCGTGCCCTAAGCCTCCCGGGATAGGCTGCAGGCCCCCTCGACCTTGAATACAGGATAAAGTGGTATAGAAGATGAGTGAGTGAGAGTGGTTAGGAAGTTGAGGTCAGAAAGCAGAGTCAGCCATAACACTGTAGAGAAGATTAAGACCCCTTGCTCACAGATGCAACAATGGCAGCTTGGTCGTGTTGGGACTTGAACCATTGATCTTGGGGTTAATTATTAATGGGCATGTGGAGAAAACCAAGATGGATACTGACAAAATGTAAAAGTAACCTCGGATTTGTAAAGCAGAGACCCTGAAACTAGGAGGAAGCAATGCTAACTGCTGCACCAAAGTGACAATGAAATGTAATATCTACTAAAATTCTTGATAATAAAGCGCAGCTACTGTAGTTCCACAAATTCAGCATAGACGAATAAAAGTAGCGGCGCAACAGTACACCAGCATGGCTTCTGTTGCAGTGAATGTCTAGATATACAAAAACTACTTTCTAGGAAATGAAAACTAATTTTCTAACCATTATATTACTGTAAAAGTAACATAATGTGAATTTTACAGCGTGGGACATATAAAAGACTAAGCGCAATGTTTTTCCTTACACAGAAATGGTATATTTATGTTGTTAAGTATCAGTTTCAAACCTGCTAACAGGCTAAAGCCTAACTATCATGCTAGCTAGATAATGTCCCCATCACACTTTGACAAAGCATCTATTGACGTTCCCACTGCAGCCCAAAAAAAAAAAGAAAATTGAAGAATGCAGTGGGAACAGGGTCAAAATGGAAAATTTAGCAATTATCAAGTTCATCCTACTTCCTAGCCATGTCACAATCAGGTTCTCACTGTGACTCATGTTGTCACTAATTTCCTATCACAAGCATGATCACATGCTCACCAGGGATGATGAAATCCAACCATGTTATTACTGTGTCTGACCAGATCGCACCACACTCTTACCAGACGCTTATTACGCACTTAATGTGTTATGATTGTATCTGGTTGGTTGGACTAAATACTGCGACACATGCAAAGCTTTTCAGCACAAAGTGATCCAGTATTGGATCCAGTATTTCTACTAAATTCTCTGAACATGACATAAACGCACTGGTAAGCTGCTGCATGCACGGCATAAGCATAGTAAGCACAAGAATATGAACATAATGCAGTCTTCTACAATGTGGCATGGACCTACAGTACCACAGAGCTGAACAGGTCGTTTGACAAATCCCAGTGACGTCCCAATGGCAACTCAACCAGAACCCCATCCAAACTTTCCCGTCTGCACCATGCCTGCAGTGTCTTCACATCTAAGGAGATAATAATACATACTGTACCTTTTGGGTTTTACTGCGTTACTGCCAAGTTGTACAAGTTATCACTGCATTCACCCAATTTTTGAGGATGTAGGGGGAACATTTTTACATTCAGGCATTTGGCAGACACCCTTATCCAGAGCAATATGTTTTATGTCATTATACATCTGAGTAATTGAGGGTTAAGGGCCTTGTTCACGGGCCCAACAATGACAACTTGGTGGTCGTAGGGTTTGAACCTGGGACCCTCCAAACCATAGTCCAATAGCCTTAACCATTTAGCTACCCCTGGATCCTTCGGATCCTGGGTCAACCTGGGAGGTTTACGCTGAGTTGAGCAACATGATATGGCCTCCATAGATCAGGCTTGTTTGTTCGCTGTAATCCATGGGTGTTTAATCGGATTGAGATCTGGGATTGGGTTTAGAGGTGGATCATTGGCCTTGGGCTCTTTTTTGTCATGGCCAGAATTGATTTGTTTCCACAATTTGTGCTGCATTAGCTTTTCTGTGAGATCAGACCAGACGGGCAGGCTGTTGGTCCCCGTGGGCATGGGTGAGCCTTGGGTGCCCACGATCCTGTCAGTATTTTACTGGTATATAACTGATTAGCTCTACTGTAGATATATAATCTCCTGAATTCCCTTCATTCATGAATTCTCTCTTTTCCCCCTCAGGCTGACTAATCTGACTCATGGTAGGAAATCTCTGAAAAATCGCTTAAGCCAAAGAGATGATGTCCATGTTTGCATTATGTGCCTGCGAGCTATCATGAATTATCAGGTACATAATCACACACAACTCACACAAAGCAGTAAACATTATCCTGCATATCTGTACTATGTTCCATAAACACCATAAGTATAATACTACTTATTAATACTTTAAAGTCAATCATGCCTCTTTGTATTTTGTGCATACCGCAATCCTTCATTTTTGCACAAGGACTGTTTGTAAAATTCATTTCTGTATCTATTGATTAATATTTTTTTTGTCTTGGACAGTCTGGCTTCAACCTTGTAATGACCCACCCTCGCTGTGTGAACGAAATCACGCTCAGTCTCAACAACAGGAACCCCAGGTACCCCAGGAACTAATATCCACGTCTGTCTGTTTACACTTGATCTTTTTCTATCTATGGTGGATTTGAATACTGCACATATTTCACACCATGTATTTTGTTGTGCAGGACAAAAGCACTCGTGTTGGAGCTGTTGGCTGCCGTGTGTCTCGTTAGAGGTGGACATGACATCATTATCTCGGCATTTAACAACTTTAAAGATGTAAGAATAGGTCATATACTTCCCCCCTGAAAGTAGCTGATCCTTTAGATTCAAGATTGAAAATGAAGTAACTTTCACCTAAATTGCGCAACACCCTGCTTGGGTTGCCTCATGTGATGTGTAACAGTCCTAAAGTTGTGAAAGATTCCAGGGCATCTGACTGAGATCCAAGATGTGGAACATTCCCTTAGCAACTGCCTGGTCAGGGTCGCGGTGCTTTCATTAACAGTAGATGATTAACTAACAGACGGAGCTGAGACCAATTATGATTTAACTGGAGTGAATTAGCAGAGATTGAGGAACCATCAGAACCAGAACTCACACATCCTACACTGCAAAAGAATTCCTTTAGAAAGTGAAATAGGAATGATTTTAGAAAGTGAAATATTTTTTCCAACCTATAAAACAATCTATAATTGCTTAAAAGAAGTTTGCAACTAACTGATTAAATGATTATTAAGCTTATTTCTAGTCAAAAACTAAAATTGCCAGCGAAAACATTTTTTGTTCTATTGGCAGAGAATTTTGTTTCTTTCAAGAAATAAATTCCTAAAAACTAACAAAATTATCTGACAATAGAACAAGACATTTTTGCTTGCAATTTGAATAACATTTGATTACAACTAAGCGTAATAATCTTATATTTGCTTTGTTGTAATCTTATTTTGAGTATGGTAAAGTAAAGTATAGTATAGATAAGTTTGGCTAGATTCAAGAATATTTCACTTCTTAAGATGTATTTTTTTTTGCTGTAGTGGCATTCCTAGGGGTTTCCACAAAAAAAGCAAAAACTATCTTTTGATCTCATATTTTTATCTCTCTGATATCATAACAAGTGAAATATTCTTAAATCTAGAAAGCCAGACTTTATCTATAATAACATCTATAATTTCTCAAAAGAAGATTACAACTATAAATATCTTCTTAAAAATATAAGATTATTAAGCTTATTTCTGATCAAAATTTACTAAAAATTTGAATTGTTTATAGCCAGATAAAATTTCACTAGTTTTAGCAATTTATTTCCTGAATAAAGCAAAACTACGCTTACAATCTTAGTGGCATTTGACTAATAATAAGCTTATTAATCTTATACTTTATTTTAAATCTTATTTAAAAAAAATGATAGACAGTTTTCGGTAGATTAAAGAATATTTCACTTGCTTAGATATTTAAAAAAAAATAGAACATAGAGGCCCATATTTAATATTCAAGTGTTCAATATATTAGAAATATATCCTGCATCCGTGTTGTTCAGTGTAATGACATTATTTGTGGTTAAACATTCAATTCATTATGTTAATATCTAGGAAGTAGAAGCTTCTATCTATCTATCTATCTATCTATCTATCTATCTATCTATCTATCTATCTATCTATCTATCATTTAGCTAGAATTTTTTATTTTTTTTTTGCAATAAAAGATAACATTAAGCAATAGCAGGTAATGTCCAGTCCTAAGCTCAGGTTACTGTCTGTGTGGAGTTTCTCATACTCACCTTGTATCAGTGTTGGTCTCTTTGCGTTCTCCATTTTTTCTTACAACATCCCCAAAACATGCTTGGCTTCACCAGATTGTGTAAATGAGTGTACAGATCTGTGTGTGTCTGTGTGTGCTTGGCTGTGTTTCTAAATAGGGTACTCAGATTTTTGAGATTCTAAAAAATATAAATTCTATAATATATCAATCTCTCTCTCTCTCTCTCTCTCTCTCTCTCTCTCTGACAGGTGAGTGGAGAGAAGAACAGGTTTGAGAAGCTTATGGAGTATTTCAGCAGTGACGACAGCAACATTGACTTCATGGTGAGTTTGTTTCTTACCTCATTGTTGCACTTCTTCTATAACACATGGATATATACCTAACATTTGGTTATACCTTACAACATTATATATACAGTACCTTACAACTCTCATTTGTAATGATCTTCTCATTTTCTCAAGAATAAACTCATTATGATTATTATGATTATTATGATGATGATTATTATTATTATTATTATGTACCATTGAGACCCCCGTGAAGGCATGGTGGCTCAGGCGGCTAAGGCTTTAGGTTCTTGCTCTGAGGATCTGTCAGTGGGTTGCCACACCCCATACTACCCAGCCACATGCGGTGCCGGTCCCAAGCCCGGTTAGAAAAGCAACGGGTTGCATCACAAAGGGGATCCAGTGTAAAACCAGATCAGATGGTCTGCTGTGACGGGAGCAGCTGAAAGAAAGTCTTAAACCATCAGTCCCTCTGCATTTCTATTAATATTGCCAAAAACAGCATTAGTTTATGTATCTTGTTTGATGTGAGTTGTAGAATCATGTGAAGTAATTCTGTTATATTCAGTATATAATAAGTAGTTTATGTACAGTACATTTAATTGCAGTTTTTTTTCTGACTGCGCACAGTGCCTTATAAAGCTAATATTTATAAAAACCTAATTATTAGTAAGGAACATTTATTTGCAAATAGCATGCTTTGCAAAGAAGATAATAATACAAATATTCCAAAATGTTCAGCTTAAGCATACTGTTTATATTTACAATAGATATCACATATTATTATTTTTTTTCATCTACAATATTAAGCATATATAGTATTGTATGCTTCGTTATAAACAGAGAACAATATTTCAAGCTTAAAATGACTAGAATTCAGTTTAACAATTCTATATTAGGTTTATTTTAAGATTTGAATTTACTCATGATGTCATCCCTTTGCCAGCATCAATACAGTAATTTCAGTTGCCGTGGTGACCGTTGCCAGTAACAAACCGCTGCTACCGCACCTTGTGATGTGTCTCACTCCTTCCCACGTCTTCTCTCTCTGACTGTAGGTGGCGTGTATGCAGTTCATCAACATTGTGGTTCACTCGGTGGAAAACATGAATTTCCGGGTACACCTTCAGTACGAGTTCACGCAGCTCGGTCTCGATCAGTATTTAGAGGTGAGTTTAGATCGCTTTCACCCAGCTCTGGTTTCTCACAACGCTATTTATACAACACTGATTTACACTTTAAGAAAAGCAACTTTGTTCTCACGAAAAGTCACCAGACAAAGTTCCTCCTGTCAGTCAGAGGAGATGTTGAGTCACTGTAACGTTCCTGTTAAAGCTAAAAAAAAGCATCCTGCACATTTCTGCTTAAAATATATTATAAGAAGGCACACAATAACGTAATTATTTACACTGTGGCTTCGCACCTCCTGCATCAAGTCTACTGTATGTTTATGGAGTTTGCATGTTCTCCCCGTGCTTAGTGGGTTTCCTCCAACAGTCCAAAGACATGCAGGGTACGGTCATTGGCGTTCCCAAATTGCCCCGTAGTGTGTGACTGAGTGTGAGTGTGTGTGATGGATTAGCACCCTGTCCAGCCAAGTCTTCTTAAGTAGACAACAGGATTCCCTTGACCCTGTGTACAGGATAAGCGGTGTCGAAAATAAATAAATGAATGAATGAATATATTTTAAGAAAGTATAAATGATCACTTTCATTTTCATCAATCATGTTAGGCTACACATTTCTTTTGATAATCAAAATACATCATTGTATTATATTGTAAAATAATATGAATAATGAATATAGTATTAGTACTATAGTATAGTAATATAGTACTACATATAGTGTTATGTTTCCTCTAAAGACGTCAGTAGTCGCACCATCGTTGATGCTCTCATGTGACTGTCAGAAGACAGGTATATATATATATATATATAGGTATAAACATTTCTGCATAAAAGAAATTTCTATAAAGAGCAATAAAGATTAATAAAATAAACAGTTAATATTTGGAGTGAA
>JAOVVB010000026.1:25268332-25280915 GCA_028570985.1 Heterobranchus longifilis
TCCGACCACGCCCCCACATCTCGATACAGTCATTATCTGCGCTTGGATTCATATTGTTCTGCCCCGCGCCCGTGACAGAAATCTCCATCAACAGTCCCCTACTCACGTCTGCATCAGTAAACAGTTAGTAATGTCAACATAGCGGATTTCTTATATATGAAAACACATTTCCTGCTATACAATTGCACTTCCAAGAGAATGGATCTATTTATGCGTTCTCATTACCAACTTGAATTGACTCAAATCCGATTTTCTAAAAATTATTTTTATTTGACAGCGATCTGATTTCTAGGGCTGTCTGAATGCAAAATCCGATGTTGTTCAGATCAGATCTGAACAACATCTAGGTATGCAACGTTTTACCAAAGCAGATCTACAGGATCAAAGGAAAATGATTGAAATGAATATGAATTGTTTGAGGAAATATGTATGAATCAAAATAATCAGATCATCCCTGATGAGCGAGCCAAGGGCGACGGTGGCAAATCCCTGAGAGGGCAATAGGAAAAAACCTGGAGAGGAACCAGACTCAACAGGGAAACCCATCCTCGTTTGGGTGATGACGTACAGCAGGAATTGAGGACATCTGGCTTTCTTCCTTCTTTTAGACAACAATTAATACAGCCAGCTAATTGCTTGCCGTCCTCCAGAGCAAAACTCCAAGCATATCTTTTGCTAAAATTGCATTGAGTGGTTGAAATGAATGAGAGGCTGCACAAATATGGTATGTTTTACTCCAGATGCCAAGATGAATCGATGTGTGCATGAGTGACGTTTCAGAGGACAGTTGTGTCAACATAAGAGTCAGATTAAAGTCACTTGTAATTACGAATGTGAATCATCATGACGTGCAAATCCGATTTGACCAAAAAAAACCCAAATCTGAACAATGTGGCTTGTAATGTAAACATAGCCATTGAGTCCAGTTCCTCTAAAGGTTTCTTCCTCATGTTGTCTCAGGGAGTTTTTCCTTGCCACTGTCGCCTCCAGCTTGTACAATAAGGTCAAAATTTGTTTTTAATATTATTCCTGTAAAGCGTTTTTTGCGACAATGTCCATTGTTAGTGCTATACAAATTAAATAAAATTGAACTGAATTGAGCCGGAGACCGAAGAGAGGGGATTACATTGGAGGAAAATTTTATGAGGTCACATTAGGGGGAATGTTGGCTTGTTAAAGCTCTGGCCAGGACAAAAAATGAACATGCACTGGGGACCCATCTTAATGTCTCAACATTTTAAGTCTCAAGTAAATTTTTATAATAGGTCTCCTTCATATCAGGTTTATTCCTGGCTCTCCCTGCTGCCTTCCTGAGAAAGGCTCCAAATCCCCCATGACTCTGGACAGAATTAAGTGCTTACTCAAGATGAACAAATAAATAAATAAATATACATACAACACACACATGTACTATATACACACTCATATATATTTACTCTCACATCTTCCAAAGCTCAGTTTTTTTGCAGTATCTCTGCATATGTACATTTCATAAAATATTCTTTATAATGAAATTATAAGAATAGAAAAAAAGTCAGATATAAGATTTGGCCCAAGGAACGATCCGAGTCTGTATTTTGTATTTATCATTTTATGCCGAAGCCGAATTTGCATAAAACTGAGACAATCTCAGTTGTAATCTTCAAGGTGTCTTTATCACTTGTCAATCGTCGCTGAAATTATAACTCAATGCTGTGCGGAGTGCTTATTCTGTAGTGTGGAGATCAGGGTAGCACTTATTACAGCTTTTTATCATTTATTTTTCATAAATTAAGCCGGCCACTTAATTTAAAGTTTGTTGTATATTTTTTTGTGTCTATGTCTATGTCATCATCATTGTGTGTGTGTGTGTGTGTGTGTGTGTGTGACACAATGATTGAACCTCCTTCTCATTGACTGGTTTAATGACGAGACACTACCAATCGTGTAGCGTGTATCGAATCTTCGTAGACTCACTACAGGTCTAACCCATAAGAGGAACACGTCCTAACACCAAATCCATCTTGATTTGGTTGAATATCCTGCTCTGCACTCCACCCTAATTTCTCCTTGTCTCGCTTGTCTTTTTTTGTCTGTCTGAAGCAGGTCTTTGAATTCACACCTTTTTTCCTTCCACAAACTTGACGGTTGATTTCCTTAGTTGTTTTCTTTGCTTGATTCAGCCCAACAATCTGGTCATTCTGAAATGGTGGCCTTTTGTGGGTCTTTTTTGGCCAGGCAGTGTATTATTGCACAGTATATTCAGAGAAACTCCAAAATCTAAAAATAATTCTCTATACCTCAAAGCTGCTAACAAGCATTACCTACTAAAAGTCATGTATCATAACTTCATTTAAACTTTCAGTAATTACTACTAGTTAACCAGAGTTAATCTGATTATCTCATAACAGTTGTTAACGACAGGGTCAGGAGTGAAATGTCATCCTGCATACCTGCTGCTGTCCCTGGCTCTTGAGGAAGTCTTCTCTCTGTTTGCCCACTTTGTTCTTGTCCAGGCCACTCTGCTGGAGGTGCTTTAGACGAGATATCGCTTTCCCACCACCGTTCTGAGACACAGACAGTAAGATTTCTTTTCAAATGTTTTAGAAATATATATTTTTTTATGAAATTGATTTAAAGATCTGCTTTTCTGCACATTCGAGTGTGAAGCATTGCTGAAGAAGAAAGCAGAATAACAAGGAAAACAGGCAAAAAGGCATATGCAAGACACATACACGCACACACACACACAAAAAATATTTTCAGAACATAATCCACTCTGCAGGGAGAGACAATAATAACAGATTTGGCTCTGTAATAACTGCCGGGTGAGTGTTCTGAACGGTCTGTTCTTTCTCTCAGCTCAAATACTCAGAAATGTAGTTCTACAAAAAAATAAAAAATAAATCAACACATGCTGTACCTGATGACCTCAACAGAATCATACAACGCTGCCATCTTGAATTGTACGTATTTACTTTTAAATATTATCGAGTTGATGTAGCATAATCTCACTTCAGCATTTAAATGTTAAACTATAATGAGTAATGGTAATGAGTGTATTTAAATACCATTCAAGGGCTGGTCACATATTAAAGGTCTCATATCATACTATTTTTTAACAAGTTTGCTTAAGTCTTAGAGGTCTGCAAAACATTTCTGTTAATGTTCCAGCTGAAACTCAGACCCTGCATTCTGGCTGCTTGATTTCTATTCCTACTTCACTCCTTTGCCAATTACGGCATTTCAGTGTCTGTAGCTTTAAATTAACCCTTTGTGGGTCGTTCAAGGGCAGTATATAATAATAATAATTTTTTATTATTTTAATGGTCAGTCAGAATGCAGGGACAGGAAATGTCTCATGAGTAAAATGTAACTAACATGAAGAAAGCTAGGTTAGCTGTTAGCAGCTACCTGCTAGCCTAGCCCTATTTGCTGTACAGTGTAACCTCGGATTGCGAGTAACGCGGTTTGTGAGTGTTTTGCAAGATGAATTTAAAGATTTTAAATAAATTTTGACTTGAAAAACGAGCAAGTCTTGGAGCATCATGTATCACGCATGTGCTTCTTGTTTTGACGCCGAGCGTCACATGATCACAACTGAGCCAATGTTTTTTCTCTCTCTTTCGCTGCGGAATTGTGGGTAATCGTCTCCCCTGCTGGGTCTTAGTGTGCGTCTCTTACTGGTATAATCAACATCCGTGCACGCGTGTACTGTTTACTATAATACTGTGATCACATGTGTGTGCATAAAACATATTTTATTTTGTGTCTGTAATTGTGTACTGTTTATTATAACACGTGTGTGCGCGCATGTAAAACAAAAGAAAGTCTCATTAGAGAGGTTAAAGATCCATTTTCTTCCTCTGTTTCAGCCTGTCGTTATGTGCGCACGCGTAATTTGACGCCGTGCCCCTTCACACACACAAACACACTCTCTCCTTTGGGCTGTAGAACGAATAATTTAAGTGTCCATTATTTCTTATGGGAAAATCCACTTTGGTTTACGAGTGTTTTTGGAATACAAGCCCACTTCCGGAACGAATTATGCTCGTAATCCAAGGTTCCATTGTAGTTCTTAAAAAGTGTGTCCAGAGAATAGGAGAGCTGGGCAGAGCAGGGGGGACGGACTCTTGGTATGTGAGGTCAGAAAAGGAGGGAAATCTGATTTGCTTGTTTAAGCATTGGACAATATAAAAATAGAAAAGGACAAAAAAAAGCGAATGTTTGTTTTTCCTCATGTTTTTATATTCACATAGACTGGACCCCCAGTCTGAATGTCTAAAATGACAAAAAAAAAATGAAAACTATTAGGTGGTGCTATCGACAAAAAACAGTCTAAGCAATGTGTTGAATTTATGATAAGTTTTGAGATCTCACGTTGCTTTTGTTATTGTTCCGTTTTAAATCCAACCCCCAACCCCGGAGGTGCGAAGTGACGGTACTAACAACTAAGCTGCCATGCTGCCTCCTTTGTCATTCTTTTAATTAAATTCCTTCATGAATTTGTATGAAGTATTTAAGGACCTAAAGCAAGACAACATTAATCGCGAGAAAATGCCATTTTTCCAAAACTTTCATAATTGCTTGGCTCATTAAAACTTAATCCGGGATTGCACTTGTTTATCGCAATTTGTGTGTTTGGAGACTAAAGCGATTTTCACGCTGTCTAGCTCGTAATAGGAGAGAAGCTAGACGCCGTTGTTCATTACTCAGACAGGAGGTCACCGCAAAAGAGTAACAAGCAGGAGGAATAAAGACCCGAGAAACCTTGAAACATTCAACAGCAGATGAGAGAAAAAAAGCAGAAAAAAGAGAGAGAGAAGCAGTTTATTTTTATCACCAGACAGTTATGGCTGTAGGTACAAAGAATAAAAAGCAAGGGATAGATGAAGTTCAGTTTTATCGCCGTGGCGTCGAGGAGATAGTGTGATGGAAAGAATATAAACAAGATGGAAGGTCAAAAGGGGTCAAAAGGATCGCTAAAGTGTCTCCTTATCACCTGAGAACCAGCACCCAGAACCAGGACAAGGAAAGAGATGTGCATGAGAGTATGAAATGCTACGGGCTGAGTGTGTTCCTGAACCTTGGCTGTGCCGATACTTATGGAGGGTTTAGGTGGAACTGGAGGTCTCTGAATCTCTCCTCTTTGTACGCTCTTGGTTGCTGATACACTCGCAGGAGCAGTGCTGGTGGATGTCTTGGAATCTGGAATCTCAAAATACGGAGGCCCAAAATCAACCAGGCTGAGCTCCAGCTCGCGGATGGTCTCTTCCAGATTGTCCAGCCGCTTATAGGTGCTGCGTCTAATGTCCTCCTTGCACTTCTGGACCTGGGATTGGACTCCATCTCTTTTATTTGTTTCCGTCTCATCGTCAATCTCAAATGATTCCTGGATCCTCAGCTCGGTTTTCACTAACCTCGCTGGTTTCTTTGCCGTTAAAGGCGAAGGTGATTCGGTAATCCTTCCTTGCTCAAGCTCCTTTATCGTCCTGTCCAAATCTGATATCTGAGATTGTGCTTGATTGGTGGATGGATCACGTTTCCATAGCGACAGACGTGGACTCTTGACAATGTAGCTGCTGTAACTAAGACCTCCAGTGCTCTGGGTTGGTTTGGCCAAGTTGGAAACCTGGGTGGTTGGTTTCGTTGATGAAGCCGGACATCCGGTCAGGACAATCTGAGGGACGTATGAAGAGGAAGGTTTATCCGGAGGCTGTGAATTAGATATCATGAATTATACCTTGTTGTTTATCGCTAAAGTAGGAAAAAAGTATGCAGGAGTCGTTGTCTTACCAGTGTGTCAGGGTTTGGTTGGTGGAGACTTTTCTGCAACGGCATGAACTGCTGATATGGGAACATGCAGAAGTCTAAAACACACTTTATCAGCAAGATGGCATTCCATACACACACATTATAAAGAACAGGATGTAGTATTAGTCAACATTGTCTTGAAAAATTCTTATGAACAGGGTCTGGTTCCACAAGCGTTTGGATATAAATACCACATCTTTAATATTTAATTGTCTGGTTTTAAGAGCCTGAGACATAGCATGGCCTAACACAAGCCAGATTCCTAGCTTTCCCCGGGGAGTCTCTGTGTTCCTCAAGGTGTCCCAGAAACAACTACGTTCACAGGAAGACATCAGCTGAGGAACCAGATTAAAAAACAAACAAAACAAAACAAAAAAAAACTCTGTCTTTCAGGCCTTTCCACAGCTACAACCCATGTTGTGTTTCTCACTTTACTGCTTCAGAGGAAATTGGAGAAAGTAGGAGGTCAAAAAATAGAATGAAAAAAAAAGAAAAAAAGAAAAGCAAAGGGCTGACATTTCCAGCCAGGAGCATTTTAATGAATTCGCTGATCAGTAAGTGAGTCATCAGAGACAGATTCAGCAGCTTTAAAAAGGTCTAAAAGTCAAACTTTATACTTGGGCAAATTCATCAAGTCAATAACTTCTTTTTCATCTCTTCAAATAAACAGAGGCGTATCGGGCGAGACAGCTCCCCTGCGCTGCTTTTGCCCTATGAAAAATGACTTCATTTGCATAGCGAGCGGTGACAACGAAGCTTTTTATATACGATACTCAACGTTTCGTGTAGAGTTCAGATGCAAAGAGCTGATACCGGTGATACTTTTGTTGTCATAAAAAGCTGAGCGAGACGCTCTATTTTTTTCTGCAGTTTTCTTTTTCTCTCTTAATGAAGTTAACCAGTTCCCGTTTTCTAGCTAATTTTACGCATCGTGACCATTGTGCCATACAGGCTTACAGAAATCAAGCTGTTGCATCATTTAATATCTGGAACATGTTGGTCATTAAGGAGAAAAGGTCTAAACTTGTTTAAAAAACAATCCCTTAAGTACTATAAGGGTCGTTCAAGTCAAACTGGGATGTATGATTATGCAAAATAACAGAAGACAGTTACAGTATAAAAGTTTAAAACTCCCTTTATTTCTCTATATAATCCCCTGCTACACTAATGTACTTATCCCAGTGTTCCACTAGTTCCACTAGTTTTTCACAGTACGCTGGAGGCATGACTGGACTGCCTGCTTCAGGTACAGTATGAAGCACTGGCCTCTTGGGAACTCCATGTGGAAATGACTTGGAGTGAGGCCAGGATTGTATGGGGGATGTGGCAATAACTCCCAGCCAAGTTCCTGTAATGTGCAAGTGGTGTTGGTGAATAATTGCGTGTACAGTTTACACAGACAGATGCATGTCTTTCTTTCGCAAGTTATCTAACAATTTTCAAAGATTAGGTGTCACACTTGCCGAATGTTAATGGGAAAGACTGCAGTGGTCTCCGAGCCACCTCAGCCAGGATCGGCATTGATGGACCTGTCTGATCTTTTGTTCCCGACTTCGATTCCCAGGATGCTCTTTACCGAACATCAATAGTTACATAATCTTGTTTTGTTACATCATAATCAGTTGGCTTATTTACGGTCTATGTTTTAGTTTGTTCTTAGTCTTTTGTTGTCACTGTTATGTTCTTTCTGTTGAAACTGTGTCCTTGTGTTAGCTTCAGAACTAACATCTAGTATTAGCATTTGGCCCATAGCCTTACCATAGCTCTTAGATTTTTTTTTTTACTGTTCTGAGTTTTAAACTCAGCCTATACTTGGTTTAGGTTTGGTTTTGGTGGAAGACTATAGACATGATCATTTCGTGAATAAAGAGCAGGACTAACTCCCCTATTTGCTCCGGATGAGCTAACAGACTGGAGCAGTTGTCTAGTATTTCAGCTACAGGTGGTTGTGTCGTCAGTAGGTTAAACACATGGCTTAATCACCACATACATGGCAACCTGCACTGTATTCTTCTATTAAGAGAGAATTGAACAAAATGCGACAGTTTACACACTTTATCCATTGTGCATCTTTTGTTACGCAGATCTGGCAACCCTTATACATAGGTTATATCTGAGCTTACAGACGCTTTCCGAATCACACAGTAAGTTTAATTACATGGCTTATATAAAATTTCTCATTATAGTGAAACCAGTTGAGGATTTAAAGGCCTTTCAGCCATATTAATGCCCTCCACACTGTTTACTTGTTGTAACACAAAAACTGTGATTAATTCATGATAACATCCTCAGGCGGACAATCACATGCAGAACTGGCCGCTGTTAATTTCCCAAAGGTTACTACATTGAATGCATTTCTCCGCGGCTGTTTTGCTCTGACTGTCAAACTTTTTTCAATGCATGGGAAATAAATGCATGACAACGGGGAATAATTCAAGAATTTAAAGGTCCCGTATTTTACTATTTCTTTAACAGATCAACACACATCTCAGAGCTTTTTAAAGGTGTGTGTGTGTGTGTGTGTGTGTGTGTTAATGCTCCAGCTGAAATTCCTCCCAGATAATGCACTTTTCATTCCTCAAACTGAGTTTATTTCACTCCTCCTCCAAACACACAGTTTCAGTGTCTATGTAAATAAGCTACTTCTGAGCCCCGCCCCTCCAGAGAACAGCAACCAAATGGGGGAAGGTTTCCCTTACATGATGTCACATAAGGGTGAAAGAATCTTGCTTGTTTAAGTTATTGTCTAAAAATGACTACAATGTGAATTTTGCATAATATGTAACCCTTAAAAGATGTATGCCTGGCATCATATAGAACTAAACGACTATCAAGAAAAACTCCATGATTATTCAAGGAACCGCACTGACGTGTTAATTGTCATTAGTTTTTGCTAAACGTTCAGCACAATCTTACTGCAACCTGATAACGGGCTCTGCGGGAGTTTCCTGGAGAGTGTGCCAAAAGCAGGGCGACATGTGGCATCTCCAGCTTCGCCTTCACATTCGCTCAACCAAAAGAGAGCAATCTGCACTGCCTGCTGATGCTAATGAGCCTTGCAGTGTGTGTGTGTGTCTCTGTGTGAGGAAATGTGTATTTACCCCTAAGGTACAGGAGCCAATGACGACAAACACTGACCGAGTTCAAGCTCTTGTGCGTGCGTGCGTGCGTGTGTGTGTGTGCGTGTGTGTATCTGTCTGAAACACTCAGCAGGTATACATCTGGAACATTTAGCTAATTATATGGCATGCAACATCTGTGTTATAACTAAACACTTGCTTTTAGTTCTGTGTATAGTGTAAAGAAAAATTATGACAAAAGTATAATGAGGAATGTGAAGTCTGGTAGCGAAGGATCTGGCAACCTGCTGCTTAGGCACATCTGTAATTTCTACGTGGATTCACGTAAGCGGAAACTGTCACGTTTATTTATTTATTTATTTTTTTACGGCTTTAGCTGTCTCATAACAGCAGCTGGATTTTCCAATTATGAAAATACAGTGACATTTATCATAGTGTTACTAAAACCACAGCTGTCTTTCCTGACTAGATTCGTTTTGCACAGAAATTTGCTTAGATGTAATTATGAAAAATTACACTGTACTATATTTTACTTAGCGGCATGGTGCCTTAGTGGTTGGTACTGTCGCCTTGCACCTCCAGGGTCCGGGTTCGATTCCCGCTTCGGGGTCTATGCGCGTGGAGTTTCCATGTTCTCCCTGAGCTTGGTGGGTTTCCTCCGGGTACCCTGGTTTCCTCTCACAGTCCAAAAACATGCGTTTTAGACTAATTTGCGTTCCTGTAAATTGCCTGTAGTGTGTGCATGTTGACTGTTGATCCTACCACGGTCATAAAATGGGAATAAATACAGTGGTCACCAATGGCCTCCACAGTCCCTAATTGGACTACAGAGGTTCCTAGATGGATGACCTGGATGTGCTCCCTTCAGGCACGTCATGCATACAGTACATGTGTGTTTGTCTCTCCTCCGATTCGGGCCTGGACGATTAGTTCACCGAGGTGTAGCGGCCACAACAAACAATACTTCTTCTTCTTTTTACTTCATCTTAAAACTCTTCTTAAACTCATCAACTTTATATCTGACATTTTTGTTTCTCTAAAGCTGCTTTGTGACAACATCCTTAATTAAAATTATGGCATGTAAATTAAATTGAACTTAATTAATCTACGGACTCCAAGGACGGATTACTGAAAGGGGCTACTAGGAACAGGCCCAAGGGCCCAAGGTGTCATGGAGAACCCAAAGGCAAACGTTGCCCTTATTAACTCCACAGACTCAACTGGCCAAAAGCCTCCCAAAGGACAAAATAAAAAGCCTATCCATTTGTTTCAAAATGACACTTTTAGTGTTCTGTAGACTGAACCCTCTGTATTTTGTTGATGTTTGTTGACTCGGTTGTGCATCTTTAACCATATAATTAGTTTCAAGCAGAATCATAGGTTCCATTTTTATGTAATTGAGCCGTGGGTGTTATTTTATTTTAAAAAAATGAACCAAAACCAAAATGAAACCAAGTATTGGAGTTTAAAATGCAGAATCGTAAAATATACACCTTGGTTATTAAACTTGTCAGAAAAGTGACACAACTAATGTGACCTACAATACTAATGTTACTAATGGTACTGTAGGGGGTGTTTATTCCCTACACTTCACTAACGGCACTACACCTCAATAACTCTATAGAAAGTCCTCCTGACTGAGAACCTTTTTCCTGTGATGAAAGATCTCTACCCTGATGGATGTGGTCCCCTCCATCATCCAGAAGGCAAGAGAGCTTGATGAACAATTCTATAAGGATGAAAATGAAATAAATCAAAAGCTATGGCTTTCACTCTCACCAGATCTCAATCTTATTTAACACCGTTGAAAGATTTCTGGGCAACGTGGTATAAAGTGTCTACACTAGTATTATCATCACAGGGCAGGAGTAGCTCAAAGGGTAAGGCTTTGGTTTACTGATCAGGAGATCCTAGGTTCAAACCCCTGCACCACCAATTTGCCACTGTTGAGCTCTTGAACAAGAGAGCTGTTGAACTCAGATGTGTAGTGAGATAAAATAAAATCGCTCTGGATAAAGGTGCCTGCTAAATACTATAAATTATCATTAAAACATCATCTGGGGAAATATCTTTAGTAAGAACAGGTGTTTATGGTGCCAGTATTCTTCCATAGAATTGTAGAATCAAAGTCAAGGCACATCAGAGCTTTTTAATAGCTAATAAAGCACTAAAAATGACTTTATTCACCATATGTACTGAACTGATTTCTTTCGATATTTTCTGTCTGTGTTTTGTAGCGAAGATTCTACCTCCAGTTCAGCAGCAGTCTGCTCGACTTCTCTGTCCTCTCTCTCTCCACCTGCTACGTTCGGGGGCGTCGAGGCGGGCCGAGGAGCTTCGGAGACACTCCTCCTCAACTTCACGTGCGGTTTCTGAATCTCAGTTTCCTCTGATTCTGATTTCTACAAACACACACTAGTCACAAACAAATAAAGCACTTTATAAAGAAGGTGTAGAAACAGGACATCTTTCTGATGTACAGTATTACCTTCATGGTCTTAGCGGAGGAGATGACCTCCCCGCTGCGTGTGGTGAGACCCGGAGAGGTGGGGAAGCTCCTTCGGGGAGGTGGAGGTGGGGGCGATTTGGACGGCTTCTCTGTGCGATACCGTGGCACCAGGAGTTCGTCCGATCCCCGCCTGGAGCTGGCTTCCTTGCTTGAGACCTTGTGTGTGGGATGCTGAGGTTTGTTGGGTTTGTGCTCGGGTGTGGCATTGGGACTAGACAGAGAGTCGCACTGGTTAATGTTCTGGTTCTGGTTTTGGTGTTGGTTCTGCACTGGTTTGATCTGTTTAGCAGCAAAGTCCAGGTCCGGGATCGCTTTCATGAGCTCGGCTTGGGTTTCCTCCAGAAGTCGGTTAATGTCCTGAGCGCTGTACTGGGTGAGACTGGCTCGCTTTTCCTCCCAGTCCCTTTCAGCTGCCTGGAGAGAGAGAGAGAGAGAGAGAGAGATTGAGTCACACTCATTGCTGGCTTAGAACTGCCAATGATATTTATTTTTTTATTCATTTAGATTTACTTCTAACAATGTGAAATGGCTCCAAAACACGTTAGTTCCTTTTATTATATAATTTGTCATCCTGAAGTCATCCTTTTCCAGCTTTTATTTGTTTTTCTCAGTTTTCATCAACAAGACAAAAATAACTGTTTTTTTTTTTCAAAACTTCTTTGCTGACACTGGAGACTCCTTCCATCAACGTTAAGCAATATCTCCATATTAAAACTTCACTAAGCATATGTTCAATTCTTGGTAAAAAAAAATGCTATATTTAAATTGAATTATTTCTATTCTTAGATTATATGGATCTATAATTTATTTCCTTATTTATGCTGTAATTACGCTAGCAAGAGGAAGAATTTTAGGCAAAATGTAACTTTATTTATAAACCATCCCTTAAATAATTCCCATTGCCTTGTAAAAATGCATAAAATTGTCTTCAACATTCATGATGAATTTGCTAGCACATCTGGAGTTATGCATCTAATTGTATTTCACATGCGCTCCCAATGTGACAGCTTCCTGATTCAGCCACGAGAATGATTTAAATATGTTCCTCTTTTGACAAAGGCAATTTTTTCGAAAAAAAAAAAAATATATATATATATATATATATATATATATATTTTTTTTTTTCCCACTATTGGTTCCAAACGAGTAATCCGATTCATGTGTGGAAAAAGGGATTGTACACCCCAAAAACCGTACTAGC
>JAOVVB010000026.1:25288334-25299902 GCA_028570985.1 Heterobranchus longifilis
TTCTCCTCTTAGTTCTGATTACACACACACTCAAACACATTCAACCAAGAACTCACACACAGGCTCATTTACAATCACACCCACACCCACACACGCATGCACACACACACACTTGAACTCACACACACACACACACACACACACATATACACTCTAATGACAAACCCATCACAAAAGCCCATGCACACACAATAATACAGATGTCCATTCACACACACAGACACACACCTACAGTATACACATACGCACTTCAATCCACACACATATACACAGGTTCACAATCCTACACACTCATAGAAGCATTCTCTCTCTCTCTCTCTCTCTCTCTCTCTCACACACACACACACACACACACATAGAATAATATTGCGTTAAATCACTTCAGCCTGATTCCTGACACAGCTCTCTGAACTCACAATAACAAACACACACTACTAGCTAAGAGGCTTTCAGAAATAATCACTGTTTTATTTATTAGATTTTACTGCTGTAAGAATAAACAGCCTTAAAGATCGAGAGAGAGAGATAGAGAGAGAGTGTGGGTGAGAGAAAGAGAGAGAGAGAGAGAGAGAGAAGATGAAACGTGTGTCTCGCAGCACAGCTCAGGTTCAGTGCAGAGCTCAGCCAAATAAAATACGTTGTGTACACCAGTTTTTTAACCTTAACAGGGCGTGTGTGTGTGTGTGTGTGTGTGTGTGTATGTGTGTGTGTGCGCGCATGTTCTTGACAGCCTTATCCTTGACCGTTTAAAGTGTCTTATCATTCAGGATTTTTGTGTGTGTGTGTGTGTGTGTGTGTGTCTGTGTGTTCTTGACAGCCTTCTCCTTCACCACTTTAAGATGTCTTATCACTCAGGATTTCTTCAAACCTTAAGTGAAAGTTTTGGCCTCAAGGAGTAAACTGCATGAAGATGAAGCATATGGGACCATGTGTGTGTGTGTGTGTGTGTGTGTTGTGTGTGTGTGTAATCCTGAAGTAAGCACTTTCTCTCTGCTGTTTCCAAACCTTCAGGAAAAAGTTTTTTTTTCTGTATCATTGTGTAGTCCATCTATAACAATGTCTGTGTGTGTACATGTGTGTGTGTGTGTGTGTGTGTGTGTGTGTGCGTGTGTGTAGCATGTACATGCATGCAGGCTTGTCTACCTGTCTGTATGTCTTTTGGGTTATTTTCACATAGTTGAAGAATTCATGAACTTTACACATTATTACACACATCACTTCTATCGTCTCAGGCAATTCGGCAGGGTCAAAGGTCACAGCTCATGCTCAGACCCCGAGCTCATGCGGCTAACTGGTTAATCAGCCCTGCCTTTTAGGTCGTGCTCTCTGGTCCAGAACAATCGACACCAATCATGCTGTTCTCTGTGTGTGGATTCTACATGTACTTCTGTAGTGCTGCCTTCATCTTCTTCTATGAGAGATAGTGAGGCCACGCCTTCTTTTGGCCAGACTGACAGGTAGAGTGGCCACACCTTCTTTATTGATATGGAAGAAACACAGCCTACACCTTCTTTTCAGGGCCTGAAGGCACAAAGACGCCTCCTTAATGCTTAATAAAAGGAGTAGAGGCCACGCCACCTTTAGTGGAACTGCCAGATACAGAGGCCACGCCTCCATCAATGTTAGTAAATTCATAGAAGCCACAATTCCTTCAGTGGGACTGACACATACAGAGGCCATGCCTACTTCACCGTTACTAAAGAAAATTAAGCCACGCCTTCTTCAGTGGGATTGACAGATACAGAGGCCACGCCTCCTTTGCAGTTACTAAATGCATAAAAGCCATGCCTTCTTCAGTAGGACTGTTTGATACACAAGCCACGCCTCCCTCAATGTTACTAAAGATGTAGATGCCACACCTCCTTCAGTGGGATTGACACATACAGAGGCCACGCCTTCTTTACTGTTACTAAAAGAATAGAGGCCACGCCTTCTTCAGTGGAACCGTTGGATACAAAAGCCATGCCTCCCTCGGTGGGATTGACACATACAGAGGCCACACCTTCTTTACTGTTACTAAAAGCATAGAGGCCACGCCCTCTTCAATGGAACCGATATATACACAAGCCATACCTCCTTCATTGTAACTAAACATGTAGATGCCACGCCTCCTTCAGTGGGATTGACACATACAAAGGCCACGCCTTCTTTACTGTTACTAAAATAATAGAGGCCACGCCTTCTTTAGTGGAACCGTTGGACACACAAGCCATGCCTCCCTCGGTGGGATTGACACATGCAGAGGCCACACCTCCTTCGCTGTTACTAAAGGAATAGAGGTCACGGCTTCTTTAGTGGGACTGACAGATACAGAGGCCACGCCTCCGCTGCTGTATAGAGCATAGAGGCCACGCCCTCTTCAATGGAACCGATATATACACAAGCCATGCCTGCCTCCTTCATTGTAACTAAACATGTAGATGCCACGCCTCCTTCAGTGGGATTGACACATACAGAGGCCACACCTTCTTCGCTGTTACTCAAGGATTAGAGGTCACGGCTTCTTTAGTGCGACTGACAGATACAGAGGCCACGCCTCCATCACTGTTACTGAAGAGACAGAAGCCACTCCTCCTTTAGTGGGATTGGCAGGTATAAAGACCATGCTTTCTCCATATTGCAAAATTTCAGGCCGTCTTTGTTTGGACCACATCACTATTCAAAGTGTTAACAGTATGCAGACGTCATGGTTTGGCATTTTTTTGGTACACTGAAGTAACAACTTGTAAAGATATAAACTATGAATAGTGGCAAACTGGCTATAAATTGCTGAACACAACGAGTGTAGATGAAGGCACATCCTGCCGTCTAGGTGTCTGGGTGCTACTGTGAGCTGTTTGTGAATAGTAACAGCACTGTCTATAACAAACAGAGCAAACAATGGTTCCTTCAGGTAAGTGAGATTTAAAGGATATTCTTGAAACATTCCTTGCTATTTATTTTTCACAACTATGTGAGTAAATGGGGAGCATCCCGTTCCTAACGCCAGAACAGAAGCCAACTTGGGATCTTCTCCTCAAATCCGAGTTCCATCCCTGTTCATGAGGGGACATCAAATCAACACGGCTGCTCAGAGCATAAGACATAAACAAGGTAAAAATTCCTACCTTTAACTAGAACAATAGGATATACTCGATATAGAAGTACAAGGGCGAGTCAAAAATGATCCTCACTCTGGCTGTAGAATTTATTTAAATAAACTTTTAGAAAAAAAAAAACAAATACATCATTTTTTTAACTTCTTGTTTTTTAATACTCTTTTTGATCATCTGTCAACAAGCTTTCGTCTTCCCTCATAATTGTTTTTTTTTTTAATTCAAAATTCGTGCTGTGAGCCACGAATGCACCGCTGTCTTCACTTCTTCATCAGAAGTGAATCTTCCCCCTAGTAGGCCTGCTTTCCTTGAATAAAACAGTTGAAAGTCCAATGAAGCAAGATCAGGACTATAGCGAGGATGCTTTAACACCTCAAAACAAGGTTTTTGTAGAGTGTTGAGAGTGTGAGCAGAAGTGTGGACTGTTGATTGTTGAACATTTCTCATAATGTTCCTATACTGGCCCTTTAGAATCTATTTTTCGAGCTGATGGTTGACTTTTTCTTGATTGGCGATTGAGGATGTTTCTGTTCCATACTCTGCGGTTTACTCTCAGTAAAGAGTAGTGATGAATATTGATGAATCCATAGACGTGTGGCACACTTGTGCAACCTTCTTTGAACATCTCTATCCATTCATACACACTATTCGCAACAAAACACTTTCGCCATACTGCGCACTAAATCTTCGGCACCAGGTACAACCTAAGACGACAAAAAATGTAATCACCGCACGCTGCTCTTCTTTCATGCAAATCACAAGTGGGGCATCCGTTTTTGCTCATACTGCAGTTACAAATGAAGTGATGTAACACATTAACACCTACACACTGGTGACAGGGGAGGGAAAAAGCGGCGATAAGACGAAACATACATCATTCATTCGAGTTACTCGCCTAGCTTGTTACTAACAAAACATGAACTTGCAGACGAGCAATTTTCCAGTCCGTCCCTTACACCTCAGCGCTAGTTAAAGCTACCGAGTTAGTTCAGGTGTACCGAATGGTACATCATTAAACTGTTAATCTCTTCACATACAAACCAGGATTTATCCTTCAGTAAACTAAGATGCTTGCTTTTCAAACCAACACTACTCCTCCACACTGCCACGAGGACGTGATTTCCCCAAAGAGACAACAAATCAGTACAAAGTGGACCCTCACTCCTCTTCCACCCACGCTTTTTTTTTTTTTTGCATTTTCACTGTTTTAGTTCTTGTTGAAATCTTTGTGAACTCTCAGTAAACTCTCAGCATGTGGTTGAACATCGCTCCTGTTTGCTCTGTCTGTGCGTTTTTCTCCGATTTTGACGAGGCTTGACAGAGATACCTGTAGTTTTGGGGACGACGGCTCTGCGTCTTGAGGAGCTCAATCAATGCTCGCTGATTTCTTTTTATCTTCGCAGAGACTCTCGACTTCACGAAGACCTTGATGTGTCAGAGACGTTTCAGACTAAACTTCCAACGTGTGCTACCAAGGCCAGGGATTTAATAGAGCATTAAGGGTGATAAAACACTTAGCGGTGAGCCTTTGACTGGAAAGTGATCGTTCATAATGTGAAATGGAGCTACAGCATACGAACACCCCGTCCTGCGAGGAATTAAATGTATCTTTACCTGCATCTTGCGGAGCTGGGCGAGCTGCTTGCGAAGGTCAGTGGCGTTCTGTTTGAGCTCGTGTAGGTGAAGCTGCATCTGGAGTTTAGACACGGTGGAGGTGTGTGGGCTCGCAGGCGGAGGAGGCATCAGGGCCAGCGGAGCCGACGGGGTCAGGGCTAAGGGACAAGGGTCATGGAAGCAAAGGTCATGTGTTACTTATATAAGTAGCAAAGCCTACAAACCTAAGTGTTCTGAGGCACATAGACATGACACTTTGGTCTACACCTGCCCACACCATGTAATCCCTCTGTTACAGACACACACACACACACACACACGCGCACACACACACAGAGTGAACGTGGCACACTGTCTCCTCCAGAGTCCATTCAGTTGGAGCAAGCATGCCGTTAGTGTGAATTTAATTTAGGAGAACCAGCAGCCCGAACACTGGGAAGCTGAGACAGGTAAAGTGCACAATCCAGTGAAAACACAACCCTCCACACACATACACACACACACACACACACACACTGAAGTGACAATTTATTAGGTCCACTTTCCACATGGGTCACTTTGTATGTGTAGAATTATCTATGACTTTAAGGTGTATTTAGTGGTGTACAAAGTATTGGCACCCCCCACTAATCTGTTCATGAAAGAACCCATGAAAACTATCTTGTCCAGGTTGTGGCCAATATTTTATGAGAGATGTACTTAAAATACAAAAATACAAGACTAAATAACAGGTTAATAATTTAATATTTAAGAAACCAATACATATAATAACCTCAATGCATAGTTTCTTCTCCAATGCACAATATTACGGATAGATATCACCCATGGCATGCCAGTGCTGTCATTTTTTCCCATCAGTTTCCTGTCTCTATCATTTCTGCTGCAGTATTTTGTAATGCACAAGTTCAGGTACTTAAACACTTCAGGCGGAGGAGGCTATTGTGACAGGAACTAAGTCTCAATAGACATGAGAAATCAAAGGCAAAAAGCAAACAACTCAAAAACAACAGCAGAAGAACTCGACACATTTTTACTTACGGAATACGGAATGCAATAGAAGAAGAAGTCAATAACAAAAGTCACTTTAATAAGCAAGTGGAAAGTTAATTTGTTTGAATCTATAGATTATCGGATCTGAGATTGGTCGAATTAAGCAAGTTTAAGAACCAGGAATTGACTTTGGAATTCTAACTGTTTATTTTATAAACCTTTTAAAAAAACTTTGTTGCTAAAGTTTTTCCAAATTTTTTTTTGCAAATCATGGACAGTAACATTACCATATATCCCTTAATTGGGCAAGAAACCATATGTGATAACATATATATTTGGTATATTTTATATACAAAGAAGTATATAAATTATACTTTATACACACATTTTATATTTTTTGTATATATATTTTTTGCATAATTTCTTGAATATTTGTATTTTTATATATATATATATCTCAATCAAACATCTTATTATGAAATTATTTTAAACATAAATCAAATCAAAGGTGATCATCTTAGATGATCTTAATTCATTAAAAAAGTTATTTTAAAAGGTGGTGCTGTATAAAACCTATATAAGTTGTTTTAAAATTTGGTCTCCTCCTGTACAGGACAATTTTGCCTAAAAATATATGTTGCCTGAAATTTTTTTGCCTAAAAATAAACGTAAAAGAAATGACAATCTCAAGCTTAAAATTAGTTTTAATACAGTACCTATATTATTCATAATGGCCTTTTGGTAAAATTATAAAAGAATTATTAGATCGATATGACCACATTTAAGACAATTTCATTTGCTACAATGTCATGTTTTTGCCTTGTAACGTTTTAAGTTTTTTAAAGTGGGAAAAAAAGTCAAAGAAAGATTCACAAAAGAAAAATCAAAACCAACCAAACATTGATTTAAAGATGAGAACATTAGGACCCGGTTTATTGCTAATCTCTACCTAACATAATACATATTAGTTAAATACAGCTAGCTGTTACCATGGAAGCATCAGCATCTGTATTGATATATAGCAATAGATTGATTACTGTGATGAGAGTCTGGTCTCAATTTAGATCAAAAAAGAAAGCACCTTATGGCTTAACAAATATGTGACTATTGCAAGGTAGTGAATAGCAAACGTGAGAGATCATTAATGCGAGCAAGTCATTAATTATATATGTGAACCTAATAAAAAGGCCGTTCAGTGGACACACAGAAATCAGTTACAGTAGGGTGAGACTGTCAGACTTTGGAGGAGAGAGAAGGAGCTATATAGAAAACACACACACACACACACACACACACACACACACACACACACACACACACACACACAGTAAATAGAGAGATATAAAACGCTTGTGAGCGTGTGTTTGCACACACAGCTCAAACTGACAGGGGAGAGCAGAGACGGCACTACCTTTCCTCTTCAGCCGGCCAGCTGAAACATACAGTACAGGCAGTCAGAGCATCCGAGTCGCCGCAGAAACCATTGCAACCAAATAAATACAGCAGGAATAAAAAGAGCAATGAGGTCTCAGCACTTTGGCACTTAAGGGGCTGTTCTAGAGGGTGGGTAATGGTGAGGGTAAATCCCGTAACAGCCACAGAGCCATCCCTTAGGAGAGATTTCTAACCTTGGATTTGATTCTGCCTTGCTTGGATAAAAGTGTCCGCCAAATACTGTACGTGAAGTAGGGAATGAATGAAATACTCTGGGGTGTGGGGTTAGAGGACAATAAATCAATAACATGGTGTGGAATTACTGTTACTGCAACGGAAGTAGATTTTTTCTTAGAACATCATGATGTAAGTGTTGTATTCCTCTTATTCCACAGAAAAGAAAAAAATCTTAATCATTAAAGAACAACATCCTGCACTTTTTTTTTTTTTTTTTAGCAGTTTATAGTTACAGGTACCTAAGTTTTATGTATACTATAGAATATGTATACTATATATTTAACCAGTTTTTTCTTGAGATAAATACACAGTTTGTTATGTTACATCAAGTCTCTGCACTGTTTCTGGAAAAAGTTTGACAGCAAAATGAGATAAACACCATTTTCAGACTTCTACTCATTCTGGCGTATTATTATTCTTTGTCTGTAACAAAACTTATAATTGGAAAACTGCTATGCTTCTTTGCTATGCTAGTGACTAAACTAGATGCGTTCAGTAGATTTTTGGAGAATGTTGAAGGATGTGTACACTCCATTGTTACTGTCATTGGAGTTACTCCAGCATCCAGGAACTAAAAGTACAGTAGGCGTCGAACGTTTACAATATACTCTGTGAAATAGGAGATTATGTGATTTGGACATTGTGCCAACACCAGATTATATGGAGTTATAGCTTTTTGCAAAATCATACAAAGTTCTCACTTATATAACCCAAACAATTTTAACATATTACATTAGTATTTCTTCTTTTTGTCACTCTTGTGACACAAAGAAAAAATACACAAAATATTTTCTATCAGTTTGTAATACTTCTTGCTTTATTACCAAAAACTGCTTAAATGGAATTATCTCATTCTGCCTTCAAACTGTTCAATTGTAACCTTGTTTTTCCTGTGCTGTATAACTTTACCTTTACTTTATCTTACAGACAACTCCCCCCATCTTTATTGCTATGTGGGCTTTCTTTAATTATATAATTAGATAACATTTTTAAACAGCAAAATATTACTATAGAGGTGCAGCAGACGGAGCTCATTAATATTAACCTGTGATTTGTAATGCAGCTAGAAATATTGCCAGTGCTTTTGGGGTAGAAAATAAACCAAACCAACAATGCCTGGCAATCAGTATAGAGACTATATAAATATAATGTAAAGCTGAGGAGTGTGTGTGTGTGTGTGTGTGCGCGCATGTGTGTGTGTTGTAGGGGCAAGCCTGGAGAAAGTGTCTAAGTGATGGTACCCTTTGGAAAACCATCAAAGCTTTAAATGTGAACCATCACTCTCGCTACATCACTCTGCCTGTGTATGTGTGTGTGTGTGTGTGTGATTGTAAAAGATCACAGGGTAATGCCAGAGTCTGTGTGAAGCAAGTGTACATAAAAAGGCAGCTAAAGGATGCATTTTCTTTTTTTCAGTGGTAAAAAAAAAAAAAAAAAAAAAGATTTATACTGTTCTCTATTTATGCCAAATGTAGGAGAGTTTCTGAGAGGAAGGGCTTCGTGGACATGTCTAGCTTGTGGAGCAGATTAGTATTTAAAAAAAAGAAAAATCTAAAATTTTTGTAGTCACCACCAGAACACAACTTTTACCCTGTGCACCTTCAATTACATACTAATCCGTGCTACTGGCGCCTGCACTCCATGCTCAGATCTTCATGTGTAGAAGTTTTCCTCATAACTATGTAAGTACACTGATCAGTGTACCATAACCATAACCTTATGACCTCCCACCTTATAATGAGTAGGTCCCCACCTTATAACAGTAACACTATAACAGTAATGACCTGTGTGTTCTGACACCTTTCTATCACAACCAACATGAACCTTTTCATCATTTGAGCTACACTAGCGCTTCTATTGGATCGGACTACACGGACCAGCCTTCGCTCCTCATGTGCATCAGCGAGACACCCATGACCCGCTTTTCCTTCCTTGGATCACTTTTGGTAAGTCCTGACTAGTCCAAAACAGGAACATCTCAGAAGACCTGCAGTTTTGGAGTTGTTCTGACCCAGTTGTCGAGCCATCACAATTTGGCCCTTGCCACAGTAGCTACATTTTTTCCTGAATTTGATGTGTTGGAAACAGAAAGAAAATGGGCAAACGTAAGGATTTAAGTTACTTTGATAATGGAACAAATTGTGATGGTTAGACGACTGGGTCAAAGCAACTCCAAAACTGCAGCTCTTGTTTCTGGGATGTGGTCTGGGATGTGATTCTGCAGTGGTCAGGACTTCCCAAAAGTGATTCAAGGAAGGAAAACCTGTCAAATGGCGACAGAGTCATGGGCGGCCAAGGTTCACTGATGCACATGGGGAGTAAAGTCTGGCCCGTGCAGTCTGATCCAATAGAAGCGCTGGTGTAGATCAAATTGCTGAAAAGGTTAATGCTGGTTGTGATAGAAAAGTGCCTTCTTAAAACAAAAATACTTAAATCATACTGGTGGCCATTTTGTTACTGACAAGCCCCCGATTCGAATTTTAAAAATACAAGTTCCCACGTCCTCATTATGACGTTGTGTTCAGATGCGCTCATCTGGCAAATCTGATCAAATGTCTAATACTAATTTATATATTTTTAGTATATACAGTATATAGGACAAAAATAAAGAAGAAAACATTAGACATTTCGCACATTTTGTGTCAAATATTATTTTTTTTGCTAGGTTGTTTTAGAGGTTTGAATTGCATTGTTTTATTTGTAAGTTATATAATAGTTAAATTAGTATGAATGCCACTAATTAGCATGAAATCCATTTTAACAGTTAAAGGTGACACTACACAGCATTTATATCTGCCATGCAAGAGTACAGGAAGACAAGGTATACTCACTTCCTGTGCCCGAGCCGTCGCTGGTGGACTCCGTCTTCTCGCTGGAAGAGAAAGGGAAGGGCCGTGAGAAGTCGGTCCCTGGGTCCCGAGGGCAACCCGCCATCATGCAGAGCCGCAGCAGGCCGCATCTGAGGATCACACAGCCGTGATACTGCCGCAGCCCGACACGGGACGGCAAAACGCACAACCACCTCACACTCATCAGGTAACGCTCCGGTAGCGGCTCTACTCTAGCGTCCACACCCACCAACTAAACACCAGCAAACTCATAAATGGGGAAATAATAATGCTAATGTTAAGATTTCCCCCCCCAGAATACACTTATTACATCATTTTTTCATTTTTATTTTAGAAGAGTTTCCGGATGCATTATTGGCATGTGTGGAAAACTCTCACAGCTGACCTGTTCATACAGTAAACACTATACTGTATCAATACTTATGTTCATACTCTTACTAATACTACTGTCCTTTCACCAAATTAATAAAAATGAACTTATAGCTCCATGATAGCCCTGTCCAACATTAGCTCATATAATAATAAGCTATTTATCTTGTACAATGAGTTCAAAAGTCTGAGTCCACTGGCATTTATTTCTTAATCAAAAACTCAATCAAAAAGTTACACAGCAAAAATGATAACTTAGCAAGTGAAATATTCTTGAATCTAGCCGAACCTATTTTTAATCTCTTAAAATTATAAATTTTAAAAAGCTTATTTCAAGTAAAATGTTACTAAAATTGCATTTTAATTAATTTTGATTCTGTCAAATAATAAATTCCCATCTGTTATTTTTTGCTTAAGTTTTAGTACCCTATGACTAGAAATATACTTCATAATTAAATTTTTTGTTTATTGCAAACTTATTTTAAGAAATTATACATAAATCTGTCTAGATTCAAGAATATTTCACCTGCTAAGATGTCATTTTTTGCAGTGCAACTACTGTACGAAATGTTTTTTTTGTTCATTAAAATTGTGCAAAAATATTCCAAAATATAATTTTGTCTTTTATGGCAGCACACAATACTGCATCATAGCACGGCTGCTTCTAATACGATGTGCTATCATGAATATTACAGTCTATCTTTTCGACACCTAATGTTTATCTAACACATCTGTAGCCTACGTGTGAATACTCTACGCAAGAAATCTAACATTTCACCAAACAGAGGAGGAAAAAAACCTAAGCTGATTGATTTACTTAAATTTAATCAGTAAAGATTTTTATACCTTAACGCTGTTGAATTCTGATTGGTCAGAAGGTGTTGTTTCATTTTCCAGAACACTTACTCTCACTCACTCATCTTCTATACCGCTTTATCCTGTATTCAGGGTCGCGGGGACCTGGAGCCTATCCCAGGAGG
>JAOVVB010000026.1:25311045-25321281 GCA_028570985.1 Heterobranchus longifilis
GGATGAATAAGGCTTATTCCATGAAAGAATTAAGTCATCATGAAGGTCGCCAAAAAAGGAAGAGAGAGAGAGAGAGACCATCTGAGACTCCTCCCACCGGCCATCCGACAGAAACCTGTCGTCTAAATTTTGAGCACTTGGGGGTTTTTAATTTTTATTTATTTTTTTTTTAATCCCGCTTCTGTGGCCAGAGGATATGCAATCGCTCGATCGCATGCATTACTTGCCTGCAGTAACTCCTCCATACCTGCGGAAGCGAGAGTAGGTCTCTCCTGTGTATTCACAAGAAGTGCCGAGGTGCGCTTGAGAAGTGGACGGAAAACTTCCTGATCCGGCGAGTGCGTGAGAGAAAGGGGGAATTCCGTCTCGTACGCGTCTGCCAGATTGCACTGTTTAACCCCAGGAATGCGCCGCGGCTCGTGGTTTCTCTTTAAAGAATGCGAGCCACGCGCGAAATACTCGAAACAAAGGTGTGGAAATTGCGCTCCGAAAGAGATCACGCGGAGGTATGGATCTCCTAACAAACTCCACCATATCGATGAGTTAATACTTTTAAATTCGCTTGCACACACACACGCAAACACAATGCAGTCCTGAACAATCTGACAAAAAGATCTGAGGAATGTTTCCGGTTCACTCCTATTTATAACCTGCAGGTCCACTTCATCAGATGATGTCACCTGACCGAGGTTATATAAGCCAAAAATTTGGCGTGTTACGCACATGCTTCACAACTGGCAACACAAAAAGATGTTCCCATAGCGGTTCACGCAGCATCGAGTGTAGCTTTTGAAAGGGAACTTCTTGAAAACTCTTCCTGAGATTTTACTCGTTTTTGGGTTCATAGGTTTCTAAAGAAGTTCTACTTTAAATCTTCTCTTAGAGAAGATTTCTTCTTCTTAGAAAATAAGTTTGATTAAATGTTCCTCAATGGTTCTTTGGATGATTTAAGGTTTGATGCTTCTTAAAGAAGCCCTACTAGGATTCTTCTCTAATATTGTAGTAAAGTTCTACATGGAACGTCTTTCAGTGGGTTTTTTAATGTTTAAATTAAATGGTCACAGTTCCTGAAGATGTTTTACTTGGAAGCTTTTTAAAAAAATTTTTTTTAATAAAAGCTACATAGCAACATTTCTCTAAGCTCAATGCAAACTGGGAAAAAAGGTTCTACATTGAACTTTCTTCAGTTGTTATTTGGATAGTTTAGGGTTTGCAGCATTCTGAAGTAGGTCTACTTGGGATCCTGAGTCTTATGTATAATTTCCTTCAGGATTTTTTTTTATATTTAAAGGTTCTTGGCTTTCTAAATATTTTCAGCTTGATGACCTCACTGATAAGAAGAACAGAGTTTTACCAAAAACCCTATAACCACGGATGGTCCTATGTTTAGGAGTTCCCTGTGAATGATATTTGAACTACTTGTAAGGCTCATGTATAGAATCATGTATGTTTTTGCACCATTTCAGACACAGGATTACTATCTATGATTAAAATGAGGTTTGTGTTTCGGCTCTAAATAACACACCTTAAGTAAAGGTACAGCTAGCGTTAATGGTCTACAGCTAAAGAACAAACGAGCTCCCACACTCACCCGCAGGTCCCCATTGGCCAGGTGCGCGGCTGCTGTATAGGAACCGTAGACTGGCTCTTTGCGGTAAATCTTAATGATGCTGCGGTCCTGAATGTCCCGGACGTCCTCCAGTTCGTAGAAAACGTTACGTGCCTCGTCCTTGATCAGGATGGCTGTGTTGGGGGATTTGAGCATGCTAGCTGTTAGCTTCTGGGGAAACATGTGCACAATGAGGGCGTGTAGAGTCTCCATACTGCTCAACTCATGGGTGATGTGGACGCGTCTCGTCTCATCGCCAAACTGCAAGAACAGCACTCCTGTAGAAAGGGAAAATAAAGGAGAATGAGAAAGATTTGCCTTTCTCTGACAAAATGAGAGCGTTACAAAAGACCCTCCTTAAAGGGGTTATTGCAAACCTTTTTTGATCGAGAATAAGATTTCTACAAATATTGAATAGAGTCCTACATACAAAATTCTGAAGAGGTCTTTGGATGGTTTAAGATTTTTAGTTTCTTAAAGGGCTTGTAAAGAGATTTCTACTTAGAACCTTCCTTAAGGGTCAATTGAACAGTTAAGTGGTTTAGCTTCAAGATGAAGTTCTGCACAGAATCCTCTCTGATAAAGAATAGAAATTCTACATTCGAACTTTTCCTTAAAATGTTTATTTTAAATCCTCTTCTTCACAAAACCCTCATTCTTTGTGTTCTTTAGATGATTTAAGATACTTAACCTGCTGAAAATGTTCTGCTTTAAAAACTTCTCTGGTAGGGAATGAGATTTCATGAAGGTTTCTTGTATTGTTTAGGTTTTTTTAGATTGCTGTTTGAAACCTTCTGTGATAGAGACCAAGAGATTTATAGAGATCTCCCCTCAAAGGTTCCTTGGACAGCTCAGGGTTCATAGCTTAGCAATGGAGTAGTTAAGGAAGTTTGCAAAGAACAAAGAGAATGATGGACATATAGGACTAGCCTGAGAGACAGAGAGGCGTTAATCTAAGTCAGTGTGTTTAGCTGCTCCCTGATGCTTCCCTTCAGTCTGAGTCATTTCTCTCCCTGTGTGTGTGTGTGTATGTGTGTGCATGATAGAATAGTGGAACTATACATCAACCTTCACAGGACAGCACTCTGACAGAAAGCAACTAACAGCAATATAATGGGTGTGTATTGATGAACCACGTTCCTATGGTCCTACATCCCCAGGGTCCTATGTTCCCTCACGTCTATGTCCCTTCTGTATATTACACTAAAGATGTAAAGATCGGTACTTTTTAACTCAGTAAATCATCTAAATGGAAAATAAAGTCATCTGGTTTGGGGTCTGAATTTGAATTAATTTGCATAATTATAACTTCCACCTAAATAATCTGTTAAAAAGAGACCTAATGTCATGGTTGAGATCAGACAGTATAAACAAAGGATCGATAGAACATTGAGCTGAAACAGAGAACCTGGGAATCATAGGACTCTGGAAATAAAGTGCTCCAAGAGCAAGGCAAATTAAAAAAAATTTTTTATTAAAAATTATAGCCCCTTCATTTCGTTGTAAGGGAGCAAACTTACAAAACTGCAGGGGATCATATAATTATTTTTCCCACCGTACTTAAATGTCCCAGTGCTGTTACTACCGTAGCTATTATCACTACTTGTGGAATGTCTCTTGTCCAATCAGATTACCCGGTCTGCCACATTTAGGCATTTGGCAGACGCCCTTATCCAAAGCAACTTACATTTTTATCTCATTATTATCTAAGCAGTTGAGAGTTAAAGGCCTTGCTCAAGGGCCCAACAGGGACAACTTGGTGGTCATGGGATTTGAAACTGGGACCTACCGAACCAGAGTCCAATGCCTTAACCACTAAGCTACCCCTGACCCTCTAACTAACTGTTATACAATATAAAGGTAAAATAATGGATTATAGAGAATATAGAGCTCCTTTTTTAGTATTAAAATAGGGACTATATGGCTATGAATAGTGGGTTGTTGTCCAGAAAACTTCTCAGAGGTAACACAGCACCATGGAACTAGAGGACAATTTCCTGAAAACTTTAACTTGGGGAACATGGGACACAGAA
Organism: Heterobranchus longifilis; assembly: GCA_028570985.1. Taxonomy (NCBI): domain Eukaryota; kingdom Metazoa; phylum Chordata; class Actinopteri; order Siluriformes; family Clariidae; genus Heterobranchus; species Heterobranchus longifilis. Next base: position 25,314,688 of record JAOVVB010000026.1, read on the forward strand.
AATATTGGATTGTTAGGTAAATAAATTGTAAAAAAATATATATTCTAATATTTTCTGTAAAATGTAATTCAGGGAATAGAATGAGGTTAATCCTTTTAACTTCTCTCAAGGGTTGGATAGCATAGGATATTCTAGGGCTTTGGAGTATACCATGAGTATACTCTATATTAGGTTCTGGAAATTTGATGCTAAATGAAATTTCCTTAGAGGACACAGTGCCTATAGAACATAGACTTGGTCTCCCAGAAGGGAATCTAGGACCCTGGGATTACTGGGTGTTAGTAATACAGTATGCCATGCAGGACAATGAGAAGAAAATGTAATGCCTGGAGCCACAATGTTCAGGACAGTAAAGTGACAGCTGAAGCTCCTCCATATTATCCATAGCTACTAATAAGAAACACAATAAACTGAGAGCACAAGCTTGATTCATGTAGTTAAACACCCGTGTGGACACCTTAACAACCAGGCATACGTACTGTATATCATGCTGTACCATGAATATAAGATATATACCTGCAATTAGACCTGCTAGGCTGCCGTTTCCTATTAACAAAGCAGAAGGCAGTTAGCGGCTAACACCACACAGCATGTTGAACTGGAGTTCAATAGGGGATGCACACATACAGTATACACAAAGAGGCTCACAAACAAATCCAATTAAGACGTCAGGAAATCTTAACACCTTTGCATAGATTGAGTAGGTGGAAGTGTGTTCCAAGGATGGGAAGAGAAGAATGTTTTACACTCAGGTCAAAAGCTACATGACTACGGATGCTTTGAAAGAGTTACCGGCAAGACTGTTAGCATATACAGTACATAATGCAATATGAGTACATATTTAAAACTAAGATAAGTCCATTTTTAGCTTTTTAACAACAGCTTTTCCTGACAAGAGATTTTGGACTGTTTATTTTTGCTAATTTGGTTTATTTATTTTATTTATTATTATAATTATTATTATTATTGTCATTATTATTATTACTGTATCATCACCTGCCTTCAGGAATGCCTAGGTTTGATTCCCAGCCAACTCCCAAACCCCAGCCCCATGATGCAGTGCCGGTCCCAAGAAGAAGCAAAAAAAAAACAAAACATGCCAAGTGTGCAGATACTCTAGCTATGGCAACCCCTTACATTTACAACATTTGGCACGACTACCATTTCACGTCATTTTACATCTGAGAATTTGAGGGTTTTTCAAGGGCCTTGCAAAAGGGCCCAACAGTGACAACTCAATGATGATCGGGTTTGAAACTGGGACCTTCCAATCAATAGTCCAACACCTTAACCACTTAACTACCCCTACAGCTTGATGTAATCAGTCAAAAAAACAGTAAGAATCACAACAAGTGTGTCTGAGTTAAAACTATAGCAAAACCAAACTGTTAAAACTAACCTCTTAGTGCAAACACAAGTCTATTCAACTAGAACTAAAAGTTTATAAGCACTTTCTCATTTCTGACAATCTGGTTTTAATGATGCGTAAAGACAAACTGATGTCACTTGTCATTGTAACATGGCCATAACATTACTTTATGTCATCTTAAGCAAATTATTTGTCAAAGGCCAAATTATTAAAGGGGACCTACAGTATTAAGCAAAATTCCTCACAACAAAAATCTCTGCATTTTTTCCCCGTTTTCTGTTTTTGCTTGTGATCTCATATAAGAAGATCCCCTCCCCTGGCTTTTTGCTCAGTTCTGCTGTTCTCTGGTGGATGTTGCTTGGCAGTAGCTCATTGTCATAGACACTGAAACAGCACACTGTATGATAGGTTGTTAAAGAAATATGGAACCTTTAACAAAGAGTCATGTAATAAATATGGCCTTCCATACCATATTAAGCCATGGACTCAAACCACATAACTTGTGACTACAACTTCGCTCTGACCGTTTACAACCACAGGACACTAAGTGACTCCGAAATACTAATTTGTAGCAAAACTTACAATAATTACAGAACACGTTGTTCTATGATAAAAAAAGAAAAAAAATCCCCCAAATACATCAGTCACACTTTGGAACAATGTATTTGTGCTTACATTTTATGTGGGTGTAATGATCATGAAATCAGAGCCTGTTATCTTAAAATAGGGTATTGTTTTGAAGGAAAATATTTTGTTCACGTATTTCCACTGCCACTGCCTGTAAAAAAAATGTGAAGGTGTTTTTTTTTTTTTAAATATACAGTACTTGTGAAATATAGGTTCTCCTGACTGCAGAAATAAAAACTTATTTATAGTCTACTTACACTTTTCAACCCTGCTGCGAATGGCTTTCTTCCACACTTTCTCTCTTATGGATTAGATTGCAACATTTCCGTGGAAATGGATTAGATTGCAACATTGTGTTTTACATCACGGTTAGAAGCAAATAAGTTCAGTTTCTGTATCCTGGAGGCACAATGTGGAGCCCAGGAGCTGGTCAATAGTTGTGTGTTCATAGTTGTGCATGCATGTGTGAGCCTACAAAAGATGTATTGGACTTGGACAGGTTAGTAAAAAGTCAATGATCATGTAATCTGTCATGGTAGATCTATGGTCTCTGTGTGTGTATGTGTGTGCATGTGTGTGTTTGTTACCTGGAGAGCGCAGTTTATTCTGGCTGGCAGAACGGGACAGCGGCAGGCTCTGGCGGAACCGGTTCATGCGATTGAAACCAATTGGTATGTCAGCCTCAGACATGGTCTCCAGAGACTCAGCTGAGGCGTAGGACAGTTTGGATGCCTGATCGGCCAAACCAGACTGAGTGGACTGGGAATGCCGTGGACTTCGACTCTGTACGTGAGAGAAAAAAAATAGAGTTAGAGGAAAAAAGTCGATTCTCTTCACAGCGCCAGTCCAGTACATAAGAGGAGTACAGAGTTCAAGTGCAGAGAATAAAGTGTGAAAGCAGTCGGTATTTAAATACACCACTGATTAGAGCTCTGATAATCTCACACAATGTCACTCAGCAAATAGAGATTCATTTTATGTATAAATGTTTGAAAGGCTGGAACTGACAAGGACACCCATCCTTTATTGGGACTGACAGACACCATGGCCACACCCCTTCACAGAGACTAACATATAGAGAGGCCACGCCTTCTTATGAAGACTGGGGAACAGAGGCCATGCCTTCTTATTGGAGACTGAGGCACAGTGGCCACATCTCCTTCACCAAGACTGAAGTGTAGAAGCCAAGTCTCCTTCGCTGAGACTGAGGGACAGAGGCCACATCTTCTTCACTAACACTGAAGCATAGAGGACACACCTCCTTCACTGAGACCAAAGCATAGGGACACACCTCCTTCACTGAGACTAAGCACAGAGGCCACACCTCCTTCACTGAGACTAAGCACAGAGGCCACACCTCCTTCACTGAGACTAAGCACAGAGGCCACACCTACTTGGCTGTGACTAAGCACAGAGGCCACACCTAGTTGGCTGTGACTAAGCACAGAGGCCACACCTCCTTCACTGTGACTAAGCACAGAGGCCACACCTCCTTCACTGAGACTAAGCACAGAGGCCACACCTACTTGGCTGTAACTAAGCACAGAGGCCACACCTCCTTGGCTGTGACTAAGCACAGAGGCCACACCTCCTTGGCTGTGACTAAGCACAGAGGCCACACCTACTTGACTGTGACTAAGCACAGAGGCCACACCTCCTTCACTGAGACTAAGCACAGAGGCCACACCTACTTCACTGAAACTAAGCACAGAGGCCACACCTCCTTCACCGTGAATAAGCACAGAGGCCACACCTCCTTCACCGAGACTGAAGCATAGAGGCCACACCTCCTTCACTGAACCTGAAGCATATAGGCCACACCTCCTTCAATAGGACTGAAGCATAAAGGCCACACCTCCTTTAATGGGACTGAATCATAGAGGCCACACCTCCTTCACAGAGACTGAGGCACAGAGACCACACCTCCTTCACTGAACAGAGAAAGATGTCATAGCTCAATTACTGAGACTAAGGCATAAAGGCCATACTTGCATTTTTAAGAATGAGGCACAGAGGTCACACCTTCTTCTCTGAGAAAAACAGGCAAGGAGGCCACATCCATCTAATCCATTGAAACTGAGGTACCAAACACAGCCACTCCTCCCTCATTGTTAAAAGAAATATTAGCAGAGAATTTGGACCCAGGCTCTGTAACAATTATAAAACCTGCTGAGTGATAATAAGGCTCCGTCTCCGTCTCAATCACTGCCTTTCTATCTCTCGCAGGCAGACTGATTTAAAATATGGTTCTCCTAATGAGCAAGAGATGTGTGCTATTGTGTGTTTTATAGTCGTGTCTCTCTGTGGAGGCTGAGCAGTGTTTAATGATGAGACTCCCACATCTCCATTGCCGCACCACAGCACTGCACTCTTCGGTAACGAGCTCCCAGGATGTACTGCGCAGATGCTGGTTTGGGATTCATCCGTAAAGCAGCATGAAGATTTTTTCCCCCTTTTATCTGCTCTGTGGTTAATCCACTCCATGCTGATTTTTCCACCCAGCGATTTGCTCTCGCTGAATGATGAATATAATAACGGAATAATAATTATTATCCAGATGAGAAATAGGATTTTGATCAGATATACGTATGTACAGATAATCCCATGTACAGATAATCCCATATCACTGTAAAGTGAGATATCATGCCTACCTCAAATCCTGCATCCACACTAGCAAGCAATAAAATGCTGTTTTCCATATAAATTCATGGCACTCTCACTCTTTCACTCATTCTTTATACCACTTGTCCTGTCCAGGCTTGTGGGACACCTCAAGCCTATCCCAGGGGGCACAGTCGCATCGCAGGGCACACAAGCAAAAACGTACACACTCACTCACACTAAAGCCTAATCTACATGTCTTTGGACTGAAACCCACCAAGCACAAGGAGAACATGCAAACTTACGCAAGCAGATCTGAGGCAGGAATTGACCCCGTGACCCTGGAGGTGTGAAGCCACAGTGCTAACCACTACGATAAATTCATGAAATTAAGTAATAGTACTTGTGACAAGGAGTTTTTAACATTTTAGGAAGGAGTCTACAGTGCTAGTGTTTTGTAACTGTTGAAGATAAAGCTGTATTTCAACCCTGGAGTATCATGGGAAAATCTCAGGCTCAAATGCAAATGTTATAAATGGAATAAAACATTTCACTTTAAAAGTGGCTTTTATTGGAAAATAGTCAACTTTGCAGTGATAACAGTACCTCTTCTATACCAAATTAGAGAACCGACCCACTGGCTATGATCCATTGGCTATTACTAATCTCAGGTATAGCTGGCCACTCACATGCAGTAAATCGGACATGAGAGCGTTTTAAGCAACGACTGGCAACCCTATGCTGAACTGTGAATACACTCTCTTTTTATCCTCCTCCCTTTCTTCTTGCTTTTGTTCAATGAAGTATTCAGGACTGAAATTGCTCAGTACCACTGAAATTGCCTTGCCAAATAGCAGCAGATTGATGGTTGATTCAGTCTTTTGCTGAGAGGGAGAGAAACAGAGGGATCGTGTCACGCTGCTCTCCAGGTAGATAGTCAGAAAATGGCAGGCTGCCTCTCCACTAACAAATGGAGGGGAAAAAATGATGGATGAAGCATGGAGTGATGAAAAGAAAGTTTTCACCTGCTGATTTTTACAAAACGTTTTCAGCGAGCAGGAGAAAAAGCCGTGGAAGCTTATTGATTACGGTTCTCAGGAGTGCACAGGATTTGAATGCAAATGCAGAATTCTGAGAAGATCAAGACAATCCAGAAAGGGAAGCAGATGCAGATTGAAAGTAGGTAGGGTCAGGAGAAACAACATGGCAAACAAAATACGATAGTCTAGGAGATAAACTGTGAACTTTGCAAAAAAAGTAAATCAAAACCAGAACAGAAAAAGTAATGCTCATAATCATCAAAGGCAGAAAGCAGGTGTGAGACTTCGCACTGAACAGGAGTTATTTATTTCTAAGTCTGGGTTATTTAAAGGAATCAGTGTGTGGGAATAGATGTGCATATGAGCCGTGTGTCATGGTCAGTTTTGATAACACAGGGACGTTTATACTATATTTGTTAACTCTATTTAAAATAATGTCTTGAGTTCCTGTCCTGTCCCTGATAAATTCTACAGCTCTCTAGAACCAATTACTGATCTCCCAAAAACCAATCACTGATCACCATAGTCTCCCAACAACCAATCACATCACCATTGTTCAACAACCAATCACTGTCCACCATTGTTCCCACTAACAAATCGCCATTGCTTCCAAGAAACAAGCACTGATCACCACTGCTCCCAACAACAAATCATTGATCACCCTTGTTCCCAAAAATCAATAAATGTCCACCATTGCTCTCAAAAAGCAATCACTGATCACTATTACTCCCAACAACAAACATTGATCACAATTGCTCCCAACAACCAATCACTGAGTATCATTGTTCCAAACAAATCACTGATAATTATTCTTCGCAACAACCTAGAACGGATCACCATTGTTCCCAACAGTGTTGGGGGACGTTACTTTTTTAAAGTAACAAAATTACTGTCTTTAAAAAGTAATCAGTTACATTACAGCGTTACTTTCTGATAAAAGTAACTAGTTCGAGTACT